>JAVIAB010000092.1:193127014-193417014 GCA_032433765.1 Megaustenia siamemsis
ATAGATTGAACAAGCTTGGTGATAGGATGTATTCTTGTCTTACTCCTATTTTTATATCAATAGGTGTAGAGTTCTCTTTGTTAAATTTTATTATTGCTGTTTGCTCCCAGTATAGATTACTTACATATTAGTCGTATGTCTGTGTCATCTAGACCTATATATTTTAGGCAGTCTATAAGTTGTTTATGGTGAATTTTATCATATGCTTTTGTTGTAGCATATGAAGCAGGCATATAACGGTTTGTTTACTTCTGTGTACTTTTCGATTAATGTCCTGATGCAGAATAGGGTTTCTTTTGTCCCACTGCTTTTCCTAAATTTAAATTGTTGTTCTAATTCACTATTGATTTTATCATGAATTCCCGTCAGTCATATTTGACTGTGGATTTTATAGTGTCACTAGAAAAGGTCATTATATTCTTTTATTTCGCAGTGTATTCTATTTTTCTATGAATCTGTCTGCTTCTTGTTTAAGTTGGAGCTTTAGAGTGTGTTTTCCAAAGATTGTCGACACCAAAATCACGAAGTTGGAGTGTTCTCTCCAGCTGCGTGATTTCGGCAGGGAAAGAAAGAGACAAGTTGTTACCCCTGCTACATGTTTCTATTTCCTCTCTCCACGCTGCCGAGCGATCCAAATCAAATACACATACAAATATACATAACATGCAGTTGTATGTACCAACTTACCAAGTGTAAATATCAATAGAATTCCGTAGAGAACAGTGAAGTCTTTTACAGGAGTCATTTCTCGAATCTGTATATAAATCTTATAGAAATCTACGAGAGCACAGATCTTATCACCAGAACACTGGATCTACAAATGCTGACGAACCTGTGGCGTGCCTCTATTAATTATAACAAATGATACAGATGGACAACCCTACAAGGATGGAAATTCACAATTACGGATTTATTGTGTTCTTAATTACGGCACTTGGAAAGCAAACAAAATTTGTTTGTGAAAAAAGATATTACTTTTAAAGTGATCCAATCCTCTGAATCTAAGAGGGTGCAAAGATCACTTGTGCTCCAAGCATTATAAGTGGGTTTGTGTGAGCGAGCAGCAAAGTCGTTGCTTTATTTTAGTGGGCGGTTCCGGTACATCTTTCACAACAATGAAGCTCAACACTTTAATTATGTGTGATTCCACATTTAAAAGCAATTAAATAATAAGCTATACAATGATTAGTTAGCGAATAATATTAAATTATAATATTTTAATAAACTAATTTAGTTACAATAATTATTTATTTTCAGTAATGTTAAAATAAATGTCTATATGTTACAATATCCATTACTGTATTCAGACAATGAAACCGGACATTTCCGTGTTTTTCTTGAAACCACGACTAGACAGACACCCGATCTCAGCACAGTTCACGAAATCTGTAGCACCGAATAGAGCGGTGTGGGTGATTTAAGAAAACTGCTTAATTACCTTGACAGATTTTAAGATTTGCACTTTTCATCATCATCATCGAGTGCCGTCTCCGCAACGAAGGTTGGCTACCATGGAGCGCCACTCCGCTCTGTCTCTTGCTTTGATGGTGCAGGTTGTCATAGGCTGATTTGTCCATCTTTTGATGTTACTCGTCCATGTTAGTCTTGGTCTGCCTCTGCCTCTTTTACCTTGTATTTTCCCCTCCAGGATTACTTTTAGTAGGCTGTTGTGCCTTTTAACATGGCCCAAAAATCGCATTTGTCTTTTTTGAATTGTGTTTAGTAGTTCTCTTTTCATTTTTAGTTGTTTTAAGACTTCATCGTTTGTTTTCTTTTCCTTCCATCCAATTCTACCTATTCTTCTATATATCCACATTTCAAAGGCTTCAATTCTCTGTTCTGTTTTCTTGTCCAATGTCCATGTTTCTGCACCATATAGGAATATTGAGAAGATGTAACATTTTGCTATTCTTAGTTTTAGCCCTGGTGTTATTTGTTTTGATACATGTATTAGTATTTTCTTCATGACATTAAAATTACATTTTTGCCATTCCTATTCTTTTGTTTATTTCAGTTGTACATTTTCCATCACTGGTTGCACTTTTATATTTCTAAAATTTGAACCTGCTAATGGTATACAACTTATTGTTTTCGATTTTTAATTGCAAATACATGCTTTGCGTGCTCAGCTTGAACACGGGATCTTCTTTTTATCATCCGACTCTAATGGGATTTATCCCCCCCCCCTCTCACACATATAAATTCACACTTCAGCTACCACAGGTCGTATCAATCTCTTGCTCTATAAATTTACTAACATAAAACACAATCATGTAAGTGTGAACTAAATCACTAAATTTGATAAAATATCAAGATGAGAATAAATAGAAGTAGAATAGATTCATGTAAAGACTATTCAGGAGATCACAAAAATAAAGCTAAGGATAGCTAAGAATAGATTAAAACAACTGCACAACATATAACAGGGAACTGATATAGCAACATAGCTTAGAGGTTTTAGAGTGTATGCTTTTCCTTGTAACATATGGTTGTGAAACATGGATAATGGACAGATTTGCTGAGAAACAGAGAAGACAAAAACTTCAGAGTAGCCGACAAGGAGTGACCACATGTACAAAAGATGGTGGCGATGGTGATGATAACTGAAGTTGATGATGGTGGTGATGATGATGGTGATGATGATGATTGAATGTGGTGGTGATGACTGGCGATAATAATGATTGATGAAGATGGTGATGAAGGTGATAGTGATGACGATGGTGATGACAAATGATGGTGATGATGATGATGATTAACGATGATGGTGATGAATAACGATGACGATGGTTGATGAAGATGGTGATGAAGATGGTGATGATTGATGATGATGGTGGTAATGATGATGATGATGATGGCAATAATCATGATGATTTATGATGATGAAGTTGGTGGTTATAATCTATGATGATGGTGATGGTTTATGATGATAGCTCATGATGATACTGATGGTATTGCTTTTTAACAACATAATTAACACTTGGAGAATCTCGAAGTAAAATTTAACAAACACTCTGAAGGATATATGATAGTTGTGTGCTTTTGCATTAGCACTTATGTGTAGGTCTTTATTTCGAATAATAAGAAAAAACGCAAATATTCATCGTTTAATTGCAAACCGCCTAATGGCAACTCTCACAAATCTAGACCCACGCTTGTCCTTACCCTTTACTACCAGATGTTACACATTTGTTTCTTACCCCTTCTAATTATAACATCGAGCATGCGCAGTGGGTCTCCTGGTTCTCAAACTAACATATGCACGAACGGTACGCTTGAGCGATATGAACATTATTTCTGCGACACGACCACTTAAGTGCGTGAACGGACACGGATCTCCAAGACCGTCATCAAGCCGAGTAGCCATTTCCGTTGCCTTGAGCTCTTACTTGAACTTAATCTGGCCAGGGGCAGCGATACTTTAGTACATTTTGTCATAGTCACGTTTTACATGCATCGTCTATAGCTGCAACAATGTGCACTTTGGTGGAAACGGTTTAATGTTTGTATGTGTATGTGTGTGCATTGTTTTCTTTTTTTTAACAGAAGTAGTTAAATAGTGCCCGTGTGTTACCGGAGCCTCATTATGAGTATAGTGAAACTGTGACCTTTCAGGCATGTCGTAAGAGGCGACTAAGGAGGTTGATATATGGCCTGACAAGCTGTCATTGCAAAAAGTATTGTTATGGAAACAGACCATAGATTTTAGAAGCAGTGATCTCTGCAATATGTGCTATTTTGGCACGCAACGTTTCTGTTTTTGAGTTTGTGGTTCTGCCCTATGTGCCGTCTTCGGCTCGAAAGGACAATAGATAGATAGACAGACAGACAGACAGACAGACAGATAGATAGACAGATAGACAGATAGATAGACAGACAGACAGATAGATAGATAGACAGATAGATAGAAAGATAGATAGATAGATAGATAGATAGATAGATAGATAGATAGATAGATAGATAGATAGATAGATAGATAGATAGATAGATAGATAGATAGATAGATAGATAGATAGATAGATAGATAGATAGATAGATAGATAGATAGATAGATAGATAGATAGATAGATAGATAGATAGATAGATAGATTAGATAGATAGATAGATAGATAGATAGATAGATAGATAGATAGATAGATAGATAGATAGATAGATAGATAGATAGATAGATAGATAGATAGATAGATAGATAGATAGATAGATAGATAGATAGATAGATAGATAGATAGATAGATAGATAGATAGATAGATAGATAGATAGATAGATAGATAGATAGATAGATAGATAGATAGATAGATAGATAGATAGATAGATAGATAGATAGATCGATGGATGGATGGATGGATGGATGGATGGATGGATGGATGGATGGATGGATGGATGGATGGATGGATGGATGGATGGATGGATAGATAGATAGAATGCTTTCTTTGGAGTAGCACCTGGTGAAGCTTCAATCTCTTTCACTGTGGTCAGCCATATTCGTCTTTTGTGCCCTGAAAAACGCTCTTTTGTACCACACACTTAATTGTTTTCGCCTTCTGGGCCGTTGATCATTTGTGATTTTTCCGTCCCATCTACCGTCACAGACTTTGTACATTCGGGTGGGACATTCCCTGTAGGCGCCATTGTAGTCAAAACAGATGTTTGCCTGTCGAACCGCGAACACACGTTGGCCTATCGATGACAGATAAACACGCAGACACAAGAAGAATAAATTGTATTCCACAGAAATATCAATAAAGTTCACAGTCCATCTGCTCGTCGGAAGTAAACATAACTTCAACGGAGAATAACAGCACACAATTTCACAACTATACAGTCGAGCAAATATTTAAACACGTTTTACAATAGCTGAGTCAGAAAAACGATCTACACGCATCCCAACTAACATGGGCATTAAACAGAAGAAAAAAATTGAAGTCTTTGAAATGTGGATTTATAGAAGAATAGGAATAATAAAATGGAAAGAAAAAAAAAATATGCCTTATAATAAATACAAATCTGCATACATTGCCACTTTGATGTCATGTGGTAGTTCAGTAACTAGGTCATTGATGTAGAGTAGAAAATATGTTTGAGATAGTACCCCTCCCTGTGGAACGCCCTGGCGCAGTAAGACCTTCTTACTCTTAAGACCATCCAGTTGCACTCTGGCTCTCCTGTTATGCAGGTATGCTTTTGACCCATTTGTACATCCTGCCATTTACTCCGTAATTTCTGAGTTTCTTCAAAAGCCCTTCCTTCCATACCTTATCAAATGCTTTCTGGAGGTGAAGGCGCGCCTCACAGCACCAGAGCTGGAAGTTATCAGCGACTCATAGCTGATGGCTTGCGCCAGGATCGGTGAACCAGAACCATCCAGACCCTACGCCACCTCTCCGCGGTGCCTCCAGTAACAGACTAACCTGTCTAGTCTGGCCAAGCAAGCAGGGATCGAAGAGGGAAGACAATCCGGTACTCAAAAAAGTCGTGCTGAAATCGGATGTGTTGGGCCGAAAGGTGCAAATATCACAGTGTTACACTGCAAACTACAACACAACGCAAACACGTCCACTAAACGTCCTTTTAAGGGCGGATGACGAAGAGCAAGTCTACAGTCTACGAATACTCTAGAATACTTTAGTCATCGGGCAAACGCATCCATCCATCCATCCATCCATCCATCCATCCATCCATCCATCCATCCATCCATCCATCCATCCATCTATCTATCCATCCATTCAAATGCTTTCTTTAGGTCTATCCATGCTGCTAGTTCCAGTTTTTTTTTTTTTAAACGCATCCTCAGTTTCCTGGGAAAGATAGGTTGCCTGATCTTCGGTAGAGTAACACTGTCTAAAGCCAACTTGCTGTGGGACAACAAGGTTTTCACTTTTCAAGTACCACTGCAGTCTGAGATTGATTATACGTTACATTGTTTTACACAAACAGCTTGTAAGGCTGATTGGTCTATAACTGGATGTCATTGAACCATCTTTTCCTGGCTTTAGTAATGGTATCATATTTGCTTCTCTCCATGCCTGTGGCACTCTACCTGTGATCCAGCAAATGTTGTAGATCTGCAGTAGTTTTGCTTTAGCTGCAGTTCCCAAGTTCTTAATCATTTCATTGGACACTCCATCACTGCCTGGTGACTTTTTCATTTTTAATTTGGATATTGCCAGCTCTAGCTCTCTTTTGTGTAATGGGTATTTCCATGACTTCATGTGTGGTCTCTTCTTGTCTTGCATTTTGTTGTTTTAAACTGGTTTCTTGTCGTTTCTGTAAGCTAATTTCAATATTATTGTCATTTGCAAAGGAGTCTGCAAAGTGATTTGCTGCATGCTTACCTGTTAGGATGTTTCCATCCTTCTTCAGTGTAATTTTGGTTTTCCTTTCTGTACCCTCATCATTTAGCTGTTTTACAAGCTTCCACACTTTTCTTATGTCTCGTTCAAGATTCAAGGACTCTATTTTCGCTTTTCAGCTTCTCCGTCTGGCTTGTAGTTTAGCCCATTGAAATTTGGCTTTAGCATGCTGGTAGTTATTGTGGTGTTCCTGGCAAGGGTTATTTTCTGCTTGCTTTCGAGATGTTTCCATGTCATTGTGCAGTTGCTCTAGTTCACTACTCCAGTATGGTTTGTAGTGTTTCCGTACCCCTCTATGTATTGTTTCACTGGCAGCTTGTTTTATTAGTCTACTGAATTCATTGCTTCAGCAATGAGTTGGCAATAGAAAAACTGCTGAACAGTAATATTAGCTCACAGCCTGTAATGTTTTTGACAGATGCAAGATCAGTACTACAGGCACTACAATTCAGAAAATTGCACATCTGCAAACCCTATTGACTGAATTCTGCAAACACCACAGGGTTGCCCTGCAGTGGATCCCATCTCACTGAAACTGTGGAATACCAGGAAATGAGAAAGCAGATCAGTTAGCAAAGTAATGTTCAACAGGCACACAACCAGATGCACCGGTTACATACCATCATAAGAAACAGATAATCAAATCAATCAGAAGACCACAAGCCCCAAATCAGGATGCCTTTCATAATATGAGTAGATGTGAACAAGTTATCATTATACGCCTCAGAACAGGACACAATCGACTCCATAGTCACATGTATACAAAATTCAAGATCGGCACCTCAACTACATGCACATGTGGACAGGCACCCCAGACTGCTGAACACACACTTCAAGACTGCACTGAATACAGCAGACTGAGGAAAAATCATTTGCCCCATAGATACAACACTACAGACAAAACTATATGGGCCACTGCAAAAATTACAAAAGACAGTAAAATTTATACAGGAAACGACATTGCAGATATAGACAATACTTCAGGCGAACGAACGATAGATAGACATAATAAGAAAAGAGAACTACTAAACACAATTCAAACAAAACACGCGAGATTTTGAGGTATGTTAAAAGACACAGCCGCATACTAAAAGTAATCTTCAAAGGGGAATTACAAGGTAAAAGAGGCAGAGGCAGACCAAGACTAACATGGACGAGTAACATCAAAAGATGGACAAGTCAGCCTATGACAGTCTGCATCGTAAAAGCATAAGACAGCGGTATGGCGCTCAATGGTAGTCAACCTTATGTGCGGAGACGGCACTCAATGATGATGAGTTAATTGGGAAAGTTCGTGGAGTTATAGTACATCTGATAAGCAAAGATTTTTTTTTCACCTGAAAATGGTCTCCATTCGTGATCCTTATTTGACGCTCATTGTCGCCTGTGACTCCAAATCAACCTAGCACGAACGGCGAACATACCCCGGGGAAAACACTTTGCTAAGTAGGCTAACTCTGGTAGAGAGCGAAGTTTCTGGCATCTAGACAGGGTGGAACTTTGCCTGTCACTGCATGCAAAGCATAGATACGAAGTACTGTATACAAGAAAATTGTCACGTTCTGCTGACAGAGCGACATATTTAACAAATGTGTGTGGAGTGTGAAAGAGCACGATAAAGAAATTTCAGAAATGACCACTCACTGAATCATTCCCATGTTCCAGCCCAATTGAATTTGTCATTCCACTTGATCAACAATCAAGAGAGCGAGATTGATGTTGCGCAACTCTTCAAATGGTGTGAACATATTGAAAACATGAACCACTTCATAAACACTGAATCAAAACTGTTCAAATGGAAATGACCACACACATAAATATTGTGCAAGGCGGAGAGAAAAGCTCCAAGAATCGTGAACAAAATTAACATAAAACTGAATTGGAGAGTTAAACTAATTACGTTAATTTCATTACGTTTTTTCCAGCTTTACTTACGACGCCGCACGATATTTGAAAAAAAAAAACATAAAGAGCCCCGTCATGCCAGGAAACGTTTATGGAATATGGTGTTAGCGCCCAAACTGGTATCACATCCATATATTAGCACTAGTATCACATCCATATATTAGCACTAGTATCACATCCATATATTAGCACTGGTATCACATCCATATATTAGCACTAGTATCACATCCATATATTAGCACTGGTATCACATCCATATATTAGCACTGGTATCACATCCATATATTAGCACTAGTATCACATCTATAGATTAGCACTAGTATCACATCCATATATTAGCACTAGTATCACATCCATATATTAGCACTGGTATCACATCCATATATTAGCACTGGTATCACATCCATATATTAGCACTGGTATCACATCCATATATTAGCACTGGTATCACATCCATATATTAGCACTGGTATCACATTCATATATTAGCACTGGTATCACATCCATATATTAGCACTGGTATCACATCCATATATTAGCACTGGTATCACATCCATATATTAGCACTGGTATCACATCCATATATTAGCACTGGTATCACATCCATATATTAACACTGGTATCACATCCATATATTAGCACTGGTATCACATCCATATATTAGCACTGGTATCACATCCATATATTAGCACTGGTATTACATCCATATATTATCACTGGTATCACATCCATATATTAGCACTAGTATCACATCCATATATTAGCACTAGTATCAAATCCATATATTAGCACTGGTATCACATCCATATATTAGCACTGGTATCACATCCATATATTAGCACTGGTATCACATCCATATATTAGCACTAGTATCACATCCATATATTAGCACTAGTATCACATCCATATATTAGCACTGGTATCACATCCATATATTAGCACTGGTATCACATCCATATATTAGCACTGGTATAACATCCATATATTAGCACTGGTATCACATCCATATATTAGCACTAGTATCACATCCATATATTAGCACTGGTATCACATCCATATATTAGCACTGGTATCACATCCATATATTAGGACTAGTATCAATCCATATATTCGCACTGTATCACATCCATATATTAGCACTGGTATCACATCCATATATTAGCACTGGTATCACATCCATATATTAGCACTGGTATCACATCCATATATTAGCGCTGGTATCACATCCATATGTTAGCACTGGTATCACATCCATATATTAACACTAGTATCACATTCATATATTAGCACTAGTATCACATCCATATATTAGCACTAGTATCACATCCATATATTAGCACTGGTATCACATCTATATATTAGCACTGGTATCACATCCATATATTAGCACTGGTATCACATCCATATATTAGCACTAGTATCACATCCATATATTAGCACTGGTATCACATCCATATATTAGCACTGGTATCACATCCATATATTAGCACTGGTATCACATCCATATATTAGCACTAGTATCACATCCATATATTAGCACTGGTATCACATCCATATATTAGCACTAGTATCACATCCATATATTAGCACTGGTATCACATCCATATATTAGCACTAGTATGACATCCATATATTAGCACTGGTATCACATCCATATATTAGCACTGGTATCACATCCATATATTAGCACTGGTATCACATCCATATATTAGCACTGGTATCACACCCATATATTAGCACTGTATCACATCCATATATTAGCACTGTATCACATCCATATATTAGCACTAGTATCACATCCATATATTAGCACTGGTATCACACAGGAGTTGAACAGGTTAAGTTTTGTTTGTATACTGTGAACTTTTGATCCCCAAATGTTCGTCAGTTCGTTGAAAGAATGTGACGCTAGTGCAATGCCTTTCACGATTTATGATGGTATGTCTCCATATCTGGACATTTTGCTGCCTAGGTAGGTCACATTTTGCAACTTTTAAAAATTACTAAGTGCTAGTTTATTATTGCTCGATAGTAAAGCTAGTGGCTAAATAGATAAATCGCTCGTCTTCCATATATTCTATTGCGGGTTCGCATCTCGTAGGATCAAAACTGCTTCAATTTTTTTCTTCCTATCTATGGAAGTTGAAATAAACGTGAGTAACAACTCAAAGACTACACATCTATTTCTAGAGCCTATAAACAAAAAAATCTGCCAGACCCCCAACATTTCCGTACAAAAATTATCACATTTTCTTTCACCATTTATTGGTGTGGGCACGGCTACTGATGAAGGTGAAATTAGGAGACTTTAGTTCGAGGGGGAAGATCGGTATAATGTGACGAGCGTAAGGACGGATGACTAGTGTATTGTACAAACATGTTTTATAAATTATCATACATATCATGTTCGGTGCATGCTGGCGTATGAGATCATGTCCCTCCACAACCTTCTTTAAGTGTTTATCATTTCTTTTTGAGGTAGGAGATCATGTCCCTCCACAACTTTCTATAAATGTTTATCATTTCTATCTGGGATAGGAGATCATGTCCCTCCACAACTTTCTATAGTGTTTATAATTTCTTTTTGAGGTAGGAGATCATGTCCCTCCACAACTTTCTATAGTGTTTATCATTTCTGTATGGAGTAGGGGATCATGTCCCTCCACAACTTTCTATAGTGTTTATCATTTCTGTCTGGGGTAGGAGATCATATCTCTTCACAAATTTCTATAAATGTGTATTATTTCTATCTGGGGTAGGGGATCATGTCCCTCCACAACTTTCTATAGTGTTTATCATTTCTGTCTGGGGTAGGAGATCATATCTCTTCACAAATTTCTATAAATGTGTATTATTTCTATCTGGGGTAGGGGATCATATCTCTCCACAACTTTCTATATATGTTTATCATTTCTATCTGGGGTGGAAGATCATGCCTCTCCACACCTTTCTATAAAATGTGTATCATTTCTGTCATCCATATATTTCCTCTTATATTTAATGCATCTTCTCACTTCTTTGCTCACCTCTGTGTAAGTTTCATGTGTCTTGGCTTTAGTACTTCTCGTTTTGCTTTTATTTATGTCTGCTTTTTTATTCTTTAATTTTATCCCTTGTCTCTGCTGTCATCTATGCCTTATTCTGGCATTCTCTTTTCCTCAGCGTTTCTTCGCATGTCTCTTTCCGTATATCCTTCACCTGTTTCCAATGATCTTCTATATTTATTGCATTTTCTAGTTGTTGGAGGACTTTGTATTTGTTTGATATTGTGACTGCAAATTTATCTTTAATCCCTTGTGCTTTAAGAAACCCTACATTGAAATACTGTCTACCCTTATGTGTTGTAATTAATGTGAATATAAACGTGAATTATCACAATCGTGACTCATCTCCATATATCGATATCATAAATGTGGATATAAACGTATATTGTGACAATCGGAGCTCATCTTTATATGTCAAGATTTATCAATTTGAATATCAACTTGAATATTTACTAACACCCATGCGTCTGCCATGTGTGCAATTAGGTTATCTGTAAACCATCTAGCATTATGTTAGCAATGACTAATTACGGAATTAACTCATATGCGACAGTGAATGCTATATCCGTTAACACCCATTTGAAGAGAGGAGCAAGGGCGTGTACTGTTTAGGCCCATACTGTCTCCAGGGTTGCCAATTATTTTTTTTTTAATAGGTAGATTAGATAGCTGAGTTGGTCGTGTGTTCTATCGTTTGCTTTGTAGTAGCAAGGCGCTGTGCCGAGAAGTACGGGTTTTTTTGTTTTTGTTTTTGCTTCCGAGTGTTGTAAAACATATCCCTTCCCCTGAAATGATTCGCTGATCTATCGCCTCGGAAGTTTCCCTGCGTAATAATATTCATTTATTATTATTTGTCTCCTTTTTTTAAAAGTCAGATGCTAGAAATTTTGCTTTTTTTCTGGCTTATTAAAGTACTGTCTGGCTTCTATCTGCCTTTTTAAGCGCTGTTTGGATTTTACCTGCCTTTTTTCAGCGTTGTTCTGCCTTTATCTGCCTTTTTCAGCGTTGTTTTGCCTTTATCAGCTTTGTTTTGCATTTATCTGCCCTTTTCAGCTTTGTTTGGCTTTAATCTTCCTTTTTCAGCTTTGTTTTGCATTTATCTGCCTTTTTCAGCGTTGTTTTGCATTTATCTGCCCTTTTCAGCTTTGTTTTGCATTTATCTGCCGTTTTCAGCTTTGTTTTGCATTTATCTGCCCCTTTCAGCTTTGTTTTGCATTTATCTGCCTTTTTCAGCGTTGTTTTGCATTTATCTGCCCTTTTCAGCTTTGTTTTGCATTTATCTGCCTTTTTCAGCTTTGTTTTGCATTTATCTGCCTTTTTCAGCTTTGTTTTGCATTTATCTGCCCTTTTCAGCGTTGTTTGGCTTAAAATCAAATTTGCATCTGACAAACATGACTGTCTCATCGCTGTTAACTTTGTAACTAGGAAGGTCAGCACGTCAAATCCCACTTACTTCAAGTGGGCATTGACGTAGTTGACAAGACTACACCAGCTCAGTCATCGTTAAGTGTTGTTGGAGTAGAATAATAGGATAGAGGACTAAAAGGGACATGGGAAAGATAATGACTGATAGAATACAGGATAACGGTGGACAATCGTGAAGAAAAGGAAAGTAAAAAAAAAAAAAAAAAAAAAAAAATGAGACAATTAGGAAGTCGAAAGGAGAACAACAAAAAAAAAACCTGTTCTACGAATAGGAAGTCACATGGAGAACATAAAACACGTTTTACAATTAGGAAGTCAAAAGGAGAACATAAAACACGTTTTACAATTAGGAAGTCAAAAGGAGAAAAAAAACATGTTCCACAATTAGGAAGTCAAAAGGAAGGAAAAAAACCTGTTCTATAATTAGAAAGTGAAAAGGAGAAAAAAAAATCAAGTTCTACAATTAGAAAGTGAACAGGAGAAAAAAAAAAATCAAGCTCTACAATTAGAAAGTGAACAGGAGAAAAAAAAAATCAAATTCTACAATTAGAAAGTGAACAGGAGAAGAAAAAAAGTTCTACAATTAGAAAGTGAACAGGAGAAAAAAAATCAAGTTCTACAATTAGAAAGTGAACAGGAGAAGAAAAAAAGTTCTACAATTAGAAAGTGAACAGGAGAAAAAAAAAGTTCTTCAATTAGAAAGTGAACAGGAGAAGAAAAAAAGTTCTACAATTAGAAAGTGAACAGGAGAAAAAAAAAGTTCTACAATTAGAAAATGAACAGGAGAAAAAAAAAAAAACAAATTCTACAATTAAGAAGTTAAAAGGAGACTGAGGTGAACGTGGCCGTGCGGCTTATACCACTGTTTCGCAGACTGAAAAGTCGGCATATGGTGTTCGAAACCCGCGGTAGACAGAAAGTATTTTTTCTATCCCGGGTGAAATAAAAATCCTGATTCCCACACGTCATGGCGACTGCTTTGACTAAGCGACCTTTATCCATCTGGTTCTATAGTGAGCCCCCCCGACATACACCAGCAATGGTACTATGTGTCGTAAAGATAGTTTTTTTTTTTAATTAAAGGAGGAAAAAAAAACATGTTTTACAATTAGGAAGTCAAAAGAAGAACAGAAAATATGTTTGGACAATCAGAAAGTCAAAAGGAGATCCAAAAACACGATCTACAATAACAAAGTCAGAAGGAGAACAATAAAATACGTGAACTTCCGGGCAATATGGTGGATAGGCGACAGGAACCATTGAAGGCTATGTCTGAAAAGTGTTCCTTGTTGCAGTTTCCTCATATTCCAAGTCCGGCTTGTTGCAGGAGCTACTGAGTTAAGTGATCTGTTCACACCGTGAGCTGTGTGTTTCATCCGTTTTGATCATGTTCCGATATTCCAATTGTTTACGATGAATGCTAATATTGTATGACAGGGAACAGTTGGCCATGTTCACTTTCTGTGCGGTTTCGCCTTATGTCTTTTGGCGTGTGCTGAGACTGCTATGATGGGGACTACAGCTACCTTTCTTTGTTTGGGAGATGAGTTATTAATTCAGATGATTCCACTGGCACGGGCGGTTGAGCAATTATGGATTTTAATTCGTTTGCAGTGATACCGGGGCCTTCCATAACCAAATAACCAAAATAACAATAAAATACATGTTTGACATCAGGAAGTTGAAAGGAGAACAATAAAAAAGAAACATGTTTGACAATCAGGAAGTTAAGAAACACAATAAGAAATATGTTTGACAATCAGGAAGTCAAAAATAGAACAAATAACATGTTCAACAATCAAGAATTGATGAGAAGAGTGAAAAATATGTTACAAATTAGGAAGTGAAGAGCAAAAAAAAAAAAACACACACATATGACAATGCAAAAGCTACAAGAAAACAAATAAGACAAGTAACAATCAGGAAGTTGCAAATAAAACAAAAAATACAATAAAAAACCAAGAAATCAAATATAAAGTTAAAAACGCATTCAACAATCAGGAAATCAAAAGTAAAACAGAAAACACATTTGACAATTAGGAAATCAATCATCATCATCAAGTACCATGCCTGTTGGCGTAGATGATCATGTCTCTCCACAACTTTTGATCACGCCAGTTATTTATCACATCTGTTGTTGACCTTCTGCCAAACCATTCTCTTAAGCTGTCTGGTATCTTTTCTCTTTGCTTCCCTCTATCTCTTCGTCCCTCAATTTTCCCAGTTGCTACAATATATTCCAGCTGCTCTCTTCTGGTTACATGACCAAAAAATGATGATTGTTTCTTCCTAATATTGGAAATTAGCTCTCTTTTTGCTTTGGCCTCTTTCAGAATGTTTTCATTACTCTTCTAGCTGTCAATAGTATTCTCAATATTCTTCTGTGAAACCACATTTCTACAGCTTCCATTGATTTTCTTGCCTGTTATCCTATTATCCATGATTCACATCTATATGTTAAGACTGGCTCTATATAACATTTAAGAACTCTTTCATGTTTCTATTGTCAAAAAATGGAGTGTACAGTATCTTCCTCATATTTTGGAAAGCTGGTTTTTCCTGAGCCATTCTGCATCTCACCTCTGTTGTACATCTACCATCTGAGGTTAACATTGTTCCATGATATTTAAATTCATTTACCTGTTTTAATATTGTTCCACTTGTCTTTATTGTGCATTGTGGTGGTGTCTTTTTCTTTGTTGCTACCATTACTTCTGTCTTTTTGCTTTTGAGGCTGAGTCCTTTATTTTTGCTTTCCTTCACTATAATGTCTAACATTTCTTGTAACTCGTTTTTACTCTGAGTGATTAAGACTGTATCATCAGCATACATGAAATAATTTATATTATGACCTCCAATTGTTATTCCAGGCATGTCCTTTATGGATCTTAAAATAATATAACTATACATATTAAATAAATCTGCTGACAGAACACCGGTAAAAGGAAAGCAATAGTAAAACAGAAAACACATTTGACAATCAGGAAATCAATAGTAAAACAGAAAACACATTTGACAATCAGGAAATCAATAGTAAAACAGGAAACACATTTGACAATCAGGAAATCAATAGTAAAACAGAAAACACATTTGACAATCAGGAAATCAATAGTAAAACAGAAAACACATTTGACAATCAGGAAATCAATAGTAAAACAGAAAACACATTTGACAATCAGGAAATCAATAGTAAAACGGAAAACACATTTGACAATCAGGAAATCAATAGTAAAACAGAAAACACATTTGACAATCAGGAAATCAACAGTAAAACAGAAAACACATTTGACAATCAGGAAATCAATAGTAAAACAGAAAACACATTTGACAATCAGGAAATCAATAGTAAAACAGAAAACACATTTGACAATCAGGAAATCAATAGTAAAACAGAAAACACATTTGACAATCAGGAAATCAATAGTAAAACAGAAAACACATTCGACAATCAGGAAATCAATAGTAAAACAGAAAACATGTAGAAAAAGAAAGTTGTTAAGAGACTTCAAAGCATCCATTAAATTAATTAACAACTGGAACATTACGACTCTTCAAATAACAACAAATACAATAACAACTTTCACAATTTTAAAATTACTAAATGGAGAAAACCATTGCCTCAAATCTTCACAATGTAATAATGTTAACAATACAAACACAAAGGATTAAAAGCCATCAGTTTGTGTGAACACCAATGCTGTACTTCTATAAAGATAACACTTAACAAAATTACAAATAAATTAAACAATTTATCTATTCACAGATTTAACACAGCCAACTACAAAGGCAAACTCCTCATATATACCAGTTTGTACATGCATGCAATCTACAGGTCTGGCTATGAATAGTTTATTACAACTAATGAGTAAAATTATATTCACTTCAGACACATTGTGTGATGTGATAATGTTGAGATAGAATATCAACAATTTAAATTACAGCTGGCAGTACAAAATTTTTTATGTAGAGGATATCATTGAAGTTTCATGCAAAATGTGTGGAGACAATATGTATGTGATGTTTTTACATGCAAGAACAAAATCTATATGTTGTACAAGGTGAGAATGCAACTATCATGATGAAAGAAATGTGAGAACAATCCATAGAATGTACAGTATGCAGATTTCCTGTGCATATGCTAAAATATATCAGGAAGGATAAAGGACCACAAAACCAAGAAACAAAGACACTGAATATGCTTCTAATTCAGTAACTGCAGTGTGAGAAAAAGTTGAACTCACTAGAAAATATGAGGAACAAATAATAATTTTCTCCTCTTTCATCTTTGTTGCAATTGCAACACTACAATCAAAGAAAAGTGGATAAATCATATCAGGTAGCTGGCTAACAATTTGTCTTTAAGATAAAATACTTGATGAAATGCTGTAGTAATGTTTTACTGATGACCCTCTTAAAGTCCTGTAACTCTTGTTAGTAGTAATGTTTTACTGAAGGAGGTTCCAAGTCCCAAGACTTGACTTTCCCTTAATGTACAAGATGACCGATTGGTGATGTAGGTTCCATTGTTTGCTTCCTAGAAATAACTGGCTGGTGACCTAGTTTCCACTATTTGCTTCCCAGAATTAATTAGCTGGTGACCTAGGTTCCACTGTTTTCTTCCTAGAATTAATTGGCTGGTGACCTAGGTTCCACTGGTTGCTTCAAGAATTAATTAGCTGGTGACCTAGGTTCCACTGGTTGCTTCAAGAATTAATTGGCTGGTGACCTAGGTTCCACTGGTTGCTTCAAGAATTAATTAACTGTTGATCTAGGTTCCACTGTTTGCTTCCTAGAATTAATTGGCTGATGACCTAGGTTCCACTGTTTGCCTCCCATAATTAATTGGCTGGTGACATAGGTTCCATTGATTGCCTTCCAGAATTAGGTTGGAGAAACCCAAGCTGATATTTATCTACTTTGAGACTAACAAATTGTGCCCCTGGTAGGGATCACATATTGACTACATTTTTTTCTTGTCTTCTTTCAGTAGACACACCATCTCTTCAACAAAATTGGCAACCAATCTTGTTGCTTTAAAGTTAGTCAACTAAGTCATCAGCAACACCTTCACTTTACACCCATCTTGGAGAGCATGGTCTACTATTTATCTCTTCTCCACACATAGACATGCCTGTTTATCTGTTCTCCACACATAGACATATGCCTGTTTATCTGTTCTCCACACATAGACATATGCCTGTTTATCTGTTCTCCCCAGACATATGCCTGTTTATCTGTTCTCCACACATAGACATATGCCTGTTTATCTGTTCTCCCCAGACACATGCCTGTTTATCTGTTCTCCCCAGACACATGCCTGTTTATCTGTTCTCCCCAGACACAAGTTTGTTTATCTGTTCTCCCCAGACACATGCCTGTTTATCTGTTCTCCCCAAACAGACATTGTCAGTTTATCCAACATTAAGTACATTATTAACCGAGTCTTCATGCAAGTTCTCAGTTTCAACATCTCCTCTGCCTGGTCAACACTAAACAAGCAGTAGCTTGAAGACTTCCCACAACACAGGTGAGTATAGGTTGCACTAACACCGGGGCAGAGTGGTTAGAAACTATATAAGGAAGATTATCTGATCATCAGAAGTGTTATATCTGTCATTTACCTCTCTATGTCCCTACCACAAAGTCAGCAAGTGCTTTTTTCTTCACTTCCTTTTGTGCCTGTTTGGCTGTTAAGGGTGATACAAAGTTCTGTTTTTCACCCTTTTGGTGGCTTCAGTCATTGTCAATTGATGTTGTCTATCCATCTTACTCTTGAGTCTTGTTCTTCTAGCAATTCTTAAAAAAAAAAAAAGAAGAAAAAAGTGGTATGGTGACAGCTTTATGTGGTAATGGACAAAACAAAAGTCAACGTTTCGGCCAGGTAGGCCTTCAGCTGGAACAAAAAAGTCTACATTTCGGCCAGGTAGGCCTTCAGCTGGAACAAAAAAGTCTACATTTCGGCCAGGTAGGCCTTCAGCTGGAACAAAAAAATCTACATTTCGACCAGGTAAAAAGTTTTGTTGTTCCACCTGAAGGCCTACCTGGCCGAAATGTTGACTTTTGTTTTGTCCATTACCATGTAAAACTGTCACCATACCACTTTTTTCTTCTTTTTTTTTTAGAATTGCTATTATCATCAGCTTTACAGCAGCTTCACATCTCTACGTATCTTGATGCCTTTACTTCTCTTGTTCTTCTCCCTTCTCTTCTTTTAGTATGTTTTGTATGGTAAGGAATCACACTGCATTAGAAAGCATCTGCTGGCAGAATCAAACTCTGCTTGTGATACATTTTAGTCATTCAGTGTTTACCAGCTGGTTCTTTTAGTCATGACTGAAAGTTCTAGATCTTGTTTCATTTCTGAGCATGTATTAAAGCTTGTGATAAATGAGATGAGAAGGTGCTGTCAGATTTGAATATGATCACATTAATGCTTTCATGTCAGCCCTGATAAAATATTCTGGGTCAAGCTCAATAATAAATATTCTCAAAGCCAGGCTTTCTCTAGCTTAGAAGAGAAAGTTTCAGACAGTTGCTCAGTAAAACAGCATCCAGCACAGGACACTGATATATTACCAAACTACTGACAAATCATGACTTCTTGCTATCAATGTTTGTCATGATGTCACAGGTCATATATACATAAATATATTTTTAAAAATAAAGGCATATCAACATGGCTTTTTATAATTGTTGTTGTGTGCTGTGTGGTCACAAGTCACCATGAGGTGTTCTGGTCAATGTTTTTATTTTGTCCCCTGTAAAAAAAAACTTGTACAACTCTACTTTGACTCAAACCTCTATCCACCTAATAAGCCCACGAATGAGTGTGTTGAGTCGAGAACTGAATCATTGTCAAACATTAATTAAAGGACTCAGCAGTTTCACCAGTATAAAATACTCTCCTTTTGTACACACACACACACATAGTAATTACAAGAAACAAAATATTCTGTAACCATGTTTAACAGAATACACAATACTAAACAACAGACAACAGAGTATATTTAATTATACTATAGTATAGACTAGAATGTATCCCTAATCACAGCAAAAAGTTGCCAGTTTAATCAAAAACATATGTGGCAATAATGTTTTGTTTGACAACATTTCTCTCTGCTGCTGTTTTTCACTTATCCCAAAACCTTGCCAACATACATTTCTCAATCTTTTTCAGTTATATTTTTTAATAGGCACTATTTATTTATTTTTAAATTATTTCCCTTGGTATGATTTCTCTCTCTCTCTCTCTCTGCAATCAAGACTCAATCATAGTAGGATTCCAGACTCTCTCATGAAGTCAGCTGTCTGTTTAAGTGATAGTATGATTTTAAAACTTTACAACCGAATATGACTTAATACTGATATACACTGAATGACAGCAGATCATAAAACTAAAAAGACCAAACTTAATAAATAGCACAACGTAACAAAATAAAATGAAGTCAAAGTTACAAGATAACAAAAAAACACAACAAAAAATATATGTGACCTTACTTCTATTTAACACAATTTGAACAATTTAAAAATGCAAGAACTAAAGCAAAAGTAAAACAAATATTGATATTTTAAAAGTATGAAGCTATAATCTCCACAATAAATGCATCTCTTTCTCCAATGACTCTTATCAAGTGTACAAAATGATTAGAATAGACAGAAAATTTATCAATCTTGTTATTTGTTTCCAGGCTGCAGTATTGACTACAGAAACAACTAAATTATTCAAAGATGGAGTGAAAGGCTTAGTTTTGTTTTATCAGCCTAACAACAAACAAGTCATGCTAAAACAGAATGCGGTTTGTTTATCAATATTGCTAAGGATCACATTGTCAATATTATCTGTTGGAGTGGGTTATGAAGCTATGAGACCAGCAAAAGACTTGGAATTATCTCTCCAGAAGTAACAGATGCTCTTATAATGTTATTGCTGTTTGGCCAGCAGTATTGGTAATCATTAAAACAGTAAACACTTGTTACTACATACTCTTCTTTTGCTTGTTGTTTCCTGTCAGGCCCTACAAAATAAGAAGTTGAAAAGAAGTGATCTTCACGAATTCTGGGTAAAATAGTTGATGCCTACTTGTGTGAAAATATGTATTTGACAAAACAACATATAAAATTGTATTTTTATTTCTCTTAGTTATTTCCTTTCAGGTGTTACAACAGCACTGTGTCCAGCAATCTATACTTACAGCACATCTAATCACTTCTAAAGGGTTTCCTCCATGTGTTAAGATGATTGAGGGATGTAACGTTAGTGTCCACATTTTTTCAATGAAGACAGCATTATCATATGGGTATTCTGGTTAGTAGCCCTCATATGGGAAAACAACTGGTAAGAGGAAAAGAGGCCGACCCAGAGAAGAACATTGATCAGAGAGGCAAAAGCAGCAGTAATCGGCTCCCTCAATGAGATAGAGTTGCTTGCACAGAACAGAGACAAATGGCGAGATGTGATAAAAGATCTTTGCAAGGATTGAAACTGTTAGAATGAAAAAAATTAGAAAAAGAGAAAGAGTATTTGGGTCTATGCCCTATGGGCTGGCCATGGCTTGAAAGGTCAACAGATAGATAAACTCTGGTTAGTATCAAATTGGGCTACTCTACTTTCTTCCCAGAAAAAAATCTCCAGTATTCATTTTACTAGTGATGGTGAATAATGAAAGTAAATAATGATTGTGAATCATGAAGCTATGTCATTTAAAAAAAAATTATAATAAATTTCCACATTGGAACCATAATTCTTCTTCTTCTACCTTTCAACTCCCTGTGGAGCATAGGTCTTCAACAAAAACTTTCCAAGTTGTTCTGTTTCATACTTTTCTTTTAAGATCATTCCATGATTTCCCTATCATCTTCATCTCTGCTTCCATCTGTCTTCTCGAAGAATATTTTGGTTTTCCTCTTTGTCTTTTTCCTTGGGGGATTCCAAAAAAGGGCCTGTTGTGTAACACTCTCTGGTGGTTTCTGAAGGGTGTGTCCTACCCAGCGCCATTGTCTTCGTTGTATCAATTTATCTACTAGTATTTGAATGGTCATTTACTGTCATTTTGAGCCAAAGATGGCACATAGGGCAGAACCAATCTCAAAAACAGAAAACTTGCTAGCCAAAATGGCACATATTGCAGAGATCACTGCTTCTAAAATCTATGGCTGTTTCCATAACAATACTTTTTACAGTGACAGCTTGTCAAGCCATTGATCAACCTCCTTAGTCGCCTCTTACGACATGCTTGGAAGGTCACAGTTTCATTATTCTTTACTCATAATGAGGCCCTGGTAACACACAGGACATTTGAATGGTACTTTTCCATAATTCTATGTTAGTGATTTTGTTTTGACATTCCATCCTTTTATTTTGCACAAGCATCCATTAATGAAGTTCTGTATCTTCATGATTGTCATTTTTGTTTTTCTCCATATTTCACAGCCACATAATAGGACTGACTTAACATTAGAATTAAACATTTCTATTTTTGTATTTAACCTAATTTCTTTGGATCTCAATATTTTTTCCAGTGCAATGAATGCTCCTCTTGTTTTGATATCCTTATTTTGGTATTATTCTCTGTTCCTTCTTCTTTGTCTATATTCTATCTATCTATTGTCCTTTCGAGTCAAAGTCGGTACATAGGGCAGAACCACAAACTCAAAAACAGAAACCTTGCGTGCTAAAATGGCACATATTGCAAAGATCACTGCTTCTAAAATCTATGGCTCTGTTTCCATAACAATACTTTTTACAATGACAGCTATCTATCAACCTCCTTAGTCGCCTCTTATGGCATGCCTGGAAGGTCACAGTGTAACTATTCTTTACTATATTGTCTATACAACTGCCGAGATATATGTAAGATTGTACGTCTAGTAGAGGTATTTCTCCTATTGTTATTTGGTTTTGCCAGCCGCATTAATTCTCATGTTGGTCTTACCTCCATTTGTTTTCAGTCTCAGCAGTTGTGATCTATCATCAAGTATGCTCATTTTATCTTGAATCTGTGTGATGATTATGTGATAGGAAAGCTATGTCATCAGCAAAGTCTAAATCATTAAAGTACCATAATTGTTGCTTTTAAATTCTGTCCTTGATTTCCCTGTATTCAGATCATTGAAATGACATTATCATCAAATTTATTCACTCTCTCTCTCTCAATTCTTTTTCTCATCCTTGTCTTAGTAAATGTGACCTGATGTATTTTTTTATCAGCGACCTCACTTGAAACACTCTGCACCACTTTCCCACAGCATGTGCTTCTTCCACACCCTCTCACCAAGGATGTCCTGTTTATTTTCTTATAAAAAAAAGAGCAAAAATTAGTAGTTAGAAAAAAACAATATCTTAAGCTGGTGACCTTGCTTTTGTTTATACACCCTCTCTTGTAATTGATGTGCAGGACTGATGAAATCACTTATAATTATCAGATAACTCAAATTTAACTTTCAAGGACATACAATTTTCTAATTAGTAAACTACATCTTCCTTCTTACTATTTTATTTATTCCTTGTCTGTTTCTTCTTCGCTTCCACTTAAACCCTTTTGGATGTGATGGGGATACACATTTCTAGTTCTTGTCCGTCTAGCAGCCTCATTTATACTTAATTGATGTTGTAGTGTTTTTCAGATGATGTCAGTCCATCTTACTCTGGGTATACCACAGGCTCTTCACCCATGTACTCTTTAATATATGTTTCATATGGTATAGAATCTCTTGGCATACTTTCTATATTAGCAAGCCACTTCATTTGTTGTCCCTGCATGTAGCTCAGAATTGATTAAATGTACGATTATATCTGATTCTATCTCTTCTGGTCACTCTAAGTGCCTTTCTCAAACATCTCATCTCTATGGTGACTAGTTTATATTTATTCTCTTATATTTATAAATCACACTATCATTTAACTATTTATGTACATATTGTTATTTATTTATAAATCATTTGATTTAATCCCTTTCATCTGGTTAACTCTAAAAACTCAAGCCCCTTTTACTTACATATAAATATCATTATCATCCATATAACTTCATGCTTAGATGTATATTCCCATCTAGAGTATTTATATTTTTCATTACTTTATCCCTGTTGATTTTAAGTCCTTTTTTTTCTGCCATGGATGATAGGGTATTTGTGATATTTTGCATCTTGTTGATATTGTCACTTAGAAGCACTGTATCATCTGCAAAATATAGATCTTCCAGGTAATTCTTGTCATACCATTTAATACCATTATTGCTTTTGCAACATTTATTAATTATGTAATTCCAAATAGCCAATCTTGTACCATACTTTTAAGTCAGCTACATTTAACCACTAACACGTATTTAAATACAAAACTGTATAGTTTTAATTCAATTTATTTAAGTACACTCAACTGTTGAGCATCATCCTATTGAATATCCTGTAACTGATGACTTCATCAAGGCACTTTATTCTAAAAGACCAGATAAATCGAACATTCTACATAGATAAATAAACACACATACACACAAATGCAGCAATTTACAAACACTGGCAAACACCAATTGAGGTAAAAGGCTGGGACAAAGACACTGCTGGATGAATTAACCAAGCAATCAACCATTGAAATCAACTTAAAACAAAAGAACCTTCAAAATAGTAGGTTGTAAATAATTGAACTCAACAAAAATAAACAAATAATAATCATAATACTTTTCTCTTTAATAAAATCAACATATTCCCTGGTTTAGCTCTGCAGATGATCATTTAGACAGTGGAAGAAAACAACAGAAGGATGTCAAAAAGGGTTGTATCAATTTCCAAAAACAAAAGATATGTCCTTTTGCTGCAAATGTTCAGGTACAATTTTGATATATAGGGTGTCTCATTCGCTTCTGGACTCAACATTTCTTTAATGGTTTTACTACTAAACACTCGCCTGTCAATTTGCCAGATTAAATCTAAGGCAGTACCACGGGGTATGGACCATAGATTCGATCAGTAAAGCTGCGAAGAATAAGTTTAATTAGTACATGCCAATTATAGTGTAAACCTTCAAGGTTCAATGCAGCAGGAAGTTGATGCCTGGTAGTTATGACCCAGGCCCATCTCCCCATGTGTGTTTTAAGAAGCTAAAGGACTGAAACACATGCTCTACTGAAGGCTACTTCTGATGATCAGATTACCTCCTGCTGTGAAGCTCTATATTAAGAGTTTCCTAATATCGCTCATTCAGAGTATACCAACACATTTTCCAGCTGTCCTGTGTGAACTCACAGGTACTGTACACTAACACTCCTGAACAACAACCGTAATGTGAATCCACTTTCAGCTAAATGACAGAGATTAGCAGAGAGGTGCATCAAGTAGGTGTGTCACATCAATTAGGCACCACACACATTTATTTTAATTTTTCATTCAATGAAAGCACTGCTGTTCAAATTTCATTGCAAAAACTTCATTGGTATTGGGATTATTGAGGGAATGTTTGGTAGCGATTGAGACAGCCTGTATTTTACTAACAATTTATTATTAACAAAGTCATGTTTAGACTAACACTCCCAATTTTGTGTGCAATGTTTTTATTTCATTCAACAAACTCTATAAAAAATATGCGAACATTCTGAAATTTAAGGAGAAATACAAGTATGGAACTAAACTCTTTCACTGCCCAGAACCGGTTTGCGGCAAAAATAAAAATAAAAATGCAATTGATTTCAAACTGTTATAAAGATGTAACTATTGATGTCCAAACAGACATATATTTGTCAAATTGTTTTTAAAACTGGCCAGGCCACAGTTTAATTTGTACGTATAAAACAAAGGTGAAATTTGTGGAAACAATTTATTTAGCACAAAGCAACATTTCAACCTGGTCACTGCAACACCAGAATAGCCAAGAGGTGGACTTCATAATGAAGGCAATAAAGACACAGATCAAAGAGAGTCTAGCAGGTAAAAGTGGAGGCAATAATGCACTGTGGGCAAGATTTTGAGCGTTTCATGAAGAATGATCACATACATGGTGTAGGGGAGTTTTTGTCTTACTAGATGCTACATGGTTTAGGGGAGTTGTTTTTGTCTTACTAGATGCTACATGGTGTAGTGAAGTTGTTTTTGTCTTACTAGATGCTACATGGTTTAGGGGAGTTGTTTTTGTCTTACTAGATGCTACATGGTTTAGGGGAGTTGTTTTTGTCTTACTAGATGCTACATGGTGTAGTGAAGTTGTTTTTGTCTTACTAGATGCTACATGGTTTAGGGGAGTTGTTTTTGTCTTACTAGATGCTACATGGTTTAGGGGAGTTGTTTTTGTCTTACTAGATGCTACATGGTGTAGAGGAGTTGTTTTGGTCTTACTATATACTACATAGTTTAGGGAAGTTGTTTTTGTCTTACTAGATGCTACAAGGTGTGGTGAAGTTGTTTTTCTCTTACTAGATGCTACAAGGTGTAGGGACCACTGAATACTTTGTTTGTCCTTTGCTCGTGAGAAGAATTCAGTATTGAATGTGTTAAATAGCTACTAGTTTTTGAAACATTAACAAGTAACAGCTAATAACAGATATAGAAACAGATCAGATCAGTGGTATCAATTTATTAGCTTCCCTTTACCAAAGTTATCTGATAGTTCAGAGAAATTTAAGCTCATGCAATTCCAAGAAATTTGTTTTATTCTTGGAAAAAAAAAAGTTAATTCATTAGTGAATACACACTATGTAAATGTAACCACAAATCTTTACAACAAGCACCAATAACTAAAGAGAGTTCTAATTTAGTTTCATATGAAAAATTAATCTGTTAGTCACAGCTTGTTTTTCAAATCTAGACTTAGTGAACCAATTTAGGATGTCACAAATCATGTTATTCATGTTACTAGTTGGCAGATGACATAAGCAAACTCTAAAGATACATCTGTAAACTGGGATTTGTATTTCTTCAAAAACAGGGACTGCATGAGTTGAAGGACCAGATGCCCAAAAAAAAAAAAAAAAAAAAAACATGAAAGTCTTTGACTACTTCGTCTGTCCATGGCCAAGGAAAAGAAGAGGAAGAAATAGTTCTAGTTGTAGTTGGTCAGAGGCTCTGTTATCACTGCAAATGAAGTAAAATTCCTAACTGCTCGAACACCCCGTGGCAGTGGAATCATGCGAATTAACATCTAATCTCACTTAAGGATGCAAACAAAGAAAAGTAACTGCAGTCCCCATCGTAGCAGCCACAGCACACGCAAAAAGACATAAGGCGTAGCTGCACAGAAAGTGAACACAGCTATCTGTCCTTCGTCAAACGATATCATCATTAATCCTAAGCAATCGGAATATCGAAACATGATCCAGACGAAAAACACAGCTCACAGAGTGCACAGAGCACTAAACTCAGTAGCTCCGGCAGCAAGCTGGCTTTGAATATAAGGAAACTGCAACAAGGAACACTTTTCAGACAGAGCCTCAATGGTTCCTGCCGCCTATCCGCCATATTGACCGGAACAGAAGAAGAGATAAACAAAGACACTGGTAATGTAAAGATTCAAACAATAACACATACATAGAGCACATTTGTACACCACTTTCAAACTCACATTATTTTATCAAGTGTGAAAGGGAACTTCTTACTGCAGGCTAAAACATACAAACATCAACAGGTAGGATGCAGAATGATTGACATTTTTGCTATTTAATGAAGTTTGTCAGCTACAAGTGAACTGACCTCACAACCAACAGACACAGACCTTACATATGGCTATAATCACACTTCAGATCAATCAGTTGTAAATGGGTGCCTGACTAGCAAAGTTAGTCAAAGCAAGATAGTAGTGAGAAGCACTGCCCACCTCTAGAATGAATGTTCAGATATTATTCAATGAGATCTTAAACTCTTCACATACCTAAAACAATAAATGCTATATAAATATGTCCACATTTACACAATAGTGCAGTGACTTAACTTTTCCATTAACCCTTAATTATGTTGTCAATTAGTGGCTCACTTGTTTATGATGCTGTAGTAAAAATTAACACCACTTAAATGTAACATTTTGATTTTGGAAAATACAATTTTTTTTAACTTTTGCTACACAGCAGTGTGCTCACCCAAGATGAGACATGGGAATTCAAAGCAATAATCATTTCCTGTTTTACGGTCGTCTTTTTAAATATAACCGCAACCCCCCCCCCCCCAAAAAAAAAAAATTGCCATGGTCTATTGATATGGTGGTTGTAAACTGCCAGATCAGCACATATGTTCGGTGCCCTCTTGACATTGTTCACTGACTAACCTGTGTTCCAAAGGTTACTTTGATGTCATGACAACGGACGAGGAGATTTCCCACGTCATGAGGGGAACAAAAATAGGAAATGTAATAAATTTCTTTAAAAAATTGGCTGAATTTTAAAACAAAGATGTGCATGTTTACGATACCATAGTTTTTACTACGCAATAGATTTAAAAAAAAAATCTAATCTCAAACACTCAGTAGTCACCATTGATAATTAGCAAGGTATGGGATGGAGGGGAGAGAGGAGTGGGGGCGGTATTTGCCCACAGAAAACTGTTAAATTTTAAAAAAATATTTTAAAATGGTAATTTTTACTACAGTTTCATAATCTAGGGTTAACTGCTTATATAAAATGACTAATTATTAAACAACCCACCCCCTTCATTGAACCACAACATTTGAAGACATATCTGGTCTACATCACCATATATTTAAAAAAAAAAAAAACAGCAACAACAAACCAGTTCAAGGGTGAAAACAAACTGCCAGGAGAGATTCTCTTTTAAAGTAAATAAATGCTAACATCCTAAATGAGATGAATGTGGATTTTCTAATACAGACAATATTCTGTTCCCATCAAATCATGGTCTGGTCTCTGCTTCTCTCCTTGTGATTCCAGGCATTTCAAATCTTAATAAGTGCCAGAAGCGTTGGTTTCTCAATAAAATATTAGTGTCATGAACTACGAGAGGCTACCCTTGGTGGCGAAGAAGTTGAAGTTGAGCTACTTTCTTCCTGTATTACGTGCTCTGGAATAGATACCAAAGAATTCATGAGAAATATTTGTCTCTAGTGTTAAAGATTTCACAATTTTTAGAATAATTGAGACAACATGACTTTAAATGTACATAAATTATATATCTCATATATATATCTCCTTTGAAGCTGAACACGGTATATAGAGTAGAAATTCTAGACTCTTTGTGTCAAACGATCTTTGTTATCAAGTATCTTGCACAGAATCTGCATTGTACCTTGCCACATGACTCTGTTCTGGGAAAGTTGTTCAACCCTTGTGAGGAATCTGATAACTGTTGTTGTTACCTCTTGTCCCAGTGTTCTTTTCAGTGTTTCTCTGGGTTAGTCTCTTTGTCTGTTACACTCTAGTTCCCATTTGAGGGCCTCTTGTTGCTTCTTCTTATCACATGGCTGCCTACTTCTCTTGATTATAGTTGATATTTTTTAGAAGATTTGTTATTTCTCTTATTTCTGCACAGGTTTTCAAACTGCTTATCCTTTGTTCATATCTATGTGCCATGCAACAAGAGAAACAAACATGTGCAAGCATACTATATCCATTTTATATATTTCAACAACTGTAATTTGCGTAATTTACATCTTCTTGACATCATAGTTAAGCAGGACTTGAGATCAACCAAAAAAAGACAAAAGCAATGAAAAATTACATTCGCCAGAATAAAAAAATACATCTAGAAAGAAAAGCTGTAGAAGAAATAGATAATTTTATATATCTTGGAGTTGCATACATCAAGAACACATGGCAAAGAACTTAGAGTCGAATAGCACAGACAGCAATTACTTTCAGAAACCTTGAAAGTTATGGAAATAAATATTACTAAGCATAAAACAAAGCAACAAACTAATTTTAAAATCAAAATGCATTATCCGCCCATACTTTTGCATTAGAGAGTTGGAAAACAACTAAACAAATAGAAAACAAAACAGATATGTTTAAAAACAAAATACTTTGTATATGAAGTAAAGAAATCAAGACTAGTACAAAAGAGAAATAGCCATACATCCAACAATATAATTTATTTTTCAAGAAGAAAAAATGTGAGAAAATGTTGGCCGCATGATGAGAAGAGACAATAAGAGAATAACAAAGCAGGCCACCAAATGGATGAAATAAAATGAGGGTGATCTAAAGAAACACTAAAAAAGAGCACTGAGACACTGAGAGGAAGAGAAATAGCAGCAGACATTAGCTCCCTTGGGAGTCATGATAGTTCAGTAGTTAGTGAACTGGACTACAAAAGACAAGATATCGGGTTTGATCCTGATCAATGGTTTCCAGGTTCACCCAGCCTTAAATGGGTACAGGATTTTTCTGGGAAAGTAAAGCGGCACGGGCGTAATACCAACCACATTACCCCAAAAATCATGTGATCAAAGGTCTGTGAAATTTATGGTCACTAACACCAAATTCTCTATACGCTACTTGGCATGATCGGGCTTTTTACATTTTTTTTTATCAGCTCCCTTGCCAAGATTGAGAGGCTCACTCAGAACAGGAACAGATGGTGAAATACAATGCAGGTTCTGTGTAAAAGAAAAATGCTTAATAGCAAAGACCATCAGACAACGGAGAGTGTAGAAGATCTGCTCTATGTGCCATCTCCAAGCTCAAAAGAACTATGTCCCATCTTTAGCTCAAAAGGTCTATGTGCCATCTTCAGCTCAAAAGGACTATGTGCCATCTTCAGCTCAAAAGGACTATGTCCCATCTTTAGCTCAAAAGGATTATGTGCCGTCTTCAGCTCAAAAGGAATATGTGTCATCTTCAGCTCAAAAGGATTATGTCCCGTCTTTAGCTCAAAAGGACTATGTCCCATCTTTAGCTCAAAAGGATTATGTTCCGTCTTTAGCTCAAAAGGACTATGTGCTATCTTCAGCTCAAAAGGACTTTGTGCTATCTTCAGCTCAAAAGGACTATGTGCTGTCTTCAGCTCAAAAGGACTATGTGCCATCTTCAGCTCAAAAGGACTTTGTCCCGTCTTAAGCTCAAAATGACTATGTACCGTCTTCAGCTCAAAAGGACTATGTGCCATCTTTAGCTCAAAATGACTATGTGCCATCTTCAGCTCAAAAGGAATATTGCCGTCTTTAACTCAAAAGGACTATGTGCTGTCTTAAGCTCAAAATGACTATGTGGAATCTTTAGCTCAAAATGACTATGTGGAATCTTTAGCTCAAAAGGACTATGTGCCATCTTTAACTCAAAATGACTATGTGGAATCTTTAGCTCAAAAGGACTATGTCCCATCTTTAACTCAAAAGGACTATGTGCTGTCTTCAGCTCAAAAGGACTATGTGCCATCTTTAACTCAAAAGGACTATGTGCCATCTTTAACTCAAAATGACTATGTGCCATCTTTAACTCAAAAGGACTATGTCCCATCTTTAACTCAAAATGACTATGTGCCATCCTTAACTCAAAAGGACTATGTCCCATCTTTAACTCAAAAGGACTATGTGCCATCTTCAGCTCAAAAGGACTATGTGCCATCTTCAGCTCAAAAGGAACATGTACCATCTTCAGCTCAAAAGGACAATAGATACAAATTTTCATTTGCTATTATACATCTGCAAGGTTAGAAAATGTAATTTGCTGCACTGTGTATCAATACACCTCAAACATTAACATGTAAAGAAATGAAGAAAACCTGACGTATCAAGTATTGATGAAAGCTCTTCCCTCATTGCACAACTTTTAACTAACATTCACAATGCACAAGGGTGTCATTTTTAAATCTATAAGATGATTGTTTTCCTGATTTCTCCATCATTATCAATAAGAAAACAAATGCTGAATAGCCACATAAAAACTCGTATTACTAAATGAAACTGAAGCCCTCAAAGACGCTGCAAAACTGGCTATCCAACACAAAAATAACATGCACAAGAAATTGGTGATATTGACTGATGCACTGTCTGTCCTAACAGCTCTAAAAACCACCAGGAACAGTGAGCTAGATGACTTGAGAACAACCCTAGACCAACTGTGCAATAACTTCCAGAGTGGTCATCCAGTGGATACCATTACACTGTAATATACACGGAAATGAATGTGCAGACAAATTAGCTAAAGAGGGAGGGAGATTACCACAAGAGAACCATCTGGTCAGCTACGATGAAGACAAATCCATCATCGAAGGCCAGTATCATGAAAAATGGAAACAAGAACACCCAAAGTATAATGAGAGGGATGGATACCATCAACTATCAAGGAGGGATCAAGTCATCTTACTTCACTTATGCACTGGTCACAATAGAATGAGAAACCACATGTTCACCAAACTCAAAATAGGAACAACCAGCCAATGCCACTGTACACTGGATAACATGACAACAAAACATGTTCTACAGGATTGTCCCCAGTACACAGACCTGATAAGGAAAATGTGGTCCACACCCACCTCCCTGGAAGAGAAACTATACAGGGCAACCGAATCACTTAAACAGACAGCTGCTTTCATAAAAGAGTCCGGAATCCTAGTCTGAATGAGCCATGATCGCAGAAGAAGAAAGAAGAAGATATTATTAAATGCATGCAAAACATGGACTGAAGAAAATGAGACCAAAAAAAGTAGGGACAAAGGTGTTCTTGAGAAAAATACTGTGAATTTCATGAAAGACAAAAAAACTATCCTCAAGCAAGTGTCAGAACAGTGCAGTCTCATCAACAAAATCAAGAGAAGACAGTCATAGTTCTTTCCTTTCTATGAGAAGAGCAAGTATGAATCATTGTCACTTGGAGAATGAAGAAAAGGTAAACAATAACAGAAATATCTTGCTGGCAATCTAGATAGATAACACAATGAACAGAAAACAGTATATCTAATCAGAAAGACATTAGACACACACACACACAGAAAGAGAGAGAGAGAGAGAGAGAGAGAGAGAGAGAGAGGAGAGAGAGATGGAGGAGTATGACCACCTGGACTTTTCTCAGCCAGAACGAGCTGAACAATTTCCAATAAACTTTTATTTATAAAAAAAAAAACAGTACTGATGACCACCAATACCATACACCATTTTACAAACAGACTGACTTCATTCATTGATATCAGAATCTTTCTCATTTTGTTGTTGACACTCAAGTGATCAATTGTTATTTCAAAGCTAAAATATTTCTTATGTTGTTGGCATGAATATGATTCATTGTTATTTCAATGCTTGAATCTTTCTTATGTTGTTGGCATGGTTATAATTCATTGTTATTTCAATGCTTGAATCTTTCTTATGTTGTTGGCATGGTTATAATTCATTGTTATTTCAATGCTAGAATCTTTCCAATGCTGTTTATACTTATGTGATTAGTTATTTCAATGCTAGAATCTTTCCTATGATGTTTATACTTATGTGATTAGTTATTTCAATGCTAGAATCTTTCCTATGATGTTTATACTTAAATGATTAGTTATTTCAATGCTAGAATATTTCCTATGATGTTTATACTTAAATGATTAGTTATTTCAATGCTAGAATCTTTCCTATGATGTTTATACTTAAGTGATTAGTTATTTCAATGCTAGAATCTTTCCTATGATGTTTATACTTAAGTGATTAGTTATTTCAATGCTAGAATCTTTCCTATGATGTTTATACTTAAATGATTAGTTATTTCAACGTTAGAATCTGTCCTATGTTGTTGATACTTAAGTGATTAGTTATTTCAATGCTAGAATCTTTCCTATTTTGTTGATACTTAAGTGATTAGTTATTTCAATGCTAGAATCTTTCCTATGATGTTGATACTTAAATGATTAGTTATTTCAATGCCAGAATCTTTCCAATGCTGTTTAGACTTAAATGATTAGTTATTTCAATGCTAGAATCTTTCCTATGATGTTTATACTTAAATGATTAGTTATTTCAATGCTAGAATCTTTCCAATGCTGTTTAGACTTAAATGATTAGTTATTTCAATGCTAGAATCTTTCCTATGCTGTTTATACTTAAATGATTAGTTATTTCAATGCTATGTTCTCTTACCCAAAAGAGAAAAGAACAAAAAACAAAAATGGATAACTAACACCATCTTAGAAAAAATGGAAGAAAGGAGACAAGCGAAGAACACTGCCCAATACAATAAAATAGATAATGAGATACGCAAAATGTGCAAAAAAGCAAAAGAAGACTGGCTCAGCCAAAAATGTAGAGAAATAGAAACTATGGAAAGCAAACAAGACCTAAGAGGAATGCACACAGAAATAAAGAGAATGACTAATAAAAATAAAAAAGCCACAGAAGGTGGATGCATTGCAGACAAAAAAGGAAAAATGCTAAAAGACAATAAGGATATCATAGATAGATGGCAGGAATATATAACAGAACTATTTCATGATCAAAGGGACAAGAAACCAGTTATAAAATGTACATCAGGCTATAAAATCTTAAAATCTGAGGTGGAAAAAGCTATAAAAACAATGAAAAGGGGAAAAGCAGCAGGACCTGAAAGCATACAGATAGAGATGATACAGGCACTTGAAGATTTTGGCATTGAAGTGATTACAGACATATGCAACGACATATACCACACAGGATACATACCAAATGAACTAAAAGCATCAACTTTCATTGCATTGCCTAAAAAGAATGGTGCAGTTGAATGCAGTGACTTTAGAACAATAAGCCTAATGAGCCATGTTACAAAAATCTTGCTAAAAGTTATACAAGGAAGGATTCAGAATAAAATCAATACTGAATTAGATGAGCAGCAATTTGGATTTAGGAAAAATAGCGGGACAAAAGAAGCCATATTCTGCATGAGAACATTAATCGAAAAATACACAGAAGTAAACAAACCAATATATGCCTGCTTCATAGACTACACCAAAGCTTTTGATAGAGTACACCACAAACAACTTATAGAATGCCTAAAAGAGATACATCTAGATGACATGGATATACGACTAATATGCAATCTATACTGGGAGCAAACAGCAATAATAAAATATAACAAAGAGTTCTCTACATCCATTGATATAAAAAGAGGAGTAAGACAAGGATGCATCCTGTCACCAAGCTTGTTCAATCTATACACTGAGCAAATCTTTAAAAACATCATAGAGATGCCAGGCCTACAAATTAATGGAAAGATAATCAATAACCTAAGATATGCTGATGATACTGTACTACTAGCAGAAAATCCTAAAGATCTACAACAATTACTTAATGAAATAAACATGATAAGCAAAAAATATGGACTAGATATGAATATCAAAAAGACTAAAACTATGATCATAAACAAAGAAAATACCCAAAACCCACAAGTGGATATCAAAATTGAAGGAATAGACCTTGAGACAGTTCAGAACTATAACTACCTTGGACATACTATAACCAGTGATGGAAAATGTACAACTGAAATAAACAAAAGAATAGGAATGGCAAAAAGTAATTTTAATGTCATGAAGGACATACTAACATCAAAACAAATAACACCAGAGCTAAAACTAAGAATAGCAAAATGTTACATCTTCTCAATATTCCTATATGGTGCTGAAACATGGACATTAGACAAGAAAACAGAACAGAGAATTGAAGCCTTTGAAATGTGGATATATAGAAGAATAGGTAGAATTGGATGGAAGGAAAAGAAAACAAATGACAAAGTCTTAAAACAACTAAAAATGAAAAGAGAACTTCTGAACACAATTAGAACAAGACAAATGCGATTCTTAGGCCATGTTAAAAGACACAACAGCCTACTGAAAGTGATCCTGGAGGGGAAAATACAAGGTAAAAGAGGCAGAGGCAGACCAAGATTAACATGGACGAGTAACATCAAAAGATGGACAAATCAACCGATGACAACCTGCACCATCAAAGCAAGAGATAGAGCAAAATGGCGCTCCATGGTAGCCAACCTTCGTTGCGGAGACGGCACTCAATGATGATGATGATTTCAATGCTAGAATCTTTCCAATGCTGTTTATACTTAAATGATTAGTTATTTCAATGCTAGAATCTTTCCAATGCTGTTTATACTTAAATGATTAGTTATTTCAATGCTAGAATCTTTCCTATGATGTTTATACTTAAATGATTAGTTATTTCAATGCTAGAATCTCTCCTATGTTGTTTATACTTAAATGATTAGTTATTTCAATGCTAGAATCTTTCCTATGTTGTTTATACTTAAATGATTAGTTATTTCAATGCTAGAATCTCTCCTATGTTGTTTATACTTAAATGATTAGTTATTTCAATGCTACAATCTTTCCTATGTTGTTTATACTTAAATAATTAGTTATTTCAATGCTAGAATCTCTCCTATGTTGTTTATACTTAAATGATTAGTTATTTCAATGCTAGAATCTTTCTCATGCTGACTGACACTGATAAGATTAATTGTTATATTTATTTGTTATTCTCACTCACTTTGTTGGGGAAGTCTGACTGGCTCAATGTCTGATATGATCACCTGATGCAAGCGGCTTCTGAATTTGTACCTTATGTACAGTCTCTTCTCCTCACTGATAAATGGATCATAAAACCCTGGAAGTCCACTCTGAAAATCAACGAAATAAAATAATTATTTATTTTCCTCAAGACAGTAAAAGAACTGGTTTTCACATATTAGCCTCAATATTTTAATAAAAATGAAAGTGTTTTCTTCTTAGTGTTCATCCATCATGAGGGCGTGGATGCAATCACTGCAAACCAAGATGTCTGCACCTTAAGGCCTGACACATCTATCTTCAGCTTAGGTAGCTTTTAAACAGCTTAACAATTTTTGCCAGGGTTATGGCCAGTTTTGGCCTACTCTTTTTTACTTTTAACTGACAAGAGTTCTTTAATGTACTCAGAGTACACAGTGAACCTCCTATTTTTTTTTGTTATTTGAGAAGGCTAGACATCAGATTTTATTATCCAGAGACCAGGGAAAGTAAAGCCACAAAGAAACCATGGATAAGAAGAGAAAAATTCCCACTGTCTTTGGCAGAATTCAAACCTGAGAACAGTTTGTCCAGAGACATCTTACTTCTAGACTATACTGTCCACCAAAGAAAACATAAGGTAAAGGCAAAGTATGAGACTTGAATCGGCGTCTTAGCACGCAAGTTTTCACTCATATGTGCTCAGCTGCCCATCCAGAAGTGTTCGGAAATATAAATTAAGTCCCTCTAAATAAATGTCTCACATATAAATGTTTATCACTGATATTTCAATTGTCTTGTTAAAGTTGTCTGTTAACCAGAAGAAGCTACAGTGCAAATTTTAAAAACATTTGTGGCGAACAAGTGAATATTTTACAGCAGAAAGTGTCAGGTTAGACAATTTATAAAATATTTCTTTCTATAACCATTATGTAAAATATCACTAGCATAGAGATGTGCACAGGGCGGTGATCTCTGCGATATGTGCCATTTTGGCATGCAAGGTTTCCATTTTTGAGATTGTGGCTTTGTCCTATGTGCCATTTATATTGTCGAAAGGACAATAGATAGATTAAATAGATAGATAGATAGATAGATAGATAGATAGATAGATAGATGTGTAGCTGAATACCAAAAGATATACTTTATGGACAACTAGCAGATGGTAAAAGAATCAGGGGGCAAACAAAACTCTGATTTATAGATGTATGTAAATGTGACATAAAGACTGAATATGAACCATGCAGCTTAGGGAAGGGACAGCTGCAGACCACAAACTTTGGAAACACACTCTAAAGCTTCAACTCAAGCAAGAAGCAGACAGATTCATAGAAAAAGAGAATACACAGCAAAAGAAAATAAAAAAATAGCATTTCCTAGGAGGCGCTGCAGAATCCATAGTTAACTATGACTGACAGAGACTACTACAACTGCCACTATTACTACTACTAGAGACGTGACAACATGGCTATATTTCTGTTCAAGTAACTTCTATGTAGAAAAGAATTCCTGAATGTACCTAAGGCATATTGGAAACAAATGTACAAACCTTGGAAGTTGTTTCTGGAATAATCAATTTGGAATCCTTGACTAAAGCTTGTAATGGAATGACCACATCAATGCATGAGTTCTCCACGATTTCTCTATAAGATAAAACATTAGTTAATCTGGTAATAAAATACAAATAGACTACTATAAGACTATTTTATTTGCTAGAATATATAGACAGAGAACACAGAAGATTAGTAGACTGCACTTAAAAGATTCAATCCAAGAAGTAGCAAAGCAAAATATTCAAAAGAACAGATTTTCTTTTTCATCTTCATTCACTTATTTGTAGTGTCAGAATGTGATGCCAATTTATGAAAAATAATGATATTAACTTTATTTATTTAAATATTGTGATCTTCAGTTCCTCCAGAAAGTCAAAGATCCCACTTCTCAGGGCTGTCTCTGATAACCAAATGCCTCTTTCACAACAGTTTGCGCATGTTACAAGATTGGAGAATAAAAGAAAAAAATTAAAGAGCCCCAGTCACACCAAGTGGCGTATAGGGAATATGGTGTTAGTAACCATAAATTTTACAGACCTTCGACACATGATTTTTGGGGTAAATTGGTCAGTATTACGTCTGTGATGCTTTACTTTCCCAGAAAAAAATCCGGTACCCATTTAAGGCTGGATAAACCGGAAGCCGTCCGTTGGGATCGAACCCTACCTCTTGTCCTTTCTAGTCCAGCTCACTAACCACTGAGCTATTGCGGCTCTCAAGATTGGAGAATGTTAAATGCATTTTCTGTAGATTGATTACAAGTGTTAAGGTCATTATCTCCAAGTCTGAAAAGAAAGGGCTAATAAAGTAGATGATAAAAGTGATAATAAAACTTATAGAATGTAAAGAACAATATAAATAGAAAGAAAATAATGAAATAAATCTGAAAAAATGGGGAAGAAAATATTTTTTTTTTTAAATGGCTAAACAAACAATGTAACAGCGTTTTGAGGCAGTGGCTGACCAAGACTAACATGGACAAATAACATCAAAAGATGGACAAATCAGCCTATGATAACCTGCACCATCAAAGCAATAGACAGAGCAGAATGACGCTCCATGGTAGCCAATCTTTGTTGCAGAGATGGCACTCAATGATGATGATGACAGTCTCATAGTAACAACAAATGTGAAATATGTAAGCAAATCGAAAAAAATACCTGGAAAACACTTTGTGGATGTAGCAAAGCAAAAAACAGGAGCATAACAATAGAGGATAACAAATATTGGAGGGACAGCCAGTATTGGTAGAAAAACACAACAAAAGAAAGTTTTATTATGAAAAATAACATTGCAGAAGTTTCCACAATAATCTATAGTGCAATAGAAAATACTTTCAGATGAAATAAAAGGAAGGGCCATGCTCAAAAAACTTTACATGTAAAACAATAAAAAAAACTTGAAGATTTTAGTCTTGAATTTGTCACAAAGATCTTTAATTCAACAGCTATTTATCATTTCTGTTGTTGACCTTCTGCCAAGCCATTCTCTTAAGCTGTCTGGTATCTTTTCTCTCTGCTTCCCTCTATCTCTTTGTCCCTTAAATTTTCCAGTTATCAAAATATATTCCAGTTGTTCTCTTCTCACTACATGGCCACAAAAATGATGATTGTTTCTTCCTAATATTGGAAATTAGCTCTCTTTTTGCTTTGGCCTCTTTCAGAATGTTTTCATTACTCTTCTAGTTGTCAATAGTATTCTCAATATTCTACTGTAAAACCACATTTCTACAGCCTCCAGTGATTTTCTTGTCTGTTGTTCTATTGTCCAAGATCCACATCCATATGCTAAGACTGGCTCTACTTAACTATATTTCTTACAGTTTCAAAAATATCAACAACAAACTAATAAACATACGAGAATAAATATGATGAGCCATTTCACAAGTTCTAACAGTTCTTTACTTTCAAAACTAAAATAGGTGTCAGTGTTAATAATAAAATTGTTATCTACCATAATTAGTTTCATTATCAAATTTAACATTGTTCTAATTATATAATCTTCTTCTTTTCAGCTCCCTGTGTAGCATAGGTCTTCAACAAACACTTCCCAAGCCGTTCTGTTTCTTGTCCCTCTTTTAAGATCATTCCACGTCTTTTCCATCATCTTCATTTTTAATTCCACCAGACAAGATACCAGACAGCTTAAAAGAATGGCTTGATAGAAGGTCAACAACAGAAATGATAAATAACTGTTAAGATCGACAGTTGTGGAGAGACATGATCACCGTTGATGATGATATGCAAGATCTTACGTAATTATGTCATCACTGCACAACAAATGTTCTAAAATGTTAACAATCCTGCATTCATCTACTGCAATCACCCAATTTTATTACTGAAGCAAATAAAGTAAAACAAAACATGTTTGTCAAACAGGAAGTCAAAAGTATCAGGGAAAACATATTCAACAATTAGGAAGTCTAAAACCGAATAGAAAGCGTGCTTAATAATCAGGAAGTAACAAGTAAACCAGACAACATATATGACGATCAGATGGTTATAAGAACAAAATTAATAAAAGACACACTGCAATCAAGAAATTGCAAATAGAATGAAAAATATGTTTAGCAATCAGGAAATCAAAAGTGAAATAGAAAGCACATTCTGAAATCAGGAAATGAAGAGTAAAATAGAAACCACATCCAATATAACTAGAAAATCAAAAGTAAAATAGAAATCATGTAAAAATAAACAGTTTCAAAAGCAGATCTCAGACTACATTTTGTTTCCTTTTATCACTTTTTTATAAGCACATCAATATCTCTCACCAAAACTGATATTCATTCTCAGCATCTACCACTTATAAGCACATCAATATCTCTCACAAAAATTGATATTCATTCTCAGCATCTACCACTTATAAGCACATCAATATCTCTCACAAAAATTGATATTCATTCTCATCCTCTACCACTTATAAGCACATCAATATCTCTCACAAAAATTGATATTCATTCTCATCCTCTACCACTTATAAGCACATCAATATCTCTCACCAAAACTGATATTCATTCTCAGCATCTACCACTTATAAGCACATCAATATCTCTCACAAAAATTGATATTCATTCTCAGCATCTACCACTTATAAGCACATCAATATCTCTCACAAAAATTGATATTCATTCTCATCCTCTACCACTTATAAGCACATCAATATCTCTCACAAAAATTGATATTCATTCTCAGCCTCTACCACTTATAAGCACATCAATATCTCTCACAAAAATTGATATTCATTCTCAGCCTCTACCACTTATAAGCACATCAATATCTCTCACAAAAATTGATATTCATTCTCAGCATCTACCACTTATAAGCACATCAATATCCCTCATATAAAGTTGGTTATTCTCAGGATTATTTCATATACAATATCAATGTCTCTCAAAAAAAGTTGGTTATTTTCAGACTTATTTCATTTTTAAAATATCAATGTCTCTCGTAAAAGTTGGTCATTCTCAGGATTATTTTATATAGAATATCAATGTCTCTAAAAAAAAAAAGTTAGTCATTTTCATGATTATTTCATTTTAAAAATATCACTGTCTCTCCTAAAAGTTGGTCACTCTCAGGATTATTTCATACAGAATATCAATGTCTCTCAAAAAATAGTTGGCCATTTTCAGGATTATTTCCAATAAAATATTGATCTCTTACAAAAGTTGGTATCATCCCCATCTACTTTCATAAAATCACATCAACATCTCTAGAAAAGAGGTTTGCCGTTGGTTTTACTTGTCATAATAAAACTTGTCACTCGGGTAGACTGTGGAAAGATTGCCATCACTCTACTTCTCTCATGAAGTTGACAGTCCCGGGATCACACTATACAGTTTTCTTACCCACAGCCAACTACATAGATGACCCATGGCAGAAAATGAAATCAGAAAACACGCCAACTAGTGTGAAATTTTCAGCTAGGAGCTATAAATGGTTTCTGTCACTCTACCCACAACTGCTACTGCTTGCAAAGCTGAAAATGTAATGCTAGTTGGGGTGTTTTCCGATTTTATTTTTTGTCCATGGGTCACCTATATAGTTGGCCGTGGCCTACTCTTCCCATATGGAAGATGTGACAAATTTTTCACTTACTGTGGTAACTATGTCTTTTGTGTTTAGTACTCAGTCTGCAGATTACTTGTCCTCTTCTTGACAAAATATAATATGCTGTTCAATTTTGATCATTTTTAACCATTAATTATGATACCTATGTGTGACTCACTTGTTTACGATACCTTATTAAAATTACTACCACTTAAATGTAACATTTAGAGTTTGGAAAATCACATTTTCTTTGGACTTTTGCTACACAGCAGTGTGTTTACCTAAGACGAGACACGAGGGTCCGATGCGGTAATCATTTCTTGCTTTACGGTTGATTTATAGTCAGACATGTGACCGACCCACCCACCCCACCCCCCCTGTTTTCGCTGTCTATTCATATTTCATATGACGGCAGTAAACCATCAGATGAGCCCGTATGTTCAGTGGCCTCTTGGCATTGTTTGCTGACTATCCCATGTTACGAAGATTTATTTGATGTCAATGCTGATGGCAAAGGAGATTTCCCATGTCATGAAGAAAAAAAAGGAAAAAAAAAAACGAATTTCTAAAAAATTGGCAGAATTATGCATCTTTTACAATACAGTATTAATTTTTGCCACGCAGTTAATAAAAAAAAAAAAAAAACCCAACATTAAACCCAAAAAAATCAAACACTCTGAGGGTCACCTATAGCAATAATTAGGAAGACGGGGGGGAGAGAGAGAATGGATGTTTGCCCACGGGTAATTGTCAAATTTAAAAAAAAAAATGTATTTTGATGCTGTAATTTTTATGACAGTATCATAATCTAGGGTTAAATTTGAAATCTTTATCTAAAAAAACTTACCCATCACTTGTAGATTGCAGCTTCCCATATAAAGCCTTGATAATTACCAGTCCCATCTTTCTGTCCTCCAGTTCAACAGATCTCTCATAGGTTTCTTTCATCAACTCCAACTGAAAGGCAGAAAAGACTGCTTGTTTCCTCATTGTACAATATCTATTTACTAAATTACAAACAAAACTTAGACTGTTCAACTCCTGTGTCATATCAATGCTAACATGGATGTGAAAGGTGGACGTTTACCCAGGCTTTAGATAGTAAATTAAACGCCTTTGAAAATAAATGTCTTCGCAGGATCTCAAACTTAAGCTGGAAAGAATACATTTCAAATGAACCGAAGAGATGAATCTACACAAGAATATCTGTCAAGCTTGATAAGAAGATGACATTGGAAATACTTAATTAATAATTATACTTGTTTAATTACTTAATTAATAACCATACTAATAAATATTTAATAATTGGAAAGACATTGGCCATGTACTGATATTAAAAGAAGAAATACTTTCCCATCAGATATTCATGTGGACACCATCTGGTAAAAGAAAACAAGGAAGACCAAGAGAATCGCTACACAGAACAATTGCTAAGTTCAACCATTGGGGTAAGAAACAACCAAGACCTGCAAGAACCAGCAACAAATCATCAATTGTGAAGAAGTGACTTCCACCCTAGAAGCCATCTCGGCACGAGAGGAAAATGAATGAATAAATGTATAAAGTAATATTTTAAAAAACTAGTGGGACTTAGCTTTCTAATAACTTTGACAATCGAACTTTGAAGAAACTGCTTGTTTTTGTGAATAGTAATGAGGCAGGAGACACCAAAAAAATATGGGGACCTTAAAGAGAAACAGGGAAATAGAGAGAATAAGATGGTAAACAACGGACTGACTGGCACGTGGTTTTCAATAGAGAGAAGGATTTAAATCTCACTAGGTACTTTTAAACCACCTAAATATAATTTTAATTATAATTATATTTTATGCGATAATACATCATAGGAAAACATTATTAAAGACAACGCAAAGATAATGGAGAACTTGCTGTAAACATGACCAGAAAAATGATTTATACTGTAAAAAAATGAATGGGTGAAAAGAACAATTTTGTTATGAAATAAATAAGTAGTTGGAAGCAAAAAGCTGAAGCAATGAAGATATAATCTACACAAAAGAAAAGAGAGATTTCACAGAAAAAGTAGTGAATAAAAAAAAAAAAAAAAAACAATGGGCGTACGAGGAATGATAAGCTAAAATAAACATATATTGATAACTACATTAAACACACAAAACATTATCAGTCAAACGACAGATACCAAAGACAGATGTGAAAATATGCAGCTACTGTAGCTGACCATAAACTAGAATACGCCTACACCACTTACACCCTTCTACACCCACTTACACCCTTTAACGGCAGACAAGCCTGGGCATTATTCAACGAATGAACACAGAAGAAGAAGTGCACTTTTAGAAGTCATGATACCAGGAATAACTAAAATCAAACAGCTGGGTACATAAGAGAGAAAAATAACACAATAAAATAACATTTAATATGAAGGTGCAAGATAATTCATGTCAAGATCCATTATAAACAACCTTTGATGCAGAAAAGGTAAAACAGTATCAATTTTTAAAATGTGAATTTACCTTTTCATTTATGAGAAAGAAATATGAGTTCATCCGGTTTAACTTTTGTATATCCAAATAGCAGATTAATAAATAAAAATTAAACTACATGAAATAGGCCTTTTAATGATGTAAAAAACTGATTCTTCACAATCATAACATAGTTTCTATGGTTACGTACAGCTTTCTCTGCTTCACTCTTTCTTTGAGCCATCTTTTCTGCATATTCTTCTTTCTGTTTCTCCAACTCCCTGAAAGTAAAAATAGTAAAATTATTCTTATTTAAACAAAGAAGATAATGAATTATAATAAGATATAATCACTTGACAGCGAAATACAGCTTTACAAAACAATGTACTTATTACATTTGTTTGCAAGTCTAAACTATGCCTTATGCTACTGACCTAGCACATAACCTATTATGAGTTTTAATAATAAAAAACTATCTTTACGACACATAGTACCATGGCTGGTGTATGTTGGGGGGCAACGATAGAACCAGAGGGATAAAGGCCGCTTGGTCAAGCAGTCACCACGACGTGTGAGACTCAGGATTTTTATTTCACCCCCGATAGAAAAAATCCTTTCTGTCTACCACGGGCTTCGAACACCGTACGTCAGCTTTTCAGCCAGCAGAACAGTGGTTTTAGCCCTATGGCCACGCGCACCTCAATTTTAATAATAATTTGTAAAATGTGACCAAATAAATTTCAGTGTGTGAATGATAGCAAAAACACAAAGGTCAATAGTTGTTATTCAAGCAATTCAACTAATTGGCATCAGTGGGAGCCTAAGTCTTGAGAGACAATGGAGTTATTGCACTTGTAAGAATCTTGTATGAAGTTGCTTTTTCTCCCTTTGTACCCATCTAGAGTTGACAGCCATTCTCAAATTGAGCTTGTCTACAAATTGAACTAGTCTACTTTCCAGCCAGCTTTCGTCTCCTATTGTATCTGTCTTTGGTTTGCTCTTTCCAGCCAGCTCTTGTTTCCTATTGTATCTGTCTTTGACAAGCTCTTTCCAGCCAGCTCTTGTTTCCAATTGTATCTGTCTTTGACAAGCTCTTTCCAGCCAGCTCTTGTTTCCAATTGTATCTGTCTTCAACAAGCTCTTTCCAGCCAGCTTTCGTCTCCAATTGTATCTGTCTTTGGCAAGCTCTTTCCAGCCAGCTCTTGTTTCCAATTGTATCTGTCTTTGACAAGCTCTTTCCAGCCAGCTCATCTACAATTGTATGTCTTTGGCAAGCTCTTTCCAACCAGTTCTTGTCTCCAATTGCATCTGTCTTTGGCAAGCTCTTTCCAGCCGGCTCGTCTCCAATTGTATGTCTTTGGCAAACTCTTTCCAGCCAGTTCTTGTCTCCAATTGCATCTGTCTTTGGCAAGCTCTTTCCAGTCAATTATATTCATATAAAGAGCTCTTGTCTAACAATTTCAGGCATCTATAAAGTATAGAAGGGAGTCTTCCTTTATTTCTCTTGTGATTTTGGAATTGACTTAACATTCAAGCTATTCTGGAATAATATTAAATATAGTCAATAAACTATATGTTTTAATTTTTCATGAGGGGAGAGGTTGTTTGTGTCTTTTGCTCATTTGTTGGCCTCTTCTGCTGCCATGTTTCCAAATGTATCTAATATTACATCTATCCATCTCATTCAAGGATGTTGTCTCGCTGTGATGCTTTCATTGTAATTGTTGACAACTGTGGATTGTGCTTAGTAGTTTCTGCCTTGTTACATGGCCAAACAATTACCTATCTGTTTATTTATATATTCTACTGTTTTCCTAGTTCTTCATTTCTAATTATATCTCTAGCTGACAATTATAATAAAATTCGGTGTATTTTATGTCTGCAGTATTTATCTTATTTATTGCTCTAAAATTGAGCATCCAAGTCTGACGCTGCAAGCACAATTTCAGGATGAAGATTGTACTGAAAGGAGCTCTTTATTGCTTCTATTGTTATTTCTTAGCTACCGATCCTCTTCTTATTTTCTTCCTCATTTGCCTTTCAGCATCGATGGGAGATATAATTTGTGGTCTTTTGCTCTTCTGTTGGCCTCTCCTGCTGTTGTTTCATAATGTTTCTAATATTCAATTAACTTTTCTCAAGGTTGGCCCTTGAGTCTGATGTTCTCGCAGCATTTATAAAGGCTTGCTGTGTTCTGTTTTGGTATTTCTATCTTATCATATGGTCAAACCATTTTGTCTGTTGCTTCTTTATAAAAATGACATGATAAATATGGACATTAACACCACATTTCCCATATCTCTCATAGATATTCTTTATAAATATTTTATATCTCTGCCTCTATTAACATGCAGTATAGATAAGACTGGCATGTAAATATTATTTAGTAATTGAAATATCCCGTGTGTTACCGGGGCCTCATTATGAGGGAGGTAAAGAATAGTGACACTGTGACCTTCCAGGCATGTCGTAAGAGGTGACTAAGGAGGTTGATCGATGGCTTGACAAGCTGTCATTGTAAAAAGTATTGTTATGGAAACAGCGCCATAGATTTTAGAGCAGTGATCTCTGCAATATGTGCCATTTTGGCATGCGAGGTTTCTGTTTTTGAGATTGTGGTTCTGCCCTATGTGCCGTCTTCGGCTCGAAAGGACAATAGATAGATAGATAGAATTGAAATAGTTACATTTATCACTAAGCTTATCAAGTTTAATAATAAAAGAAAAATAAACAGAAGATATTTAAAAAGCTTTTTAACTATTAAAGAAGAGAGGAAATTCTTACGTGATCTTTTGTTGCTTAAGTATGGGATCAATGATTAGCTTCTTGACGACATAGTAGGCAGTGAAGGGCAGCACGGCTCCATACAGAATAGCACTTGGGTTTAAACCCTCTGACAGGTAGATTGGAAAGAAAAACGTCTGTTGGCCACGTAACAACCTGCAGATTGTGAGAGTTAATATAAGATGTATACATTTGATTTTGAGATCCTGATACATTAGGCTGAATGCAAGTTATATTCTGATATATGTGACTGTACACACATAACCAATAAATGATATCCTGATAAATGAAGCTGTAACCAAGCAACTCATGGATATACTGGTATATAGAGTTGTATGCCATAACCTGAGATCCTGGTATATGAGACTGTACACAAGCAACCCACACACTGAGATCTTGGTATATGAGACTGTAAACAAGCAACCCACACACTGAGATCTTGGTATATGGGACTATATACTAATTAACAAACACCTGAGACTGTGGTATATGGAGTGGTATACTAGTAACCCACGACCTAAGATCCTGGTATATGGGGGTCATGATGAGGTCTTTTTCTTTCTTTCTTCAAATCCTGGGGAAACTAAATTCCCCAAACATCAACATGTAAACAAAATACAAGAAGAACAAATTAACAGACACAGTTCTACAAAAAAACAAGCACATTCTTAAACAAAGCATCGACTACAGAAGAATAACAAGCTCAGGAGCTCTAGTTATGCAATTAAAATACAGAAAGGAAGTTCTGTTACTAGCATGAAAAAAGAAGTATAACCAGGCAGGATGCTAAAAACTGCCTTAAAAATATCATTTCAGCAATACCACGTGAACAAGAGGTGATTGTGGTCTGTACTCATGTGAGGATGCTATCTAGAGATTTTTTGTTATTGCCAATTTGTTATTATCTTGATGTGAAGCACATAAAAAAGACTTCACTTCATTGTGAGGGATAGTAAAGAAAAGAGCCCCATCATGCCATGTGGTGTCTAGTGAATATGGTGTAAGTGACCATATTTTTTATAGACCTTCGGCACATGATTTTTGGGGTATTGTTGTTGGTATTGCGTTCGTGCCACTTTACTTTTCCAGAAAACAAAATCAGGTACCCATTAAGATAGGGTGAACCCGGGAGTCATCAATCAAGATCGAAACAAACCTCTTATCCTTTGTAGTCCAGTTCATTAACCACTGAGCTATTGCAGCTCCCCATTATGGGGGATAGGTTAGTGATTATTCTCTGTTTCAGATAATGTAACACGGCAGGTTTCAATATGTTATATTTCCCACAGCCTGCTGCTTGTGTCAAGCTCCTGTATGGCTCTAGGCAATGGGACTGTCCCATCCTGAGCCACTGCACCTATGAAATGGGTTTCAGTCACAGGGTAACAGTGCAGGCTGCCTCTGTGTCTTTACTTACATCAGTTGTGGTTTATTCTCAACCATAGTCAGTGAATATGAAATAATTAGATACATATTATACAGATCCTTTGATGGTAATTTTTTTAGAATAAAACTCATTTTAGAGGGAAAAAAAGAGGTTAAGACAGATTTCCTCATCATCATTATCATTAAGTGCCATCTCCGTGTTGAAGGATGGCTACCTTGGAGCGCCATTCTGTTTTGTCTCTTGCTTTGATAGTGCAGGTTGTCATAGGCTGACTTGTCCATCTTTTGATGTTACTCGTCCATGTTCTCTAGGCCTGCCTCTTTTACCTTGTATTTTCCCTTCCAAGATTACTTTTAGTAGGCTGTTGTGTCTTTTAACAAGTCCCAAAAATTGCATCTGACTTGTTTGTACTGTATTTATTAGTTCTCTTTTCATTTTTATTTCTTTTAAGACTTCATCGTTTGTTTTCTTTTCTTTCCATCCAATTCTACCTATAAATTTTCTACCTAATGATAAATATATGTGGGGAGACATGATCACCTATGCCAACTGGTATGGTAATTGATGATGATAATGATGATGATTATGTCAGATATGGTAAGTCATGGGTGATGCATACACCTAGACTGTACTCATAAATTGCATTATCTGTAAGAGCACCTGGCACAAACTTACTTAATTTTGAGATGAACACCCTGAGGAATTCCTACCAGCAAAGTGCCCCCAATGTGACTGAAGTCTGTAATCTTCTTCTCCACAGAGCACTCTACCATTCCACCAAGTGTGCCAATTCTGTTAAGAAAATACCCAAAATAAATTGTAACAATTTTGTCATGAAATCATTTAAAAGAAACACTCAAGCAGTTTGAGAATAAAAATATTATCTAATATGTACTCTGTATTTTATTTTGAATGAAAGAAGCTATTACTACACTAACATAATCATCTTTGATTGATTCATGACCCCATATTTGCATTCTCTTGACTTGATCTAGCTCCTTTCACCTGAGAGTCTGTTGTTTCCACCACCCAAATAGAACTTTCCTATGAAACACAGAATGTTTATGTCCATTATTAAGACAGTGAGAAGAGTATAAAGGTAAAGGTAAAGTACGAGACTTGAACCGGCGTCTTAGCACGCGAGTTTCCACCCATATGTGCTCGGCCGCCTATCCAGAAATGTTCGGAGATTTCTGGATAGTGTCGCTTCAAGCATCAAAACTCACGATGCGAGGTGACATTCCTCAACCTTCCCAGGGTAATACCCTGGTACCCATTTCTGCCAATGGCTGGGCCGACCGTGGGGGTATTTTATTTTCCAACCACAAGTACCACTCACACTGCTTCCAGCGGGAATCGAACACGGGCTGTCCGAACGTTGGTACTCCAGTCGGGTGGTTTTTCCAACAAGGCTACCGAGGCCCCCCTGAGAAGAGTATGTTGTTTTGTTGTTTGTTTGTTTGTGTTTACCAGCTTTATATCTAAGGTGAAGTCCAGATGGACTGAATTTTGTGTGAACGTTACTTTTTCATATTTCTCACATCAACAGTCGTGTGCTCAGGTGTCCCCCAACATACAGGCAGATATTCTTTGACTTCAGAAGTACTCTCAAATTTTTATCATCGAGAAGAACATTTTTAGTACATTTTTTTCCTACTAATTTTTGCCAGGCAGTGGCCATTTTTGGCATGCTCTTTTTGATTTCCAACCACCAAAGTTTCTTTAACGCATGCAGAATACACACAAGACTTCTTGAAATTTTCTGTTTTCAGAGAGGGCTAGACATTGGATCTCACTACCCAGTAACCAGGGGAGGGTAAAGCCATGAAGAAACCTCAGATTTGATTATTTTTTAAAAATTTTCCACCACCGTGGTGGGAATTGAACCCAAGACCTCTTTGTTCAGAGACCGATATCTTACCTCTCGATCACTCAGCTCTCTGAGAAGAGTGTGTAATCTATGGTTAGATTAGGTGGAAGTTACACACAGCTCTATCTATACTGTATAGTATATGAAAGAACTAATGATACAACACACAGGAGATATTTTAATGTTTGAACACTTTACAATGAACATTCTGTGATCTAGACTTACATTTGAAGCTACTATTAGATAATAATAGAGTCCTGAACAAATAGGTTTGCTGAAGACAAATGACCTGAACCACAAGGTATAAAATACAATGTGACAAATATTAAAACGCTATTTTATTCTATCCATGGAACCAGTTTCATTGCAATCAGGAATTCCCTATATCCACTCCATCATTTGTCACAGCATTTCCCCAAAATTCATGAGTAAAATCAATTGACAAGGTCACTCCATGCACATCCTACTCAAATGTACAGGCAAGAATTTCAAATCTCTGTAGTCACCTCTATGATATGCATAGCTAAGCAGAAGTGGCTCTTATTCTTTTCTCCCCTCACTGCGGGGGCCCTGGTAACCACACAGGGTAAAACACAATATGATTGAATATAATAAACACAATATGATTGAATATAATACGCAATGCAGTTATTTTTGTTAGAATATCACAGAACTCTAGACAACCAACAGAAGCCAAGTAAATTTCGGCAGATGTAAAGTGTAGACACATTGATAGTTTCAGAAGCTTGCTGACTCTTCACAAATCCAGCTCTCTTCCATAAAGTCATCAATCCTGTTTGTTCAATGTTGTACTGAAAATTCATCCAACCACACGTAATATAATCAGAATAGGCCCAAGAAATGCCATTATGCAATGGGTAGAGTCGTTGCAGAAATCCAAAATACATAAGGTCACCTTTGTCTATGTCCCTGGACATGCGGGGAAATGAAAGAGCGGACAGGTTGGCTAGCTGCACTGTCGTTGAGGACGGGCAACCAATGGATCAGGCGGACATCATCAATGCCCTCCGAGATGTGAGAAGAGCACATAAACACAGATCCACGTCACTTCTTCGGATGATAGAAATGGGAGTTAAGATGGGCACAGCCAGAAATGAGACACTTAGTGGCCGTGTAAGAAGACTTATCAACCAACATAGAACTGGAGCCGTCAGTTGCTGGACACTGAGGGAATTGCTGAGGAGGGGATCTGAGTACCTATGGATATGTTCGGAGTGCAATGATGATGACCCGCAAATAACTCAATAACATTACTGATGATATTATTAAAGAATTTTTTGTTGGCGTTAGCCAGCTTTCACCTCAGGCGAAGTCCCTAGAGACTAGGAACTGAATTGTTTGTGTTAATCTGTTTTTCCCTGGCAGCCATTTGCACAGGGGTCCCTCACCGCACAGGCAGATAACTTTGTCTTCTGAAGTACTCATATTTTTTCCATTGATAAGTAACTGACGTTTCAAGCTGGGCCTTGTTGCTGAGGTCAGGGATGGTTGTCACAGAGAGAAATCATAAATAAAAATCCCAACTCGTGCAGCCAGGATTTGAACTCACAACCTCTCTGTCTCGAGACCCTGGCCGTCCTGTATCAAGACCAACCAGTCCCCAATTACTGATCTACTACAGCAGGGTAGCATTAAAACATGATACAACTGTGTAATGTGTTCACTACTGACCATGAGGGTTTGGTTTATTTTTCACATGTGACTACTTTTTTTTGGACAGTCCCGAATGTGGGAATCACCCAACCTTTGAGAATGAGTACAATAGTTTTTTTTTTCCCTGGACAAGTTGATGTTATACTGACACACTCATAGAATGTGCATATGGTCATTGACAAATATGGGCAGTAACACCATGTTCCACATACACCTTATGGTACCCTTATGTATTAACCCTAGATTACAATAACGTGGTAAAAATTACTGCATCAAAACACTACTTCCTGTGACCCCTGAATGTTTAATTTGTTTCTATTGATGTAGGATTCACCCCCCCCCCCTTTTTGTGAGAGAAGATCATTCATATAATATGAAAAAAAAACAAATATGTCAAATTTAAACAAATTGTTCATTTTTCATATTTTCCCTTTAACCAGGGAAATATCCTCGGTCGCCCGCGACATCAAACACCCCTTTGTGACTCTGGAAACTCAGTGAACAATGCTTTGAGGTAGCCGAACATACCTATGAACTTACAGAGACTGTCCCAATAGAGAGATAACACGTCCGGTCCAATCTGTCAATTTCGAGTCCAAAATCAATCTGAGACAGAAAATCTGAGTTCCCCATGTGTCTAATTGGTAAACACACAGGTGTGTGTCAAAAGTTCAAAGAAAATACTATTTTTAATGCTCCTAATGTTACAATTAAGTGGTAGTATTTTGTACTATGGAATGTAATGAAGCCCGCCACAGGTAGATATCATAATTAAGGGTTAATGTCCAAGCCACAAAATGTGCACAGCACAACAATGCAACTGTGTAATGTGTTACATGTGCTGAGGTGTTCACTATGGGTCAACAAATCTAATACTTCTTCAGTTTAAATCTATTATCAAAATTAATATGATTAACTAACTATAATGAACTTTCACTCACCAAAGTCAATATCTACAAAGTTGTCTTCTCCAGCTCTTGCTAAGGGTCATAGAATTTTATGTTAGTAATTAATAGTACATGTGCCGTGGTCAAAGAAAAATATGGTCACTAACACCATATTCCCCATACGACTTGTAATGCGTGAACGGAACCTTTACTTTTTTACTTTAATTAATAGTACATTATTAACAAGGGAGCCGCGATAGCTCAGTGGTTAGTGAACTGGACTACAACGGACAAGGGGTAGGGTTTGATCCCAACCGACGGCTTCTGGGTTCACCCAGCCTTTAATGGGTACCGGATTTTTTCTGGGAAAGTAAAGAAGCATGGGCGTAATACCGACCACATTACCCCAAAAATCATGTGCTGAAGGTCTGTAAAATATAGGGTCACTAACACCATATTTCCCTATACGCCACTTGGCGTGACGGGGGTACTTTACTTACTTTTACATTATTAACAGTATCATTCTTCCATAAAAGTAGCAGGTAAAATAAAAGTAAAGTACCCCCGTCACGCCAAGTGGTATATAGGGAATATGGTGTTAGTGATCATAAATTTCACAGACATTCTGCGAATGATTTTTGGGGTAATGGGGTCGGTATTGCGCCTGTGCCGCTTTACATTCCCAGAAAAAAATCCGTTACTCATTGAAGGCCGGCTGAACTGAAAGCCATCGGTCGGGATCAAACCTTACCTCTTGTCCTTTGTAGTCCAGTTCACTAACCACTGAGCTATCGCAGCTCCCAAAAGTAACAGGTACTTAACACCAAAAATTGTCGTGTGATTGCTACATCTGGAGAAAAAAACTAGGTCAGGTACCAATTTACATTAGATAAGCTGACTATAAGCAAGTCAGACAAACATCTGTAGTTGAATAAAATAACTGTATCCAAAAATGGATTAAAAACTTGTGAACATCACTGGTTGTCAGTGAGTCATGATAACAACTTTTGGTATAATGGGTTAAGATTGTCCTCCTAATGATACAATAAATATATATGTCAGTAGCATCCTCTTGTGTGTTTTGAGTAAGAACAGACCAAATGCATAACCAGCAAAAAAAAAAAAATATAAAAAGGAATGATCAGGAATGAAAAGGAAGATCGAATTTTCATGTTTAGATAATATTTGCCAGAATCACAAGTATCAAGTTGACAGGTTCAGACAATGTAGCCTGGCAGAAACTGTGATAAAATGTACAAGATGTTCTTTCAAGGACAAACAATGACAGATAATCTTAAATGCAAGCATAGTTTGTTTATATTAGGAACATCATCACTGCACGACGGACAAATTCACATTTCTTGTTCTTTCCTTCCTCATTTGCCATTTAGTGTTGAGGGGAGATATAAGTTGCGGTCTTTTGCTCTTCTATTCGCCTCTGCTGCGGTTATATTTCCTAGTGCTTCTAATATTCCATCCATCCATCTTTTTCGTGGTTGACCATTGGGTCTGGTATTCTCACAACGTTTGCTGGAGGCTCGTTGTGTTGTGTTTTGATCTTTCTGCCTTGTCACGTGGCCAAACCATTTTATCTGATGGTTTATATATTCTATGGTGGGGGTTATTCCTAGCTTTTTTCTCAGTTCTAAAATCATTTCTGATCTTATCTCTCAGACTGTTTCCTGTCATTCGTCTAACACATTTCATCTCTGTAGAGATTATTTTTCTTATTGTTCTTGCATCTAGGGTCCAGGTGGTAGCACAACGTTGGGATGAAAATTCACATTAAGTGCTCTAATACCCTCCTTGAGAAAATCTGAGAACTGTGACTCACACGCGCAAACTGTGTAGCATGGCCTGGGATGCAGCCAGGTTTTTGCTGACAATTTTGCCAGGATGGCTGCCAACTTTATTATGTTATCTTTTCATTCTAACTGCCAAGGGTTCTTTAATGTGCGCGAGTACACACATGGCTTCCTGTTTAATGCCATTAGCTGAAAGAGAACAACATCGGATTTCACTACCCAGAGATCAGGGGAGGGTAATACCACTAAGAAAGCAAGGTTGAATTTTTCTCTAAGAAAAATGTGTAAGTAATGTTCAAATGTGTTAGTAATGTGCAAATATGTAAAAAAAAGTAAAGTAAAGTACCCCCCCCACGCCAAGTGGCGTATAGGGAAATATGGTGTTAGTGACCCTATATTTTACAGACCTTCAGCACATGATTTTTGGGGTAATGTGGTCAGTATTACGCCCGTGCTGCTTTACTTTCCCAGAAAAAAATCCGGCACCCATTTAAGGCTGGCTGAACCCGGAAGCCGTCGGTTGAGATCGAACACTACCCCTTGTCCGTGGTAGTCCAGTTCACTAACCACTGAGCTATCGCGGCTCCCGTGAAAATATGTAAGCTTTTATATTTATTGTTGAACATAAATATCAAAGGAGCCACGATAGCTCAGTGGTTAGTGAACTGGACTACAAAGGACAAGGGGTAGGGTTCGATCCCAACCAACAGCTTCCGGGTTCACCCAGCCTTTAATGGGTACCAGATTTTTTTTCTGGGAAAGTAAAGTAGCACGGGCGTAATACCGACCACATTACCCCAAAAATCATGTGCTGATGGTCTGTAAAATATAGGGTCACTAACACCATATTTCCCTATATGCCACTTGGCGTGAGGGGGTACTTTACTTTTTTTCTTTTACACATATCAAAACAATACACTCCCGTGTTGTTACCGAGGTCTCCACAGTGAGAGGAGAAAAGAATAGAGCTACTGTTTCCTACCATGCATGTTGTAAGATGTGACCAAGGAGGTTTGGAATCATCACCTGTGCTGTCGAGTAAGATGTGCAGGAAGCAACCTTGCCAACGGAATTTACCAATGCATTTTGAGAAATTAGTTGACAAGCGGTGGAATGATTATAAGAAATTCCTGACAGCAATGAAACTGATCTTATGGATGGAATAGAAAACAAAACAGACCAGAAATGTTAACAGTACGGTACTTGATCATGTTACTTAATTACTTACCTAAAAGCACCTCGTAACTTTGCATCTGCTTCAATAAAGGTCCGGGTATATGATAATGCAAAAAAACTAGACCGGACACCAAGCTGGGAAGATAAATATCAGTCATCATTATTTATATTTTATAAACATGACCAAATTACTACAAGTGTTCTTTGACTGTCATTTGTAGCAACTTGTGGCACCATGTTATTTAAGCATTCTGAACTAATTATTACTGCTTTTTCATAATTAGAGGGAAAAAAAAATAAAGATATAGCCTGAAAATTTAAGCATATTCATTTCACATCAGTTTGTAAAAGAAGATAAATGTATTTCATTTCATCATCATCACTGAGTGCCGTCTCAGCATCAAAGGTTGGCTATCATGAGTACAATTTTGCTCTGCCTCTTGTTCTGGTAGTGCAGGTTATAGGCTGATGTGTACATCTTTTGATGTTACTCGTCCATGTTAGTCTTGATCTGCCTCTGCTGCTTTTATCTTGTATTTTCCTTTCCAATATTACTTTTATTAGGCTGTTGTGACTTTTAACTCTTTCCGTACAGAAGCTTTTTATCAACGCAACGGAAGAGGTTCCAGAGATAAAATTTTTCATGGTTTTAAGAATCGGTCTACATATTTTTTATTTATCTAACATATAACATATTATATATGAATTTTTAGATAATTGAACAAGGTATTAGATTTCACCAATATCAAGATGATACACGACATGTAAAATTAATATGGTTTGAAAGCATTTACACTAATCAAATTGACTGTGATGCACTATGCACGAAACGTACGCTGCCAAAATCGGCATGGCGTACAGTGCAGCGAAACATACGGAAAGAGTTAACATGCCCCTAAAATCTAATTTGTTTTCTTTGAATTGTATTTAGTAGTTCTCTTTTCATTTTTAGTTGTAAGACTTCATCATTTGTTTTCTTTTCTTTCCATCCAATTATTCCTATTCTTCTATAAATCCACATTTCAAAGGCTTCAATTTTCTGTTCTGTTTTCTTGCCTAATGTCTATGTTTCTGCACCATATAGGAATGTTGAGAAGATATAACATTTTGCTATTCTTAGTTTTAGCCTTGGTGTTATTTGTTTTAAAAAAAGTTAAGTACCCCCGTCACGCCAAGTGGCGTATAGGGAATATGATGTTAGTGACCATAAATTTTACAGACCCTCAGCACATGATTTTTGGGGTAATGTGGTTGGTATTACGCCCGTGCCGCTTTACTTTCCCAGAAAAAAAGCAGGTACCCATTAAAGGCTGGATGAACCAGAAGCCATCGGTTGCGATCGAACACTACCCCTTGTCCTTTGTAGTCCAGTTCACTAACCACTGAGCTATCGCGACTCCCTGTCATTTGTTTTTGATGTTAGTATATTTTTCATGGCATTAAAATTGCTTTTTGCCATTCTTATTCTTTTGTTTATTTCAGTTTTACATTTTCCATGATTGGTTATAATATGTCCAAGGTAGTTGTAGCTCTGAACTGTTTCCAGGTCTTTTCCTACAACTTTGATATCTGCTTGTGAGTTTTGAGCATTATTTTTTTATGATCATAGTTTTAGTCTTTATGATATTCATGTCTAATCCATACTTTTTGCTTGTCATGTTATTTCATTGAGTAATTGTTGTAGATCTTCAGGATTTTCAGCTAGTAATAAAGTAGCATCAGCATATCAAAGGTTATTGCTTATCTTTCCATTAATGTTTAGGCCAGGCATCTCTGTGATGTTTTTAAAGATTTGCTCAGTGTATAGATTGAACTAATATAATATTGTAATATTGGAAAGGGAAAATACAAGGTATAAGAGGCAGAGGCAGATCAAGACTAACATGGACGAGTAACATCAAAAGATGGACAAGCCAACCTGCACCATCAAAGCATGAAACAGAGTAGAATGGTGATCCATGGTAGCCAACCTTCGTTGCGGAGAAGGCACTCGATGATGACGATGATGATAGATTTAACAAGCTTGGTGATAAGATGCATCCTTGTCTTACTTCTCTTTTTATATCAATGGGTGTAGAGTTCTCTTTGTTATAATTTATTATTGCTGTTTGCTCCCAGTATAAATTACATATTAGTCGTATATCTGTGTCATCCAGATGTATGTTTATAAGTTAGTCTACAAGTTGATTATGGTGTATTCTATCAAAAGCTTTGGTGTAGTCTATGAAGCAGGCATATATTGGTTTATTTACGTCTGTGTACTTTTCGATTAATGGTCTCATGTATTATGTATTGTTGTTGTTCTGATCTAAGATCAGCTGTTAAATTTAGTCACTAAGTTAAATGATACTATGATCCTTGATCAGTGTTAACAAATTTACACACTCACTAACCTGCAAACTTGAAGAAACATGGTTCTGTTCATTACTGTACACAATATTTGATATTATTGCAGATGGACGACTCAGATTGTAAGTTAGACGACCCTGTAGACTTCTGTCAAACTGATATGCCAACACTGGTGAAGAGAATTACAATTTAGTCTTGAGTCTATTAAATTGTGGGACTGTATATTTTTAATATTGAACATATGTTATTGCTCATCAATCAAGGTGGACAAACAGCCTATATTAATTTTGATAAAAAATCATTCTGTTAAGAGTGGGCTTAGAGAGCCCAAGACACCCATTGCATCTTGGCTGTAAATGGCCAGTGACTCATAACTGACCATTTCCATCAGGATAATGAATCAAAACTGATCAAGATCCTACTTCACAACTCTTCCCTGGTGTGTGACTGAAAATAGGCTAATCAGTCTGGTCAAGCAAACAGGATCAAAGTGGGCAGGCAACCTGGTACAACAAAGCGTTATGCTGAAGTTGGAGATGCTGGACTGGAAGTCATAGATAGAACAACTTCCTGCAAACTACTACACAATGCATCTATGCTGATTTAGAGATTTGTTTATAGGAAGATGATGATGATGCAGGTGATCGTAGAGGAAAGTAGAAGTGAGTTCAAAGAAGATGGCTGATAAGGTGACCATATTGCTGAAGTACAGGTTGCAATGAGAATATTGATGATTTGTTTGTATGGGGTATACACTTAGCATGGAAGGCCAGCAAAAACATAGTTACAGATGGAAAATATATTGATGACAGAAAGCTTGGTACGTGGTAAAAATGGTGATGTTCATATACAAAATAAATAACACTGAGTGGTTTGTAAAATTAAAATTTATCTTAAAACACGTATAAATTTGTTTATAAATAGTATGTGATGTGTTTGGCATGTTCATTATGTAAAAAAGTACAGAGAGAAATCTTATATGTTGAACAGAAGGTGCAGATATGTCAGTCCTGCTGTAAACTGGGCATTTCAACATACAAAATGTAATTTTATTTTATTTTAGAGGGAATAAAGAAGTAATGAAAATTAATCATTTAAATTATTTCTGCATCTTTTCTGTTTTGTTTTATTGTGACTTACAGAGATAAAAGAAGATGGAATGTTCTTTTTACAGTGCTCTGCAGCTAGTCTACACATGGTTATGTGTGCAGCATTTTATCTTACTTTAATCCATTTGGTTGGGAGAGAGAGAGAATGAGAACGGGGTGAGGCAATGAACTTCTTTCTCTTTTGTTGTTACATTAAAAACGTTAAGGCTTGTTTTCTTTGTTTGGATCTTTCAATCTAACTAGCACAGCAGCAGAGGACAATGTAACATACACACAACAGTGCTCAGAGCCAAAATAATGGAGAAACAATCGTGATCATACAAAGAGCAAAGAATCGCAGATTGTTTCTCCCCTCGACGCCAATGGCAGCAGAGGAAGGATAGAAGAAGATCTTTCAATGAGATGAGATGTTAATTCGGATGATTCCACTGGCATGGGCGGTTGAGCAATTATGGATTTTAATTCGTTTGCAGTGATACCAGGGTCTTTGGCTAACTATAACTAGCTAAAGCTTTGTTGTAAGATAGAGGTGTATGATCAGACCAGTCAGTTTGGTGTTTCTGGATATAACATTGCAAATGTTTTCTTTTCTGCAACTGAAATTTAAATAAAGAAGTGAACAGCATAAGATTAAAAATACATTAATTAGGCATACACCACTCTCGACTTACTTAAGGTTGCTGAAGGTCGATATCCAAATTGTGTAATTTCTCCCCGCAATCCACATCTGAGGTAGCTGTGAAGATACATTGTTACTATATAAGAGAAATGTATGGAACGGAATTCAAAATGTTGATTATAAAGAATGTTTTACACAAAACATACAAATCAATTTGACATTATAGAAGGAGCTCAACAATAGAGCTGACAGGAAACGTTGAAAGACAAGATTTTGAAGATACACTTTAACCCTTGTTGGCCGGCAGGCACATGATTTAACCTTAGAGTACCTTAGCAAAAATTACATCATCATAACACAAATTCCTAAAAATTTGACACTATTGCTGTGTTCAAACATTACCACTTCCAGTGTCCCTGAGTGTTTAATTTGTTTCCACTGCTGTTGGATTTTTTTTTTTTCCTTTTGCTGTGGCCAGGGGAATTTTTCTTTGTTCGTTGGCAGACATCAAACAGCCCTTTGTGACTCGGGAAACAGCGAATAATGCTATGAAGCAGCCAAACATAGTGATGGACTTTAGCAACCCTATTGATAAGCATTGTATCACATTGGGTACATGAGGTGAAACTCAGGTCATAAATCAACCTCAGCCAGGAATCTCTACCCCCATATTTTACCTAGTGTGAACACATGGCTGTGTATTGAAAGTTCAGAGAAAATACTATTTTTTTTAGCACCTAGTTTTATATTTAAGTGGTAGTAATTTTTTCTACTGTATTGTGACTGGGAAAGTTACAATAGGTACCGTAATTGAGGGTTAATATAGTGTGGGTACAAATCATTATTTACAAAACATGATCATAAAAAGGGACATCACAAAGTGAACACACAAAACACTACGAGAAAATTAAACAGTGAAATGGGTCATGTTCCAGACTGGAATCCACAAGTAAAAGGAATTATATGAGTCTGACATGGCTATCATACAATGTAATACAATCAACCTTAATGTAAACAAAATTACTGTCATTAATGTTGCTGCAAACATTCAATTTTATGTGCTTTTGTGAAAATGTAAATGTGCAAATATTGTACGATTCCATTTAAAAAAAAATATATTTACATATGCGTATAAACACTATTTTTACATGCTTACATAAGTACAAAAAAGATGCAAATAAAATGAATGAGGTATGACTTTTTTTTTTTTACATGTGACAAAATTGCTTACCATCTTTGTGTGAGTTGTCTGAAACCTGTAATCCCAAGAGCTGCTGCTGAGCCCATATGGACATCCACCTTGTGTGAGGGAATACGACTTTGTTTTTATCAATCATGCAAACTTACTGTATTCTCACAAAATACATTATTAGTATTCTAAGAAATGTATGCTACACGATATTGTCTAAGGATCTATATAAACCCAGAATTATTTTAAAAGCCAGTTACTCATAAACAATTTTCATCCAACTGCAAAAGAGAAACAGAACATCAGCATATCTATAGATGACATAAAATTAAAACAATTGGAAGACTTTAAATACTTAGAAAGTGTAGTAATATATAAATCACAAGCAGCAGAAATAGAGTCAAGATGCAACAAAGCTTATAGAATCATTGGACAAATATCAACACTATTGTCCAACAAAAAAATAATACTAGAAGCGGGCACTCTATAACATAATGTTCATTCCAATGTTTTGCTACCATTGACTGACTGCTGGACAAGAACAATAAGGAAAATACCACAGAAATGTGTTATATGCATGACAGAAAACAATGTGAGAGACAAGACCAGAAGTGAAGAACTAAGAAAAAAGTTAGGAATAATTGCCGACAATGAAAACATAAAGAAGCCACATATAAAATGGTTTGTCCATGTAATAAAACAGAAAGCTAAGACACAATAATAAAAGTGAAATAAGACACAACAAGCCTTCAACAAATGCTAAGAGAACACCAGAACCAAGGGCTGGCCACAAAAAAGAAGCATTGATGGATATTAGAAATACTAGGAAACATAACAGCAGAAGTGGCTAATAAAAGAGCAAAAGACAGCAAACTATATATCCCCTTAATGTTGAAAGGCAGATGAGGAAAGAAAGTAGAAGAAAAAGACATTTTATTAAATGCTGAACTAAGCTGCTATCTAAAATAATAATGAAGGTTAGATTATATAAAACAAATATTAAATTCTGCCCTACTCTATTGCTCATAAGCCTGTTATACAACCTTCATCAACATGTCTTCTTTGCATCCTTTGTCACTACATAGTCAAAAAACTTTCTTTGTTTTTTCCAGTCAAGGTTTTCTGACACCAATGACAATTACAGTAATATGGTTCGGTGCAGTTCATAGATCCCTTTTCTGACACCAATGATAATTACAGTAATATGGTTCGGTACAGTTCATAGATCCCTTTTCTGACACAAATGACAATTACAGTAATATGGTTCGGTGCAGTTCATAGATCCCTTTTCTGACACCAATGATAATTACAGTAATATGGTTCGGTGCAGTTCATAGATCCCCCCAAAAAGATAAAGATCTTGTCATTCAGAGCTATTGAGGAGGCCAGAATTTTGTAACACACTGTGAGAAGAGCTTAGGAGATCAGCCTCATAACTAGCACAGAGGAATCATGAGTTTAAAAACAGAAAAATAAGAAACAGTTTTTTTAGAGCCTGGATCAGAACCTCAGAACAGAAAAAAAGAGAGTTAGTACAGAAATAAGGTAACTTCACTTGGAAGCAATTCAGAATGGATCTTGAAAGTAGAAAAATTAAGCAACTGATAGTTAAGAGAACTGATCTCAAAGATCATAGACTAATAACACAGTGTTATGTTGTATAAACATAAACTTCCACTGATGCAGAAATGATTACCTCCGCCCACCCTTTGGTCGACACAAGCCGCCTCCACATGATACTAAACATGCCCTGGCCAATGCCGTTGCGAGTGTCCAAGTTTCCACCAACAACGATTGTGTCCTTAAGTGTCAAAGGGCATTCAACAGATTGTGCGATGCTCATAGAACTGATCTCTAGAGACCTGCTGGGTCTGGAGACGTGAATAATATTGCAAGTGATATTAGTTCATTATGTAATATTTTCACGCCCGAAAGTCTGTCTCTAATGAAGTTATCTCATCTATGAATTATATACATTCCATTTTTAAATATATATCTCTATGAATGAGTATAAATCATAATATTTAAAAAGCCTAATGTCACAATTTGAAATTTTATTAACAATATATGAACATATGTAATAATTAGAGATTCATATAACAGTAATTCTGAATAGGCAATATTTGAAGAAAAAAATACTTTTAAATTAATTTATGCTTTTAGGGAAATATATTACAATTACTACACACTTATGAATGAAATGTTTGAGGATTTTAAAAAAAATGATATCAATGCTTATTTTATTTATTTCATTATACCAAATAGTGATTTCATATGTTACTTAAAACATAAATCTCTCACAAATCCACATTCATAAAATATTTCTGACATGAACAAAGCAACTAAAATTACGTACTATCATTTCAAGAAATAAGCAAACATTTGTGATAGACATACACTTCTTTTCTTCTTTATGTTGTCCATGGAACACAAGCCATAAAATCAGATCTGCATCTGACTTTTCTAATGTGAACATTCTGTTCATATTCTTTTAATGCCTGCATTGCTTCCTTCCCTCTTTTCATGCCACTATTTGTTGTTTTTTCAAGCCAACGAAGGCATGTAGGACAGTAATTCTAGCCATAAGAGGAAGAGGTATGTTTTACAGCACTCAGAAAAAATGACAAATAAACAACAGAAAAAAAAAACAAAGAACAATATATGGTCCGAAGCAGGATCAAACCCGTACTCTCTATAATAATATTAATTTATTATTATCTGTCTACAGTAATTCTAGACTTTCCATGTATGACAAACTTTGTTATTAAGTGTCAGACTATGCACAGGACCTACATTGTATCTTGTCACATATTTCATTTTGAGTTGAGCCTCTCAACCTCGACATTGGAGCTAGTGCCCACTGTTGTAACCTCCTGTCTCCATGTTCTTCTTAGTGTTTACTTAAATCAGCCTCTTTTTCTGTTGTCCTATGTTTTCTATTTAATAGTTGAGATTTCTGTTTCTATAGCAATGGATGTATCACAATGGCAGCTTGTAAGCCACTAATCAACTGTCCATAGCAAACATTAAGAAAAACAAATCCTCCATCTTGGATCAGATTTTTAAAATTTATTATGGCAGCTATGTTAAATATATCTACCAGTTATAATTCTTTAAGCATTTAGACTCATATAGTTTGAGTTGATATATAAAAAATGATTTGGTTATGGAAGGCCCCGGTATCGCTTCAAACGAATTAAAATCCATAATTGCTCAACCGCCCGTGCCAGCGTAATCATCCGAATTAATATCTCATCTCCCAAACAAAGAAAGGTAACTGTAGTCCCCATCGTGGCAGTCTCAGCACACGCCAAAAGACATAAGGTGAAACCTCACAGAAAGTGAACTCAGCCAACTGTTCCCTGTAATACGATATCATCATTCATCGTAAACAATTGGAATATCGAAACATGATCAAAACGGATGAGACACACAGCTCACGGTGTGCACAGAGCACTTAACTCAGTAGCTCCTACAACAAGCCGGACTTGGAATATGTGGAATATAAAAGATGATGACTTTATGTATGTCATTTAATTCTGTTTTCCAACAATCTGTATATCAGAGATACATATCAGACTATTTTCTTATTTTATTAAGAAATCTTCACACAATTATGGTCATATCACAAACACACCACTTACTGGTAGTCAACAGTTTCATCATCTTCATAATCAACATCAAATACTTCTGTGGCGTTGATTCCAACAGAAATTGTACCCTGTTTTTCACAACAAATAAAAGAACCTTAAGAATGAGAAAAATGGCAAGAGACTCATTAGAATATAATGTTGAGTTAAAATCAATCAGGCTAATATAAGATTATTGCACACTCTGTTAATATCAATATTTTTATATGCTTGTAACACATGCTTACATGTAGAATTTGAAAGAAGAATATATGCTAAGGAGATGAAGTGATGCCATAATATTCTACGTATCTCATATAGAGATCACACCATAAATCTGAAAGTTTATAGAACCGTCGTTAATACCATGAACCCACATGAAGTGTCTCTTACATCAAATGTTGGTATCTTGGTGCTTCAGTATGGAAAAATGGTGGTATATTGGTGCATCAGTATGGAAAAATGGTGGTATATTGGTGCATCAGTATGGAAAAATGTTGGTATCTTGGTGCATCAGTATGGAAAAATGTTGGTATCTTGGTGCATCAGTATGGAAAAATGTTGGTATCTTGGTGCATCAGTATGGAAAAATGTTGGTATCTTGGTGCATCAGTATGGAAAAATGTTGGTATCTTGGCACATGCATATTACAAGAGCCAACAATCTGTCCCCAATGATATTACAGGTAACAGTGAAAGGTCGAAGACATAATAAAGGTAGGCTATGGATTGATGAGGAGCATGGCAGTGCAGCGAAAATCACTGTTTTGCTGGCTGAAAAGCAGGCGTATGGTGTTCAAAGCCTGCGGTAAACAGAGAGGATTTTTTCTATCGGGTTGAAATAAAAATCCTGAGTCTCACACGTCGTAGCAAATGCTGTGAACAAAGCGACTTTATTCCTTTGGTTCCTTCATGTGGCCCCCCCAACCCCAACCATAATGGTAAATGTGTCACAGGATTTTTTTTTAATTGATTGATAACAGCAAAGACTGGCCAGTGAAAACACCAAAACAAGCCTATTCACACCTATAAACTGGTGTACAAATGAAAAGTGGATACAAAATGTAAACAACTCTTCATACAATTGCTCCTCAAAAGCACTCAAGGGAACCAAGGCATCAAAAAAGGCAGGAAGCTAAAAAAAAAAACATATATTATAAGAAAAAAAAACAATGATCACAATTTTATGACATATCTTTGGCAGAAAAGACAAACAACTATAAATGAAATGTAACAAAATAAAAAAAAAGTCAATAAGTTGACAAAAGCATCAGAAAAAATTACATCTGTACCCAAGACTATATCAAAAGTGGAAGGTATATTAAGATCATTAAAACATATCCAAGTAGAGATAAAAGACAGTCACACAACAGACATATGTCAACCACATATATAGTAGCCTCTGTCAGTCATAGTTATTTATCTTTTTTCTTTTCTTTCGCCCATGTATTCTCTTATTCTATGAATCTGTCTGTATGCTTCTTGTTTGAGTTTTAGAGTGAGTTTCCAAAGATTGCGGTCTGCAGCTATTTCTACCCAGGGTGCAGGATTTATGGACATACCACATATATATGGGCACAGATAAAAGACAAAGTAACTTTACGTCAACCACATATATCCAAGCTGAAGCAAACATAAAAATGTTACCCTTGGGTTAGTTCTCTGTTGCAGTCTTCTTTCCTCCCTCTCTTTTTGAATCCTCTCATACTCGGCAATGATTTCTGTTGGTGTTTTTGTGCGAGCAATGATCTAATGGAAAAATTTGTTCACTTTTAGGTATCAAAATTTATTTTGATAACAAATTCCAAATATATCAAATGAAATTTAAGAATTAGAAAAAAAAGGAAAAAAATAATTTAAAAATTAAAATTAAACTACAAATAAATCCACAATTTCATAGATTTTTATAAAATGTTGCTTGGTGCTGGTAATAAATCACATAAAAAATATTTCAAGAAGAGATTTAACAAAAAAAGAGATAATACATACTATGTGGAAACTACATAACAATATAACTATAAAGGACTAGGAGTGGAAAGACTGATGACAGAAATGTGACTCAAGATAAGCAAAACACAAAAACAGCAAAATAAAAGACCTATCTTTAGAGCCTGATCTGTTATTCACATATACATTCTATGAGAGCCAAATGTTTGATTAGTACGTAAACATTTGAAAGTTTAAAATGTTACCTCCATATCTCCAGTTTCCAGGCCCTTTTCTCCATACATGTCATAAACTGTACGCTTTGTCCTGTCCCGTAACACTGAAATGTTTGCCGATAAAATATGATTTAAAAAAATAATAATAAACAATAACACCAGGGTTAAAACTAAGAATAGCAAAATGTTACATCTTCTCAATATTCCTATATGGTGCAGAAACAAGGACATTAGACAAGAAAACAGAACAGAGAATTGAAGCTTTTGAAATGTGGATATATAGAAGAATAGTTAGAATTGGATGGAAGGAAAAGAAAACAAACGATGAAGTCTTAAAACAACTAAAAATGAAAAGAGAACTACTAGGCACAATTCAAACAAGACAAATGCGATTTTTGGGCCATGTTAAAAGACACAACAGTCTACTAAAAGTAATCCTGGAGGGGAAAGTACAAGGTAAAATAGGCAGAGGCAGACCAAGACTAACATGAACGAGTAACGTCAAAAGATGGACAAATCAGCCTATGACAACCTGCACCATCAAAGCAAGAGACAGAGCAGAATGGCGCTCCATGGTAGCCAACCTTCGTTGCGGAAACGGCACTCGATGATGATGAATAATAAACATTAATTATTTAAACCATCATCAGACACAGAAAAATACAGAATATTTTAAACTATGTTGTGAAGTAACAAATTGTTATATGTGCTTTAAGTTGTAGTCTTTTTAATTTACATAACAAAGTACCAAAATATACATGGAAAGAAGTTAAAAACAATTATGCTGTTAAATTTGTTGATTCAGGTAGTACTTTGTTTTGCTCAAAAATGTATGTATCACAAACACTCAGTCAGTAAAGTACAACTGCATTAAAAATTCAAATTACTTCTAATACACACTTGCGGCAAAAAAAAAGAGAAAATAGGTTAATGACAGGCTGGTTGACAGGCAAGAGAGGTATCAGAAGACCACAAGATCACAGACAGATACAGAGGTGTTAGGACAACACTTTGCTACAAATACAGGGATATTAGAATAATCATCATCATCATCATGTGACGTACCGGTTGGTGTTGGCTATCATGTCCTTCCACAATCTTCTATCCACAGTGCATCGTATGAGTTCTGTTGTTGACTGTTTTCCATGTCATGACACCAAACTATCTAGTATTTTCTATCTTTGTCGCCCGTGATCTCTCTTTCCTTTCAATTTGCCAGTTGTAACCAAGTATTCCAACTTTCCTCTTCTCATGATATGCCCAAAAAATGTTGATTGCTTCTTTCTGATGTTTTTTAGGAGCTGCCTTTAACAACATTGATTACGATCACAATAAATGCATAAGACAAGGTATTACAATAACTCCCAGTTATGAATACAACAAATACGGAATAAAGGTATTAGAACCCACTCTAAAACCTGTTTGTGGATTTTCTGAGAGCTGTTCTAGTACTTATATTTCTGTGTTATATTACTTGTTGGTAAATGAACCACAACATTAAATCATAGTGGAACTTGAAACACACCATCGTGAGCTTTCCTCAGTTTATTGAATATTTCTTCCGCTTTCTTTTTCTTGATAGGATCAACATGTTTGTCAGGATGGTAGATTTTACTCAGATGTCGAAAAGCATTGTTGATCTCATCAATTGATGCCTGGGAATGAAATTACACAATATTACAAAATTTAAAAGATGCTGTCCACATAGAAAATATGAGTGAGTTATTTATCATCATCATCATCTTCAAGTACCATGCCTGCTGGCATAGGTCATCATGTCTCTCCACAACTTACGATCTCGGCAGTTATTTATCATTTCTGTTGTTGACCCTCTGCCAAGTCATTCTCTTAAGCTGTCTGTTATTTTTTCTCTTTGCTTCCCTCTATCTCTTCGTCCCTCAATTTTCCCAGTTGTTACAACATATTCCAGCTGTTCCCTTCTCATTGCATGGCCAAAAAATGATGATTGTTTCTTCCTAATATTGGATATTAGCTCTCTTTTTGCTTTGGCCTCTTTCAGAACATTTTCATTACTCTTCTTAGCTGTCCATGGTATATTGTCAACATTCTTCTGTAAAACCACATTTCTACAGTCTCCAGCAATTTTCTCGTCTTGTCCTATTGTCTATGATTCACATCCATATGTTAAGACTGGCTCTACATAACATTTAAGAACTCTTTTTCTTGTTTCTATTGTCAAAAATGCACAGTATCTTCCTCATTTTTTGGAAAGCTATTTATAGTAAGTTATTTATAGTAACTAAATATGCATTTATTTCTTACAATATTCTGCCTTTATATAACATTACATACATATAGTTTTCTAATGTATTCACTATCAGGGAGTTAAACACACTCCGGCCACGCTGTTTTCAAGAAATTGTTTACAATTTTAAATAACAGCAATAAAATAGATGAGAATTTATCTAAACATGTAGTTTTCTTTCAGACAACCTGTTCAGGCAGTTGGAAAAGAGGACAACTAGGAGAATTACAAGCTTTCAGCAGAAATAATTGTGGAAATATAAAAAAAGTACCCCCGTCACGCCAAGTGGCGTATAGGGAATATGGTGTTAGTGACCATAAATTTTATAGACCTTCGGCACATGATTTTTGGGGTAATGTGGTCGGTATTACGCCCGTGCTGCTTTACTTTCCCAGAAAAAAATCCGGTACCCATTAAATGCTGGGTGAACCGGAAGCCGTCATTTGGGATCGAACTCTACCTCTTGTCCTTTGTAGTCCAGTTCACTAACCAATTGTGGAAATGGCAATAAATAAAAAGTCACAAAATGCAACTCCTGGATTTCCCACATCGGCTATTAGTGCCACATTTTGTGTCTTGTGGTATAAAATCGTGGCTCAAAATATGCTAACTATGCGGTTAAATAAAGTACACAGTGAATTTACAGAACAAGCACAATACTTTTAAATAGTTTGTGACTAAAGATAAACAGGTTTTTTTTTAAAATTCAAAAACTGAAAATTGTAATGAGATAAAAGTAAAATGTCACATCATTACCAACAAAAGGATTGGGTGTGTGTGGTGTGAAGCATATAAGAAAAGTTATAAGGGGAAAAATATGTGCAACAGGCAACATTAGCCTCTTCACAAACAATAATATTTGTCAATATTCTCCCCTACAGTGAAGGTTTTAGAGAAAATAAAATTAAATCTTAAAATTGTGCCCTGCCAGTGGTTTTGTGTGGACCATATGACTCATAAAATGTGCCTAGGTCAACAAAAAATATGAACACTAACACCACATTCTCCAAATGTGTGGAGGTAACTCTGTTTCGGTGTGTATATTGTTTTGCTTATTCCTTTTCTATATTGACTTCATCATCAGGAGTCCGTTGCAGAATGTTGCATTCACTAGAACCTGTCTGAAAAAATTTCTGTCTCTAGCCAGATCTCCCACTTATTCTGTTGTAAAGTTCAAGGTCTCCTTGATATCTTGAAACCAGCTTTTTCTTGGTCTGCCCCTGATGCGTCACCCAGGAACCATGCCATCCATTATTGTTCATTCTAGCCTGCTGTGTCTTTGGACGCTGCCATAGTTTTTTTATTTTCTTTCTTGAATGATTATAAACTGGTTCTTTTTAATGTCTAAATCTTTTAGTATGTCTTTCTTCATTGTTCTTTTTCATTAACCAAGGTATCTATACTGGCTTGAACAGGTTTTATTTATGCAAAAAACCAATATTATTTCAAATGTCTTTTATAGTTTAGTATAACCATAATATAGAGATTGCAAAGTACCTGTACTGGAATCTGCCCATGCCAACTTCACTATAGAATTATAATAAACTATCACTATGCTTGGAAGCCTCATCAGCTTAGTGGAAAGAGCACCCACTACTGAAGTACTGATCAAAAAGGTCCAGGTTTGATTCACAAATGTGGTCAATTTTTTTCCTACTAGCAAGATTTTGGGATTAACTTTAATAATTGGTACCAAAAATTATCTGGGAAGTATTAGCGGTCTGGTTCAATACCAACCATATCACCCAAAAAAATGTGCTGTTGGTCATGGAAATATAGCCACTACCATACTCCATATACATCTGTCATGGTGTGAAGGGAAATTTTACTTTACTGTATATTAAAATAACTATGAAAAAGACTTTAGTGCAATAAAACCACACAATGAAGACAGCAGGAACAATATTAAAAGAGGTAAATGAATTTAGATATCTGGAAAAAATGTTAACCGCAGATGGTAGATGTACAACAGAGGTGAGATGTAGAATAGATCAGACAAAAGTAGCTTTCCAACAAATTTAGGAAGATGCTGTGCAATCAATTTTTGGTAACAGAAATGAGTTCTTAAATGTAGAGTTAACATATGGATGTGAATCATGGAAACAGGACAACGTACAAGAAAATCACTGGAGGCTGTAGAAAAGTGGTTTAACAGAAGAATGTTGAGAATGCCATGGACAACTAAGAAGAGCAATGAAAATGTTCTGAAAAAGGCCAAAGCAAAAAGACAGCTAATATCCAATATTAGGAAGAAACAATCATCATTTTTTGGCCATGTAATGAGAAGGGAACAGTTGGAATATATTGTAAAAACTGGAAAGACAGGGACAAAGAGATAGAGGGAAGCAAAGAGAAAAGATACCAAACAGTTTAAGAGAATGGCTTGGCAGAAAGTCAACAACAAAAGGGATAAATAACTGTCGAGACTGAAAGTTTTGGAGAGATATGATCACACCAGCAGGCATGGTAGTTGATGATGATGAAAATAATTATGATGAGCTAGTAAAAGCTGTATTTCTTCATTAGATTAATTAAGTTATTTAACACAACAGACAACAATTTTAATAACATTATGCCACTGTTTATCTTATATAATAATCCGTCACAACATTAGGAAAGGGGTGAAACCTAGATAAAGAACATTAGAGGCATATTTTTGGGGCATGTTAAAAGACACAGCAGCATAATAATAATAGTAATCTTGGAAGGGAAAATACAAGGTAAAAGAGGTAGTGGCAGATCAAGATAAACATGGATGAGCAACATCAAAAGATGGGCAAGTCAGTCTATGACAACCTGCACTATCAAAGCAAGAGACAGAGCGGAATGGTGTTCCATGGTAGCCAACCTTGGATGCGGAGATGGCACTCAGTGATTATGAGAGGCACCTAAGATGTGGTTTATCAGAAGAATGCTATGAATTCCATGGATAAAAAAATTACAAATGAAGAAAGTTTAACAAACTGGAGAAAACAGAAATATAATCAAAATCATAAGGAAAAGACAATCTACATGTATTGGACAAGGCATTGAGAATAATATAACAAGAGGTAGAATAAAAAGAAAGAAGAGCAAAGAAAAACCAAGAGAAAAAAATTTTGAACAGCTTATCCAAATGGCATAATAAAAGATCACTGGCAGAAATTATGACATGCATGAAGGACCTAGTGATGTGGAGAGAGATGATCACCTATGCCAAACGGCATAGCACCTGATGTTGCTGATGACCTAGATATTGTTTTTGATAGCTGATAGCATAGCCTCAATCCTCTGTTTTGACAACAATTTTGATCATAACAAAACATTTAATTGATACTTCGATAAGAGACAATAGAGTTTCTGCATCCCTGTTTTTTCAGCTTTCTGGCCAACAGTTTTTTGTTGTGCAAGTCACAAATAGCAGCTGCAAGTGTTTAAAGATAGAAGTTCTGCTTTTAATGAAGGTTTTTACATGATAGCAATTGTCTATAATTGTAGTTATACATCAAAATGAATGTGCAGAAATCCTTGATGTAGCTGAAATCTGTTTAAATTTAGATGAAGCAGTTCTACAGTTAATACCATTTATACACAATGTAGGTATGTTTTTAAAAAATAAATTTTATGGCACTTACACTGTAAAGTCATTTATATTGAATAAACAAATAAGGAAGTATCAGACATATAAGTGGGCATAATTTCACAACTATCTGATAGCCTTTTATTAAATGAAGCAATTTATGAGAAATTTGAAAGTTACAAGTGATCTGATGATGCTTCAGTTGAGATTTTGAAATATATGTTTAGGCTCTGTATCCTATTAAATTAACTGTACGCCATCATTTTTCTTCCATAACCATTCATAACATTATGAGAAGCCCGGCCTGGATCATATTTTTTAAAAGCAGATGGCCAATCTGTGTTTTTTTCTTCAACTTTTTATCTTGACAGTGATAGCAACTGCAAAAATCACTTTACAAAAATTAATAACTTTTTTCATAACTGATGACTAATGTACACACATGAATCTCTCTCTCTCTCTCAAGACTCAATCAGAGTAGGATTCCCGACTCTCACATGAAGACAGCTGTCTGTTTAAGTGAATTGATCGACACCCCACAGACAGAACATCATAACTAGAGTCTGCTAGATCCACTCTGACTGAACACCTGTTAAAACGTTGCACTGTGTTCTGCGCCAGTGGCCCAGTGCATCCGATTTCAGCCAGCATTTTATTCAGGTTTGCTTTCCTTAGCCTTTGATTGTCCCCGATCTTCCTGCAAGGCAGCAGATTGTCTTTTTTGCAGGGGGATTCTGCCCTTAGATGGTTGGCCCTCCCAGGTTTACGAGCACCACCGAGTCACTAGAGGTGACTAACATGAATGAGATCCACTTGGGTTTCAAAAGGAGTACTCAAGGTCTATCTAGCTATTATGTTTAAATTTTAAAAATAATTATTTTGAAATTGTTATTAAAGTACCTCTATTAGTTTACCATTGTTAAGCCTATAATTTTCAGAGTGGAAACCAGAGCCAATAGCATATTTTCAGAGCTGAAACAGGGATAAATTGAAGCATCACTTGATAGAGTACAGATACTATACTTTCAACTTTGCTTTCATATTTTTCACTTGAAGCTACTTTTCTAATAAATTCCTTGTTCTTTTTAATTGCATCAAAATAACTCTGAGCAGCTTAGGGGGAAAATCTATTTTAGTCATCAGAGGATCCCTTACTGTAGCTTTCATCATATTACCTATCTCTTTTGACCACATATTATTAATAACAGAAAACGCTTTTTCAGCTGGTACAAAAATATCAGTGAGACAGAATATATTCTACTAAAGTATAAAACTGTTATTACTAATATGCTTTTTTTTTTTATTGCAAGGAACAAAAAAGCATTGCCAATTTTCTTTATACTTTGCATTTTCAAAATTTCTACCTTAGAAACCCAAAAAGTAAAAGCCTTTTTTTCAAAAACAACCTCCTCAAATAATTTATAAAAATGTATTGCTTGCTTTCTGGCCCTTAGGTTGATTGTAAATGCACACTGAGTAGTGAGAGACTCAATACTACTCAATGCTTAACCAAGTACTAAGTTGATCAGAAATGTTTTCTAACCACAGTTAACTGTCTACTGCATGTCCTTTAAAACTCTCATTACATAGGATAGGTGGGCAGGAGAGACATCAACATTTTCTTAAAATTTTCTCATCATGTCCCTTGTGCTTACTTTGCATGCCATGCATATGAACACAGACATGCATCTTAATTCTTACACACTTTTTTCATACACATGATAAACAAATACATACATACACAATCAGATCTACAGATCAGTACACTCAGTTGAGTAACAAAGTACACAGTAGTGAATAAGTAGTAAAGACACTGTGACACTAGTAGGACAAATTAAAAATGAAAATAATTTAAATTTTTCATAAATTTACTCTAAACTCTTAAAATTTATCTTTTATAATTATTTAGTAAATTTAGTTTACTAGTATGATTTTTGAACCTCATTCTCAGTGTACACAGTACACACTAACACAGTAAGTCACTTACTTAGTCAGTAAATTGAGTAAACTAAAGAGCACCCAAACACACACACTCCACTCTTGTAACTTACACTCTAGATAACTTTGCTAAACCGGGACAATCCGATCAGACAGGGGTGTATAATATGGTATGCCTATATATTTCTTTATTAAAGTATAATATTTAATATGATGCAATCATTTCAAAACTTGATATACAATGAAAGCCAAAGCCCAAGAGCAACTACTCAAGACTACTGACTACTGTAGTAGTCAACTGTAGTGAGCTAGCTTAATTAATAACAATAATTTACGATGAAGTTTTGTAGTCAGATTATCATATCTTAAATGGTAAATTTAAACGCATAGACACAATCACAACGCACACTTATATATGTATAAATGTAATATATGTTTATTTGTTAAAACCTTTTTGTCCACGTTCAGAAGTGCATAGTAATCACACTTCAAAAACTCATCGTCTTCCTCCAAGGACGCAGCCATGTTGCCTTGGTAGGGAAAATGACGGGCAGAATGGGGGTCAACTACTGATTTTTCATTGTATACTTATTAATAATTTATGAAACAATAATGCATTTTTTGTGGCATAAATTAACATATTTAAACTATAAATTGTATATTTTTAGTAAATATAATAGAACTTTACTTAATGAAAGTGCTTTAAATATTACCAATTTTTTATGACAATAATGACTCCCTTGGACATTTTCAAGAGGGCGACTGTCAACTGCTAGGGGACAATATCAGCTGTAGTTAGAAATTTCTGAAACAAGACGTAGCAATTATGGTTTAAGAGAAACACATGTCTAATTTGTAGGGATTTGGTAAAATGGTTGTTTCAAGCGTTTTTGAGGCTTGTAAAATCGGTGATATTGAAACTTTGAGAAAGCTTCCTAATGTCGTACAGACACTTGTTGATAGCGATGGTGCCTGCTGCTTACATTTCGCAGCCCGTGGGGGAAGTTTGACTGTTGTTGAATATTTAGTAAAATCCCTTAATTTTTCGCCTACGGTGCGAACAAAAAATGGTGCCACAGCACTCCATGATGCAGCAGCGAAAGGGAATACTGCTATTGTGAAATGGCTGATAGAAAATGGAAAAGTAGATGTGGATGACCAAGATGGTGCAGGCATCACTGCCTTGCACTTGGCAGCCCGATATTGTCACTTTCTGACTGTAGAGGTATGATCATCACACACACTGCATGTAAATTATTTTGTAATTTACAAGTTTAGCATCCCAAATTATTTCTGCTAAATGACTTATCTCCCTTCACTGACTGACCAGACATTTAAGACTTGAATTATCAAATGTTTCTACTTTTTGTGAATTTAATTGTATTTTTTTCAACAAGACGCAAGGGTTAGGTTTAGGGTTTGTTGCAGGTTATTCCAAACCCTAAACCTAATCTAGGGGAGTCTTCTAAGGAGAGATTTGAGAGTGACCATATAAAGTGCAAGAGGATGTCACTCAAAGCAGAAATAATTTGAGACACTAAACTTGTAAATTACTTACATTTTGTATACAATATTTGTAATAGAGATACTTTATTTAGACTTCTAAATATTTGTGATAGTATTTGATTTCAAAGGCTAGTGCACAAGTAAGAAAAGTGGCAATTCAATCATCATATCATAATCGAATCATCTGTAATCAAGAAAGAAAGATGGACTAGTATCAGTCATGTGATGAGAAGAGATAAAAAGAGACTCACAAAGCAAGTCCTACTATGGAAAACAGCAGACAAAGAAAATTAGTATGTCTTAAAGAAGTACTGGGAGCCACAATAGCTCAGTGGTTAGTGAACTAGACTACTAATGACAAAAGACAGGTTCAATCCTGATCGACGGCTTCCAAATTCACCTACCCTTAAATGGGTACAGGATTTTTGCTGGGAAAGAAAAGCTGCAGAGGCATAATGCTGACCACATTGCCCCAAAAATTAAAATGCCGAAGGTCTATTAAAAATATGCACACTAACATCATATACCCTATAAGCTGCGTGGCATGACAAAGTTCTATTCTTTCACATCTCACTTCAGCTTGAAAGGAATTAAGTGTAAAAATGAGGGGTAATTGCATTAAAATGTTAACGTTGTCAGAACTAATGACTAATGGGCATTTCAGTGTACTTAATACCTTCAATATGAATTTAGATATTTGGTAACAGTGTTAACCTCTGTTGGTAGATGTACAACAGAGGTAAGATGCAGAATAGCTCAGGCAAAAGCAGCTTTCCAAGAAATGAGGAAGGTATTCCATTTTTGACAATAGAAATAAGAGAAACAGATCTTAAATGTTATGTAGAGACAGTCTTAACATATGGATGTGAATTATGGACAATAGGACAACTGACAAGAAAATCACTGGAGGCTGTAGAAATGTGGTTTTACAGAAGAATGTTAAGAATACCATGGACAGTTAAGAAAGGTAATGACAACATTGTGAAAGAGGCCAAAGCATAAAGAGAGCTAATTTTCAATATTAGGAAGAAACAGTCATCATTTTTTGGTCATGTAAGAAGGTAACAGCTGGAATATATTGTGACAACTGAGAAAATTGAGGGATGAAGAGATAGAGGGAAGCAAAGAGAAAAGATACCAGACAGTTTAAGAGAATGGCTTGGCAGAAGGTCAACAACAGAAATGATAAATAACTGTCAACATTGAAAGTTGTGGAGAGACATCATCACCTACACCAGCAGGCATGATACTTGATGATGATGAATACCTTCAAGAACTTGTGTGAATTTATGTTCCTGATGACTCCAGAGTCCTAGGCAGTGAAAGAACTGCATTATAGCATGCACAGCAAACATCTAATAAAGTATGTCAGACATGGACCACAGCAGCCTAATTAAAGTAATCTTGGAAGGGAAAATACAAGGTAAAGAGACAGACCAAGACTAACATGGACAAGTAACATCAAAAGATGGACAAGTCAACCTATGACAACCTGCATTATCAAAGCAGAGACAAGAGTAGAATGGAAGCAAGAGACTGAATGGAATGGTGCTCAAAGGTAGCCAACTTTTGATACGGAGATAGCACATAATGATGATAACGACATGGTGGTTGATGAGGATATAGACTTGGGGCTCAGAGAATCAGTCTAGAAGTGAGAAGTAGGGTGGAATCTTTGAGGGGATAATGAAGAAAATGTATAAACAGCAAGTGACAAGAACTGAAAACATGCATACTTTGCATTATCTGTTGGAGAGGAATGATCACCTATGGCATTTCATTGAGTGTGGTAAAATTTATTCTCATGATCAACATAGAAAGGTAATATTTTCAAATATGATGTATTTTAAGCAGTAAAATCAGACTATAAATGCAACGGAAGAGACACTTCGTAATTAAGGTCCAAATGGAACAGCTGTTCAGAAACATCCAGAAATCAATGGCTTCAAACACTTGATCATTGTGGGGGTACTGCTTATGGTAACTGGCTTGTCTCCTGTTGAAATACTTTGTATAATGTCCTATCACCTACCATTTAACTCTTTGAACAAGGTAACACTATGAGCCTCACTTATCTAGAGAGTATGAGTATGCAATTTTTTGATTGAGAAGCCTACTTTTTAATTACTTAAGTTTTTCCATATTTATGCGTAGACTTACAAAATTTGAAGAAAAAAAACCATTTTGTTTCATTTCTGGACAACTTTTTAGTTCAGAGCAATGCAACACTACTGGTAAGAAAATAATGTTCATGCACAAAGCTTTATATATAGTCACATTTGGCACATACATTTAAATGGCAAGGGTTTGATACAGTCTGAACTATTTTCATGACACTGATGTTCTGCCTTCACAAATTGTTTTCAAAATTGAATATAGAACATAAATGGCATCCTTTATTTTTAGATAGGATTATAAACATTGCAATTTAATTATCACCAAGTTTTGTAATATTATTACCATTATTAATACTTTGAGGCACTGAGAAGATACATTTCAAATCACATTTTTTACAAGAAAAACTGCACCATTGATTCAAACATGTTTTCTATTCTTTCAAATATTGGTTATTAAAACTAATAAAGTTTATAGAATCTCAAGTTGACAGCATTCATTGTTTCAGATTGATAACGTGAATGGGAATATATTTGTTCAAGATATTAATTGTCAGCAAAAATGGAGTAGCAAAGGCTGTGTTTTGTTTGTTTCTTCGTGTACACCGCTTTATATCTTCTCTAGTGAAGTTCTAAGGGACTGAATTTTGTGTGAATATCACCTTTTCAATTTTTTTTTTGTCACACCCACAGCCATTTGCTCAAGTGGCCCATGCCATACAGGCAGATATTCTCTGACTTCAGAGATACACTCATTTTTTTATCATCAAGAGTTTTGACAGTTTGGGTAGATCTTATCCTAACAAATTTTGCCAGGGCATCAACCATTTGTGAATATACTGTTTTTATTTTTCAATTGCCAAGGATTTTTTAAATATGTGCAGGGTACACACAGGACCACTAGTTTTTTTACTATTATTTAAGAGGGCTAGATATATGATTTCTCTACCCAGAGACCAGAGAAGGGCTAAATTATGAGGCAACCATGGATTAAAAGAGGAAAACATACACCGACAATGGTGAGATTTGAACCAGGAAACCTCTTGTCTAGAGGCTAATGTCATACCTTTTGACTACCCAGCATCCATCTTGATTGTATTTTAGTTCACACTTAAAAATGTTCAAAAATTTATGGTTTTTCCACCAGAGATAAAGTTGTTTAAAGGCCTTAAACATTTTTGTATATATAGGACCATGATGATAATACTTTAATAATGTTATTTTGCTGTGTGATCTCTTGTCTAATTGCTTGGATGGTCTCAGCATATTGTACAAACTATGCATCACTTGCTAGGCTCCTTTTTGTAAGAACTTAAGGGATCTACAAATCAGTTCAATCTTGAGTCTTTGACAGGGGCAGAGTTTGCTGGTCAAGAGCCCCCAAATTGTGAATTTTACAGCTTAGCAATAAAAATATATTGAAGTATCCTAATTGCCATTTGTTATAAGGTGACATAACAATTAATTAGACAAAAATTCAGATGATTGGAAGTCAGCCTCAGTACAAAACTGAGAGAATAAAGCAGGAAAGTTTGATGATATTTGAGCTGAAGGAACCAACACATAGGGCTCTATGGTCACAACCATAAAAAGAGGCAAATCATGGGTGGGCCAAACAGAAGATGTCATCAAACAGGTATGTGGGCTTACCAATATCAATGCTGGCGAGAAGTGGATACCAGTGCCTATGTCATTCAAGGGGACATTCTCATGTATTGTCACACTCGACAGGAAATGTAGGAAACAGGACTCAGTCGTGGTTAATGCGGAGGTCAATGGTCTCATCTGGGATTACACAGATGAGAAAGATGCAGTCATCTATACAGACGGATCTGTAATATGACACCAAAGGAGTGCATGGGCATTTACAGCACGCTCGGCAGGCAGAATAGTCAAGGAAGACAGTGGTGCATACATTATGACCACAAGTAGCATGACGATGGAGGTGATGTCTGTGAGACAAAAAATAATAAATGAATATTATTATAGAGGGAAACTTCCGAGGCAATAATCAGCGAAACAATTCAGAGGAAGAGGTATGTTTACAGCACTCAGAGAAAATGACAAATAATCAACAACAGAAAAAAATATGGACCAAAGTAGGATCGAACCCGTACTCAGTGGCACAGCGCCTTGCCACGAAAAGCCAAACGCTAGGGAACACTGCCACTCAGCTAACTAATAAATTAGCTTCGAAGGCAATGTCTTTCGCGCAGGTGTTCTCATGACTATAGCATAAGGCTGCGATCACAGCTCGGAAATACATAGTGTATTTGTATTTTTTCCTGTTAAGACAAGTATCTCCCGGTTAGGGTAGGGCTGAATACCTGCATTGCAGACAAACATTTAGGACGAAACAGCACGAATAGTAGTTTCCAGTGGTTTAGACTGGAGACAAATAATAATAAATGAATATTATTATAGAGGGAAACTTCCGAGGTGATAATTAGCGAATCAATTCAGAGGAAGAGGTATGTTTACAGCACTCGGAAAAAATGACAAATAATCAACAACAGAAAAAAATATGGACCAAAGAAGGATCGAACCCGTACTCAGTGGCACAGCATCTTGCCACGAAAAGCTAAATGCTAGGGAACACTGCCACTGAGGATTTGTCATTTTTTTCAGAGTGCCGTAAACATACCTCTTCCTCTGAATTGATTCACTGATGTCTGTGACCAAGGCATACATCTGGTTAGAGTCACAAGACTACACCCACGCCTGTATACTGAGTGATTCGATGAGAATGATAAGAAAAGTGGAGGCGGGATCTGTACGTATGCAATGGGTAGAGTCATTGTAGAAGTAAAAAATACATAAGGTCACCTTTGTCTACGTCCCAGGACATGCGGGAGTGCGGGGAAATTAAAGAGCGGACAGGGTGGCTAGCTGTGCTATTGTTGAGGATGGTTAAGCAATGGATCGGGTGGACATCATCAATGCCCTCCGGGAAGTGGGAAAGACACAAGACTTTGACAACCATGAGTCCACTTCACTCCTTCGGACGAAAAGATGGGCACAGCCAAAACGATAAACTTAGTGGGTGTGTAAGAAGACTAATCAACCAACACAGAACTGGAGTCGTCAGTTGCTGGACACTTTGAGACTTGCTGAGGAGGTGTTCTGAGCACCTATGGACATGTTTGGAGTGCAATGATGATGGCCTGCTATAACTCAATAACCACCATCTCCCTTGAAGTAGAGATAAGAATCAGAAAGGCAGCTTCAACATTTGGTAAATCTAAAGCTAGAGCATGGGGCCAACACCAAACTAACACTCAGGACTAAGATTCTACTTTACCAAAGATGTGTTCTTAATACACTTTTATGTCAATCAGGAACTTGGACAACCTATGCAGGACCGGATAAAAAGGTTAAACAGTTTTTATGTTCATCATGTGCATTGCCTTTGCAAGATAGTGAACATCAAATGGAAGAATAAAGTAACCAGCTCTAATGTCTTGCAATGAGTCAAACTCTCATCCACCATGGCAATACTAGGAGTCAGAGACTAAGGTAGCTGGGTCATGTTAGAAGAATGGATAATATTCATATTCCCAAACAATTATTTGGATGGTAACTTAGGGATGGAAAGAGACCAAAGGCAAACCAGTATTGAGATATAACGATGTTTTCAGGGCTTTCTGGTGTTTTCAGGGCTTTCTGGAATAAATTCTCTATCAGTGAATGGAACTGGAAAAATCTGGCATCAGATTTCCACTTCACATTGAGAACAAACATTTTTTAAATGTGCAGCAAAATTCATGGAATCATTGATGTTAAAATCAGATGACAAAAGGAAACGATGCCAGGAACCACAGATAACTTTCTAAAAAATGCGGTTCTCATTACTTAAATCCTTTTACATGAAAGTAAAAAAGTAAGTAAAGGTTCCCTCCACACCTTGCTAGGTGTATGGGGAACATGGTGTTAGTGACCATATTTTTCTATGACTATTGCATATTTTTGGGTGATGTGGTAGGTATCACGTCAGGCCGTACTTCTCAGAAAAATCTTTGGTACCCATTTTTAGATATTGGGTGAACCCTGGAGCCTTGTCAGTCGGAAAAAATCTACTACTGCTGGGGATTGAACCCGGCCCTTCTGGTCAGGAAGTGAGCACACTAACTACTCAGCCACCGAGGCTCCATTGCATGAAAGGAGGCTTTATAATGGATACCTTGGTGGCTGAATGGCTAGTGTTCTCACTTAGATCAGAAAGGTCTGGGTTTGGTTCCCAAATGTGCATATTTTGTTTGGACTGACAAGGCGTTTACCCAACTTATAATAATGAATGCTAGAGATTTTTTCTTGAAGTAAAGGTAGCCTGAGATTAGACTTACTACATCACATAAAAGTATAGGCTGTTTCTTTGTAGAAGAATGTTGTCACTAGTTTCACATTTCCCACTGTGCTTAAGTAGGCATGAAAGGATCCTTTATTATTTATAACATACAATTGTTGAGGCAAATGAAGCATTCAAGTTCACGATACTCAACCATATGGGAACCATGGTAATTCAGTGGGGCAGTGGACTGTGGTGACATTCTGAATGCCCTCAGAAATGCTGGATGAAAAAAAACCCACTAAAATACTTACATTGAATCTGCAACCATGAACAGGCCGCATGAATATCATGTCAAGGTGAAAGATACCAGACAAGAGAGCCACTCAGAAATAAAAAAAAAAGACTTGTCAATCAACACAACACCAGTGCTATGACTCACTACTCATTGAGGAATATACTTCAAAGGAGATCTGAATGCTTATGGACTTAAACGATGTGCAGTGAGGATGTCTTACCAGTTATCTGAACTAAGGACAAGAGGTCTGGTTTGATCCTGAATGATAGCTTCCAGGTTCACCCAGTTTTAAATAGTTGCTGGATTTTGCTGGGAAAGAGAAGTGTCATGGGTGTAATGCTATCCTGAATAAATACCAAAGGTCTATAAATAATATGGACACTCATACAAAATGGAGTCTGCCAGAAAGAGATCAAAAGAAGATTAGCAATAGCAACACAAAAATTAAATGCCATGAAGAACATGTGGCACAATACCATCAAGGAAGTAAAATTAATATTACTGAGGACGTATCTCTTCCTGATAGCAACATATGGTTGTGAATCATGGACAATCTTGCAAACAGCAAGGAAGAAACAAAATGCTGCAGAAATATCCTTAAGATACCTTGGATAATGAAAAAGAGCAATGAAGACATAATAAGAGATTTAAACATTTAAAAAGAACTGGCTTCTAAAAACACCATTCTACAGAGGAAACTTAAATACTATGGCCACGTCAAAGACACAGTGGGCTGGAAAAAACAATGATGGAAGGCATTGTTACTGGGCGGCGCATCAGATTGACAGACCAAGAAGAAGGTGGTTTCAAGACATCAAGGAGACCTTGAACATAACTACAGGAGAAGTGGGAGATCTAGCTAGTGACAGAGATTCTTTCATACAGGCTATGTTGAATACAACGTTCTGTGGGAGATCTGGCTAGAGACAGAGATTCTTTCAGACTGGCTGTGGTGAATGCAACATTCTGTGGGAGCTGTGGCAAGTGACAGAGATGGCTGTGGTGAATGCAACGTTTTGTGGGTGATCTGGCTAGAGACAGAGATTCTTTCAGATGGACTATGGTGAATGCAACATTCTGTGGGAGATCTGGCTAGAGACAGAGTTTCTTTCATACAGGCTATGTTGAATACAACGTTCTGTGGGAGATCTGGCTAGAGACAGAGATTCTTTCAGACTGGCTGTGGTGAATGCAACATTCTGTGGGAGCTGTGGCAAGTGACAGAGATGGCTGTGGTGAATGCAATGTTCTGTGGGTGATCTGGCTAGAGACAGAGATTCTTTCAGACGGGCTGTGGTGAATGCAACGTTCTGTGGGAGATCTGGCTAGAGACAGAGATTCTTTCAGACTGGCTGTGGTGAATGCAACGTTCTGTGGGAGATCTGGCTAGAGACAGAGATTCTTTCAGACGGGCTGTGGTGAATGCAACGTTCTGTGGGAGATCTGGTTGGAGATAAAAATTCTTTCAGAAGGGCTTTGGCATTACACAAAGGATACGTTACCAGTTGGTGATATTGACCAACACAAGATCCACTATGTGCCATCTGGTATGGTGGGGGCTCTTTCCCTTCTTCCCCCCCCCCCCCCCCACACACACACACACGCCAGGTCACAGCATGTAGAAATGAGGTATCAATACTTGTTGTCCTCACTGTTATTACTTCTGCAAAGCAAATACTTTTACTAAGAAAAACATTTTTTTTGCTTTTCCATTTAATATTTTTCCTCATGCTTAAAGGTTAGCCTAGTGTCCTGCTGAACATGTCACCAACAAAATATGCAATTGCTTATTTAAAAATAGGGTTACTAAACCATTTTCCATATACACCTTTAATCTGAGGATGGTACCTTTACCCTTATATTATAACTGTTTTGTATCATGTATATTTCATAGCTTTAAATGGCTTGCTGCATATACTAGAAATTGTTATAATGACAAATTGTTATATGTGATTGTGTTTGATAACTTTAGATAAAGATATGTTACAAAATGTTATATCTGGTTGGTCCATAAAAATTATTTCTCTGTGCACAGCATGTAAATGTCCTGCAGTGGTTAACCTCTAATATTAATGTGTTGCAGTTGCAATCATGAATAAGTCATTTATTACATTTTTCCATCCCTCTCAACCTACTTGATAGAATTAACATTTTGTTGTTTTGTGCACTTATTCATCAGTCTACATTGTTTTGGAAATATCTTCACATTTTTTACTAAATCCCTGCACTTTCTTAACATGTTTACTTCTGATATTTATTTAATGGTCAGTTATTGCCTGCTTTTCGTATCACTCTATGATAATTATATTGTATCTTATACTGAGTTTTAGATATTAATTCACATAATTTCAGAACTCCTTGATCAATGGCAGATGAAGTTTCAGTAATCACAAACATTTTGTGATGCCTTGCACAACATTAGCAAACTCATTCCACTTAATAATTTGTTACCATACTTTACCATGTGGCAAAAGTTGTTTTCACCTCTTTGTTATGCAGCTTCATGCTCTATGTATTGTGATTCTATTTGTCATTTTCTAAAATGTAAGTTTAACTTCATGTGTTTGATACTTATTTACTATATTTTTTTTTCTCTGGTGGCTGACATACATAGACAGTGATATTTTACCACAACATATTCATTACAAATCAATTCATTTCATGCCCTTTGACACACAAAGCCACTCATAGTGATTGTCCTTGCTGTCTTTCCTAGAGCCAAATATCGCCCCCTGACGCACTATTTATTCAATCCCACTTTTAGTGAAGAAACCCATTTCTTTAGATTCTTTAGCAATATATATATATTCCATTACTTACGCTCATGGTTATCTATTCTGTTGTGTTTCTTCAGATGTTGAGATTAAATAACTATGTAAGTTGTAGATAGCACATAACATTCATCTCAAGAATGTATAGGTTCTTTTGCTTTGTTTTACATTCTCATGTGCGTAAGTAAACCTCACTATCTTTGAACTGAAACATTTGAACCCAAAGTTATTGTTAAGGGGAAAAAACTTGTGTGCTTTCTGTTTTTAAGTTTGTCATGTCATTCGGCATAGTTGCTGCCCTTTACAATTAACCTATCTAGCCTGTCTATCTATCTATCTATCTATTGTCCTTTCGAGCCGAAGACGGCACGTAGGGCAGAACCACAATCTCAAAAAGAGAAACCCTGCGTGCCAAAATGGCACACACTGCAGAGATCACTGCTTCTAAAATCTATGGTTCTGTTTCCATAACAATACTTTTTACAATGACAGCTTGTCAAGCCATCGATCAACCTCCTTAGTCGCCTCTTACGACATGCTTGGAAGGACACAGTGTCACTATTCTTTACTCATAATGAGGCCCCGGTAACACACGGGAAATCTAGCCTGTAGTGATATACTAAAGGGAGGTCAAAAAGTAATGCACACCAATTTTTTTCTCGGCTAATAATAAAGATAGGAATATGAAATTTTGCACACTTGGAATATGACATGTTCCAATTATGTGTACCAATTTGCACAGCATTTTGATAAATATTACGCAATCTATGAACCATTAAAATGGAGCTTGTCAACAATGTCCGTTACAAACAGCGAATTGTCATAGAATTTCTGGTTGCGGAAAAAGAAACTGTGGCAAACATTCATAAACGACTGTGTGCAGTGTACACATGTTCTGCAGTCGATAGGAGCACAGTTAGTCGCTGGGTTCAGAGAATTAAAGCTGCAGAAAGTGTACGAGTGGAGCTGCATGATTTACCGCGTTCTGGACGTGTTGCCTCGGCTACCAGCACAGCACAGACATGTTAAACCGGGCTGATGCCATTATTTGTAAGGATAGGCGTATCACTAGTCAGCAATTGGCATTGCAGCTTACAGTCAGCAAGGGAAGTGCAATCGCAATTTTTAAAACTCTCGGATATTCAAAGATTTGCGCTCGATGGGTTCCTCGGTGCCTAACAAATGATCACAGAGTTCAAAGGAAAACATTCTGTTCTGAATTGTTGGAGCGTTTCGGTGTTGAAAGAGAAATGTTTTTGTCAAAAATTGTTACCGGTGATGAAACGTGGGCACATTATTATGAGCCTGAAACAAAATGCAGTCAATGGAATGGGATCATCCGCAGTCACCAAAAGAAAAAAATTCAAAACATCTCCATCAGCCGGAAAGGTGATGATCACTGCCTTCTGGGACATTGATGGTGTGATTCTTGTTGATGTAATGACAAGAGGTGAGACAATCAACTCGACAGCTTACATCAATACACTGACAAAACTCAAAAATCAGTTCCACAGAGTTCGGCCTAATAAGCCATCTGCAGATTTGTTGCTTCAACATGACAATGCACGCCCTCACACAAGTCTGGTAACATGGGAAGCAATCAACAAATTTGGTTGGACTGTACTGCCCCATCCTCCTTACAGCCCTGATCTGGCTCCCTCAGATTTCCATCTGTTTGGACCACTCAAAAAATTCCTGCGTGGGACACACTTTGACAATAATGAGGGTGTGATCCGTGCAGTTAAAAAATGGCTACGCTAGCAGGACAAAACTTGGTACAAACGAGGCATTCATGACCTAGTTTCACGTTGGCGTAAGGCAATACGCTTGGACGGAGATTATGTTGACAAATAGGTAGTGTCAAGGGGATGTTCAGCTACAATCTGTGAAAATTTCACACATTTTGCCCGAATAGTTTCCGAGAAAAAAATTGGTGTGCATTACTTTTTGACCTCCCTACGTATAAATTCTTAATCTAGAGTTATATATAAAACGTTTGTAGTTTACTGGTTTAACAAAAAATAATAAGTAAAGAACCCCATCATGCCAAGTGGCGTATAGGGAATATGGTGTTAGTGATCAAAATTTGTACAGACCTTCAGCACATTTTTGGGGTAATGTGGTCAGTACTACACCTATGCTGTTTTACTTTCCCAGAAAAAAATCTGATAGCCATATAAATGGCTGGGTGAATCTGGAAACTATTGATCAGGATCGAACCCGACATCTTGTCCCTTATAGTCCAGTTCACTAATCACTGAGCTATCGTGGCGCCCTTAGTTTACTGGTACTTCCCAAATATTATCCACCTTCTAGAAGCTTGTAAAACAGCTGAATGATGAGGGTACAGAAAGGAACACCAAAATTACACTGAAGAAGGATGGAAACATTCTAACAGGTAAACATGCAGCAAATTACTTTGCAGACTCCTTTGCAAATGACAATAATATTGAAATTAGCCTAGAAAAACGACAAGAGACCCGTTTAAAACAACAAAATGCAAGACAAGAAGAGACCACACATGAAGTAATGGAAACACCCATTACACAAAGAGAGCTAGAGCTGGCAATATCCAAATTAAAAATGAAAAAGTCACCAGGCAATGATGGAGTGTCCAATGAAATGATTAAGAACTTGGGAACTGCAGCTAAAGCAAAACTACTGCAGATCTACAACATTTGCTGGATCACAGGTAGAGTGCCACAGGCATGGAGAGAAGCAATTATGATACCATTACTAAAGCCAGGAAAAGATGGTTCAATGACATCCAGCTATAGACCAATCAGCCTTACAAGCTGTTTGTGTAAAACAATGGAACGTATAATCAATCTCAGACTGCAGTGGTACCTGGAAAGTGAAAATCTCCTTGTCCCACAACAAGCAGGCTTTAGACAGTGTTACTCTACCGAAGATCAAGCAACCTATCTTTCCAGGAAATTGAAGATGCGTTTCAAGAAAAGAAACTGGTACTAGCAGCATGGATAGACCTAAAGAAAGCATTTGATAAGGTATGGAAGGAAGGGCTTTTGAAGAAACTGAGAAATTATGGAGTAAATGGCAGGATGTACAAATGGGTCAAAGCATACCTGCATAACAGGAGAGCCAGAGTGCAACTGGATGGTCTTAAGAGTAAGAAGGTCTTATTGCGCCAGGGCGTTCCACAAGGAGGGGTACTATCTCCAACACTTTTTCTGATCTACATCAATGACCTAGTTACTGAACTACCACATGGCATCAAAGTGGCAATGTATGCAGATGACTTGGTAATGTGGTGCACAGAGGAGTATGCAACAGTGGCCTCCAAATTGCTACAAAGAGCTATGAATGCACTGAATTCATGGACAAATAGATGGTGTATCAGCATCAATACAGACAAATGCAGTACTACACTTTTCACACTCTCCCCAAAACAAAAAGCAGGAGCCATCTACATAAACAATGAGCCTGTGAAAGAAGACATACAAGCTACATATCTCGGAGTTACATTTGATAACAAACTATCTTGGAAACAGCAGATAAATAAGGCAACCCAAAAAGCAAGGAGGAAATTGGCTATTCTAAGAAAGTTGTGTGGAACCACATGGGGTGCGAGTGGGAAAATACTCAGTAAAGTTTACCAACAGAGTATACGCCCACATTTAGAATATGGATCATCCGCATGGTGCTCAGCATCAAACACCACATTGCAAGAACTGGATAAAGTACAAAACCAGGCACTTAGGGTCATCACAGGAGCAATGAAATCAACACCAATATGGGAGATGGAGAAATTGTGGAGGATACCAGCACTGAGAGAACGGAGAGACACAAAGGTGCTGATACAGGCAGAAAAATGTGTATGCATGCCGAGACATCCAATGAAGGACAGATTCCAAAATCTTGCATTGGGACGACTTAAGAGAAGCAGCTTTATCCACCAAGCCAAGCGTATTAGTAGACAAACACCAGACATGCCAAGAGTTGTTAAACCCCTTCTGCCCATACCAGAACAGACTCCCTGGACAGATGAATCAGGATTATCAGTTCAAATACGGACAGAAGTGAAAGGAATAGTTGACAAAGAGGAACAAAATAGTCTACAGCGAAAAACAATAACTCTCAGTTTCCTGGATGAAGAATACCCACAAGACCTATGGATCCGTGTGTACACAGATGGATCAGCACAGAATGCAGTAAAGAATGGGGGAGCAGGTGCATATATAGAGTACCCAAATAACACTAGGGATATGAATAAAATAGCAACAGGGAAATATTGTCACAATTATGATGCAGAAATACAAGCAATAAAGTTGGCAATAGAAAAACTGCTGAACAGTAATCTTAGCCCACAGCCTGTAGTGTTTTTGACAGATGCAAGATCAGTACTCCAGGCACTACAATCCAGAAAATTACCACATCTGCAGACCTTATTGACTGAACTCTGCAAGCACCACAGGGTTGCCCTGCAGTGGATCCCGTCTCACTGTGGAATACCAGGAAATGAGAAAGCAGATCAGTTGGCAAAGGAAGGTTCAACAGGCACACAACTAGATACACCAGTTACATACCATCATAAGAAACAGATAATCAAATCAATCAGAGGACCACAAGCCCCAAATCAGGATGCCTTTCATAATATGAATAGATATGAACAAGTTATCATTATACGCCTAAGAACAGGACACAATCGACTCCATAGTCATATGTATACAAAATTCAAGATCGGCACCTCAACTACTTGTACTTGTGGACAGGCACCCCAGACTGCTGAACACATACTTCAAGACTGTACTGAATATAGCAGACTGAGGAAAATCCATTGGCCCATAGATACAACACTACAGACAAAACTATATGGGCCACTGCAAGAATTACAAAAGACAGTAAAATTTATACAGGAAACGACATTGCAGATATAGACAATACTTCAGGCGAACGAAAGATAGATAGATAGATCCACCTTCTAGTAGGTGTACTTTATAAACAATTAATCATAAATATACTGTCAGCATTTCTAGAGCTTGTATCCTTAACCTTCTCTATTTGTTCCACTTTTGGGCCTATTTCTTTAATTCTGTCCATACCCTCGTTATCTCTTATACATCTCTTCCCAACTGTACTTTCATTATGTTACTTAATTTCTTCTGTGGATTCCAAAACAAAGACCTTTCCTGTAATGTTCTAAAGTGATTTTTACTTTCTTTACATCATAATAATCATTTTCAATTCCTTTATAATCAGAGCTTGTATAATTATATAACTTATTGATAAATATTAATTATATTTTATAGAATGATTTTATTATCTTAATTATATCTGAGCAAATTATTGAAGTATCTTAATTTTATATACATACTCGTATATATGTATGTGTGTGTATACAAATGTTTAACAATGTATATATTTATGTATATGTGTGTTAATGTATGTATATTAATAACTATCTATCTATCTATCTATCTATTGTCCTTTCGAGCCGAAGATGGCACATAGGGCAGAACCACAATCTCAAAAACAGAAACCTTGCATGCCAAAATGGCACATATTGCAGAGATCACTGCTCTAAAATCTATGGTACTGTTTCTATAACAATACTTTTTACAATGATAGCTTGTAAAGCCATCGATCAACCTCCTTAGTCGCCTCTTACGACATGCCTGGAAGGTCACAGTGTGACTATTCTTTACCTCCCTCATAATGAGGCCCCGGTAACACACGGGATATATTAATAACTGGTAAATTAAAATTAAATATCAAATAATAATTAACTAATCTTAATTATATAGCAACCAAAAATTAACCACTTGTATTTTTTAAAACTAATAATGGATTTACCTAAAGTAACTTATAATTTGTTTTAATGGTGAAAGTTACTTACATTTAGTGAGCAAAGAAATCAATTTTGTTAACATGAAGTCCTGCTGTATTTTCTATTTAGTGGTTGTTGGATGAAGCCTGTGCTGAAGCATCAGTCAGGAGCAGCACAGATGCTCTCCCACTGCATTTTGCTGTTGTAGGTGGAGACATAAACTGTGTGAAAACCCTAGTTGATGAAAACCCAAGGTATGTCCTTCTGAAGGTTAAACCTGATAAACATTTACTTTCTATCTGTGGAAATCTGGGGTGCTTATGATTTGTAGTTCCATTCTTAAGTGTCACATGTAATCAAAGTGTGTGTTTGAAGCTCTTGGGATGACTCAATTATGTAATTGTAACCCGTACTCATCTATTATACTTTATTTTTGCTTTTCCAGTCACAGTGGAATAGTTTTACTACCGTCCATAAACCCCATTTTATTATACTTCAGACCATGCTTACTTGAATTGTTGAGCTCTTTTCAGAGTTTATTCATTTATTTTGTGACAGACTCATCAATATGCAGATGAACAACGGAGTAGCTGCGGTTTATTTGGCAAGTCAGGCCGGGCATCTGGAAATTCTGAAGTATTTGATCAGCAGAAATGGAGCAACGAAGGTCAAGGCTTATGATGCCATGTCCTGTCTGCATGCAGCTGCCCAGAAGGGACATCTGGATGTTGTGAAATGGCTGGTAAGGGCCAACTTTATAGCCGCTAATGATTGAAACTTGTATGTAAGATATCTGTATGTTTATTGCAGATGTAGGTTGTAACTTTTAAAAAATTTTTTTGGTTTTTTTGTTAGTCACTTTAATTTATTCATCTTCAATCTTTTGAATCTACAAGCTTTTATTGCTGCCAACTATTTCTCTTTACATTATATCTCATGTTGTACTATCTCTGCTTCACAGGTTTCTTCAATGTGCTTCATTTTGTTCAGTCTCTTGCCCTGATGGGAGACTAAATAACTCCTAAATTCATCACTCAATATTATTAACCTACTTTACTTTTGTTTATCGCTGCTTCCTTTATCCTATATTTTTCTTCTATGGTGACTCATATTATTGTGTCTGTTTATATATCTAAAATATTTTGTCTTGCTTGAAATGTATGGGATTGATCTTTCTTTATTTTCAACTATTTCTACACTTCATTTATGTTTTTTCTCCATCCACTCATTTCATTCAGTCCAGCTATAAATTCACATTTGTTTTGCTTTGCTTTTCTGTGACTTTTTGGGTTTTACTTTTCTGTTGTTTTTTTTTTTTTAATATTCATGTTCCAGATTCATTTAAAAGTGTTCAACGGGCATAGTGCTTTACTATTCTCAGTTTTAGCTTTGATGATATTTTGTTTAAATGTTAGAACATATTTTTTGTTATTAAAGATCCATTATACAACTCTCAGTAAATAACAGTTCAGATAAAGAAAGAATTTGTTATTACAGATCTACTATAAAGCTCAGTAAATGCTTGCGTTGGCCCAATGACTAAAGTATTCTAGAGTACTCTGGTAGACTAGAATATTCCTCTTCATCATCCGCCCTTAAAAGGACGTTAGGTGGGCGTGTCTGCGTTGTGTTGTGGTTTGCAGTATAAAAAAAAGTAAAGTACTCCCGTCACGCCAAGTAACGTATAAGGAATATGGTGTTAGTGACCATAAATTTTACAGACCTTCGGCGCATCATTTTTGGGGTAATGTGGTCGGTATTACGCACATGCTGCTTTACTTTCCCAGAAAAAAAATCCGGTACCCATTTAAGGCTGGGTGAACTGGAAACCGTTGGTTGGGATCGAACCCTACCTCTTGTCCTTTGTAGTCTAGTTCACTAACCACTGAGCTATCACGGCTCCCAGTTTGCAGTATAACTGTTATATTTGCGCCTTTCTGCCCAACACATCCGACTTCAGCACAACATTTTTTAGTACCAGGTTGTCTTCCCTCTTCGATCCCTGCTCACTTGGCCAGACTAGACAGGTTAGTCTGTTACTAGAGGCACCGCGGAGAGGTGGAGCAGGGTCAGGATGGTTCTGGTTCACCAATCCTGGCGCAAGCCATCAGCTGTGGGTCACTGACAACTTCCACTCTGGTGCTGGAGGTGCGCCTTCCGCTCAGTAAATAATTAATGGTTTAACTTAAGAGGGCAATTGTTGTTAAATATCCATTACACAACTCTCAGTAAATAACAGTTTAATTAAAGAAGAAAATGCAGCAGATTTAAGGCATCCTTATATTAAAAAGTACTGCACTTCCTAAGCTAGGATCATATGGCTGCTTTTAGTCCAGCCAAAAAGAAGTGAGTTTATGATTTGTTTCTATCATGTCAACAGGTTACAGTGGACAAAAGCAACCCTAATGACAGAGACTTTGATGGTAACACCCCTCTTCATTTTGCTGCAGGCAGAGGACATGCTGATGTTGTGCGGTGGCTGCTGAAGGAGGGAGGTGCTAAAATTACTTTGGATAATATTGGTGGTAGTCCCTTGCACAGTGCAGCTGAACTTGGAGAACTGCAGGTAAGGTGTAGTTTTTACTTGCCTTGTCCTTTTGGGGATTATTCTTATTTTTTTTAGAGAAAGTAAGCTTGCAGAGCATCTACCTGTCTAAAAGTCAGTGCTGGCAAACAATATTCCTGCATAATAAGATTAGAAGTCAAAAAGGTAGCAGGTTAAACAAAAGAAATCTTGGATGTGTTGAAGTGTAGACATGGAAAGCGATATTGCACTTAACAATGGCAGCCTGGTGTGTCTATGGTGGATGTAAATAAATAGATTAGAAATTAAAGTTGTAATGTTGTTAATGTGTGGGTGAAATATTTAAAGATATATATTACCAGACACATAGGCAGATAAAAAGGAGTGCTCAGGATATAAAAAGACTCACTCAGACCTCATTAAAAAGAATGAGCAGTGAGGAACACCAATTAGAGACACAAACCTTTAGAGTTCAGCAGAGAAAGATAGATAAGCACAGATTAGCAAGCATTATTAATCATCATCATTGAGGGTCATCTCCGCATCAAAGGTTGGCTGCCATGGAGCGCCATTCTGCTCTGTCTCTTACTTTGATAGTGCAGGTTGTCATAGATTAACTTGTCCATCTTTTGATGTTAATCGTCCATGTTAGTCTTGGTCTGCCTCTTTTACCTTGTATTTTCCCTTTCAAAATTACTTTTAATAGGCTGCTGTGTCTTTTAACATGCCCCAAAAATCTCATTTGTCTTGTTTGAATTGTGATTAGTAGTTTTATTTTCATTTTTAGTTGTTCTAGGACTTCATCGTTTGTTTTCTTTTCTTTCCATCCAATTTTCCTATTCTGTTTTATAAATCCACATTTCAAAGGCTTCAATTTTCTCTTCTACTTTCTTGTCTAATGTCCATATCTCTGCACCATATAGGAATGTTGAGAAGACATAACATTTTGCTATTCTTAGTTTTAGCCCTAGTGTTATTTGTTTCTGGTGTTAGTACATTTTTCATGGCATAAAAATTACTTGTTTGCCATTCCTATTCTTTTGTGTATTTCACTTTTACATTTTGCATCATTGGTCCAAGGTAGTTGTAGCTCCAAACTATCTCCAGGTGTATTCCTTCAGCTTTGATATCCACTTGTAGGTTTTGAGTATCTATTATCATTGTTTATGATCATAGTTTTAGTCTTTTTGATATCATATCTAATCCATATTTTTCACTTATCATATTTAATTAGCAGAGAGCAATTAGAAAGGCTATGAGAATTAATGCAGTTAGCAATAACCAAATAAAAATAGGAGAAATACCTCTACAAGACGTACAGTCTTACATATATCTGGGCAGAAATATAGACAAAGAGGAAGGAACAGAAAATTATACCAAAATAAGGATATCAAAAGCAAGTGGACCATTTGTTGCACTGGGAAACATGGAAATCCAAAGAAATTAGGTTAAATACTAAAATAAAATGTTTAACTCCAATGTTAAGTCAGTCTTATTATATGGCTGTGAAACATGCTTATGATATGTGATTATTTGAAGGAATAAACATATTTTTTTAAAATATAAAATATTCAAGGTAGATAATTTTTAATTCAAAATATTTTAATTCACTTACCTTTTTCCATGTTTAGAGGTGTTACTATCAATTTGTCTTGAAATATTACACAACATAATTCAAATTCCTCCAAAATACAGTTTATTTCATGAATTTATATCCATAAATAACAAAATTATGTACATTTTTGTAAAAGATCCCAGGATGAAAATATGATAAATTTATGTGATGTCACAACAATATTATCTACAAGTCAATTTTATTATTTTTATTTACACAACTTATTTTGTGTGCTATGCCCAAAAGCAGCAGTTTCGTTATCAAAATCACAACCACTCAATTCCTCTGAGGCACTGATAGTGCTGGAATAGAAGGCGTCCACCAGCTTAACCTAAGCCAGATCGTCTTTGATTTTTAGCATTCTGTTACTAATATTACAACTATCACCATTATCATAGCAACAAAATTATTGTCTGAGTCTAAATATTATGAATTCTCTATTTCTAAATAACTCAAATACAAAGTTTCAAACATAGATCTAGCTTGTTCTGCACTATATTGTTTTGGTCTACTGCAAGAAGTACCAGCAGTGGGCGTGGCCATTATGTGACAGAAATTTGAGAAATAAACAGCGAATATAAATAAAAAATTTTGTAACGTTAAAACTCCGAAACCACAAGGTTTTCAACAGGAAGTGAGAGCTCTCCTACATCTGGAAATCAAGTATTGGTTGAAATAAAAACCAAAGATCAGTGAAAATGAAACAAATATTAAGCTACACTTGTCAGAGCCGAATCTTCTGCGAATGGTTAGAAATAAACATTTTTTTATCGAACCGACACCTCGGATAATAGTCCTGAAAGAGTAAATGCTGAGATGGTGCTTTAGATAATAATGATGGTGAATGACATTGATGTAAAAATGTGCCACAAATGATTGTGAACATGCTGTGTCAGAAACATAGGACTTTACCCTCATGTTGTTTCTCTTTTCTCTAGAATTAGGGGTCTTTTAATGGCAGATTAAGAACCACTGAATAAAGTGCAATGTTTACTCAAGGGGACACTACTCTTCTGAACTGAAATAATTTATCGGACTAAACTTGACCTTTACCAACACAATTAGTGATATCTTGTATTGCAGAAGCATAATCCTTCTATTTGTTCACCTTTCATTGTCACATTTTTCATCGATATCAATGTTTTCTGCTGGTTTGCTTATCTTCTTTCTGCCTTTTATTCTCTCTACTCAAACAATGGTCATTCTTATTATAATTTTAAAATCTATTTTGAGAGTTTTCCTTTCCCTCACAGCTCTCTCATTTGCCTATTATTAATGTTTACGCCATGTAATATATCCAACAATGCCCAAATGTTGATATTCTGAATTATTTTACTGCCTGGTGTTTGACTGAAGGTAGTGACCTCAGACACTGTTGGATACATGTCAAAAACATCGTATGGTATCTCAAAGATATAGTTAAATGTAATCAAACAAAAATATGCTTCAAATCTTTCATGCATGATACAAAATATATTATGCTTATAAATGAATGTTTGAATACATTTTTTTACAAATTTATCTGTCCTCAAAGACATTTACATAATTTTTAAAAATTAATTTATTTTAAATGTAAAATACCAAAGTTGTTTTTGTGAAAACAGGAAGTGAATTGTTTTGGGATTAGGGATTGTACATGTCATGATGACCTACATAGTATGTTTTCTTGACAAACGTGCCATTGTGACATTGATAAATCTTCAACCTAACACATTTGTGTTTATAACTTCCTGGCATTTATTAAATTAGTGGCATTGCTTTGTAAGTGTTTCACCGAGGTTGTCATTCAATGACTGCTTTAGTAATAAAATGCACTCAAAGAAAAGGGAACTTGGAACATGTTTGTAGTCATATCTACAGGTGCCATAACTCTGTTCTACAGTGTTTATTTAGCTTTAAAATAGTGTATTACAAAATAATATGGGCACATTAAAAGACACAGTGGTCTGGGAAAAAACAAGAATGTAAGGCATGGTTACAGGAAGACAAGACAGGGTAGACCAAGAATAAAATGGTTTCAAAACTTCAATTAGTCCTTGAATTTGTCAACAGTGGGAGATCTGGCTAAAGACACAGATTCCTTCAGATGGGCTGTGATGAGATCAACATTCTGCAAAGGAAGTGCAGCTAGATGGTGATTACAAAATAGGGCGCTCTTTATTAAGCACATAGTATAATACCATGCGGATAGCATCGCTGATGCGCTTGTTAGTGTAGTACAGTCCCAGCATGGTGCTGTCCCAGTCTGGTACAGTCCCAGTATGTTACAGTCCCAGTATGGTACAGTCCCAGCATGGTACAGTCCCAGCATGGTGCAGTCCCAGTATGGTGCAGTCCCAGTACGGTGCAGTTTCAGCATGGTGAAGTCCCAGTATGGTGCAGTCCCAGTATGGTGCAGTCCCAGCATGGTAGACCCAGTATGGTACAGTCCCAGCACGGTGCAGTCCCAGTACGGTGCAGTTTCAGCATGGTGAAGTCCCAGCATGGTAGACCCAGTACGGTACAGTCTCAGCATGGTACAGTCCCAGTATGGTTCAGTCTCAGTATGGTGCAGTCCCAGTACGGTGCAGTTTCAGCATGGTGCAGTCCCAGCATGGTAGACCCAGTACGGTGCAGTCCCAGCACGGTATAGTCCCAGCATGGTGTAGTCCCAGCACGGTATAGTCCCAGCATGGTGCAGTCCCAGCATGGTGCAGTTCCAGCACGGTGTAGTCCCAGCATGGTGCAGTTCCAGCACGGTGTAGTCCCAGCATGGTGCAGTTCCAGCACGGTTCAGTCCCAGCATGGTGCAGTCCCAGCACGGTGCAGTTCCAGCACGGTATAGTCCCAGCATGGTACAGTCCCAGCCTGGTAGTCCCAGCACGGTGCAGTCCCAGCACGGTGCAGTCCCAGCATGGTAGACCCAGCCCAGTGCAGTCCCAGCTTGGTAGACCCAGCCCAGTGCAGTCCCAGCTTGGTAGTTCCAGCACGGTGTAGTCCCAGCTTGGTAGTTCCAGCACGGTGTAGTCCCAGCATGGTGCAGTCCCAGCATGGTAGTCCCAGCACGGTAGTCCCAGCATGGTAGTCCCAGCTTGGTAGACCCAGCCCAGTGCAGTCCCAGCATGGTAGTCCCAGCACGGTGTAGTCCCAGCATGGTGTAGTCCCAGCATGGTGCAGTCCCAGCATGGTGTAGTCCCAGCATGGTAGTCCCAGCATGGTGTAGTCCCAGCATGGTGTAGTCCCAGCACGGTGTAGTCCCAGCACGGTATAGTCCCAGCATGGTGTAGTCCCAGCATGGTGCAGTCCCAGCATGGTAGTCCCAGCATGGTGCAGTCCCAGCATGGTAGTCCCAGCATGGTGCAGTCCCAGCATGGTAGTTCCAGCACGGTGTAGTCCCAGCATGGTACAGTCCCAGCACGGTGTAGTCCCAGCATGGTGCAGTCCCAGCATGGTAGTCCCAGCACGGTGTAGTCCCAGCATGGTGCAGTCCCAGCACGGTGTAGTCCCAGCATGGTGCAGTCCCAGCACGGTGTAGTCCCAGCATGGTGCAGTCCCAGCACGGTGTAGTCCCAGCATGGTGCAGTCCCAGCATGGTAGTCCCAGCATGGTAGTCCCAGCACGGTGTAGACCCAGCCCAGTGCAGTCCCAGCATGGTGTAGTCCCAGCATGGTACAGTCCCAGCATGGTGTAGTCACAGCATGGTGCAGTCCCAGCATGGTAGTCCCAGCATGGTGCAGTCCCAGCACGGTATAGTCCCAGCACGGTGTAGTCCCAGCATGGTGCAGTCCCAGCACGGTGTAGTCCCAGCACGGTGTAGTCCCAGCACGGTGTAGTCCCAGCATGGTGCAGTCCCAGCATGGTAGTCCCAGCACGGTGTAGTCCCAGCATGGTGCAGTCCCAGCATGGTAGTCCCAGCACGGTGTAGTCCCAGCACGGTGTAGTCCCAGCATGGTGTAGTCCCAGCACGGTGTAGTCCCAGCATGGTGCAGTCCCAGCACGGTGTAGTCCCAGCATGGTGCAGTCCCAGCATGGTAGTCCCAGCATGGTGTAGTCCCAGCATGGTACAGTCCCAGCATGGTGTAGTCCCAGCATGGTAGTCCCAGCATGGTACAGTCCCAGCATGGTGTAGTCCCAGCATGGTGTAGTCCCAGCATGGTACAGTCCCAGCATGGTGTAGTCCCAGCATGGTGTAGTCCCAGCATGGTACAGTCCCAGCATGGTACAGTCCCAGCATGGTGTAGTCCCAGCATGGTAGTCCCAGCATGGTACAGTCCCAGCATGGTGTAGTCCCAGCATGGTGTAGTCCCAGCATGGTACAGTCCCAGCATGGTGTAGTCCCAGCATGGTGTAGTCCCAGCATGGTGTAGTCCCAGCATGGTAAGTCCCAGCATGGTACAGTCCCAGCATGGTGTAGTCCCAGCATGGTAGTCCCAGCATGGTACAGTCCCAGCATAGTGTAGTCCCAGCATGGTAGTCCCAGCATGGTACAGTCCCAGCATGGTGTAGTCCCAGCATGGTACAGTCCCAGCATGGTGTAGTCCCAGCATGGTGCAGTCCCAGCACGGTGCAGTCCCAGCATGGTGCAGTCCCAGCACGGTGCAGTCCCAGCACGGTGTAGTCCCAGCATGGTACAGTCCCAGCACGGTGCAGTCCCAGCATGGTACAGTCCCAGCACGGTGTAGTCCCAGCATGGTACAGTCCCAGCACGGTGTAGTCCCAGCATGGTACAGTCCCAGCATGGTACAGTCCCAGCACGGTGTAGTCCCAGCATGGTGCAGTCCCAGCATGGTACAGTCCCAGCACGGTGCAGTCCCAGCATGGTGTAGTCCCAGCATGGTACAGTCCCAGCACGGTGTAGTCCCAGCATGGTACAGTCCCAGCACGGTGCAGTCCCAGCACGGTGCAGTCCCAGCACGGTGTAGTCCCAGCATGGTACAGTCCCAGCATGGTATAGTCCCAGCATGGTAGTCCCAGCATGGTGCAGTCCCAGCATGGTACAGTCCCAGCATGGTGTAGTCCCAGCATGGTACAGTCCCAGCATGGTATAGTCCCAGCATGGTAGTCCCAGCATGGTGCAGTCCCAGCATGGTACAGTCCCAGCATGGTACAGTCCCAGCATGGTACAGTCCCAGCATGGTACAGTCCCAGCATGGTACAGTCCCAGCACGGTACAGTCCCAGCCTGACAAACTCCAGTCCGTCAGGCCAAGCAAGATTAAAATGATTACTTGACTTGTTGAGTTGGGGATGATAATAACAATAAGGAATAACCTGGCCTCCTTGCCACTAAATGCAGTGGTCCAATGTGATGAAGTTATGGCACAAATCATGGACAATCACTGGGAAGCTGTCAGTATTGGGAGTGAGGGGTGTGTAGAGATTGCCAGCATTCATTTTGCAGATGTTATCGATGGAATCATGGGTAATAAGCAATATCTAACAGGGCATCTACAGTTGCAAGCAAAGAGATTGTGATAAGGAAGCTGGTTCCAGCTATAATTGTTGCTCTTTTGATTCTGGCAGTCTCAAGATAGGGAGAATGAAATGATGGTCTGTTGTCGTAATGACATCTATTTGTGCACATCAGCATGGTTCTTGTGGTACATGTCATTAATCTACACCACCACTCTCTAATTCTTGTAGAATGATCGTCTACTTCTGGCTATCTATCTTCTAGCAAGACTGGCAGTGACTTTACTATATATATATTATTGGTATACTAGGTATCTCATTAGAAAATATTTCTTCTCTATCAATGTTGACTATTTTATAATTACCTTGGCTAATTGAACAAGCAATGCCATTTATATCATAAGATCTTTAGTAGAAAGAGCCATAGAGGTGAAAACAGATCTATACCTATGTTTCATGGATTACACCAAGGCATTTGACAAAGTAAAGCACCAAGAAATAATCAAAATTTTAGAAAGCATAAACGTAGACAGCAAAGGTCTAAGAATAATAAAGAACATGTACTGGCAACAAACAGCAGCCATAAGAACTGGAAACCAATTGGGAATGTTTCAACAAATAAAACAGGGTGTTAGACAAGGTTGTGTGCTGTCACCAGATTTGTTTAATATTTATAGTGAGATTATTTTAAGATCCATAAGGGGCATGCCTGGAATAACAATTGGAGGTTATAATATAAATAATCTAAGGTATGCTGATGATACAGTATTAATTGCTAAGAGTGAAAATGAGTTACAAGAAATGTTAGACATTGTAGTGAAGGAAAGCAAAAATAAAGGACTCAGCCTTAATAGAAAAAAGACAGAGGTAATGGTAACAACAAAGAAAAAGACATCACCTCAGTGCAAAATAAAGACAAGTGGAACAATATTAAAACAGGTAAATGAATTTAAATATTTGGGAACTTTGTTAACCTCAGATGGAAGAAGTACAAAAGAGGTGAGTGCAGAATGGCTCAGGCAAAAGCAGCTTTCCAAAAAATGAGGAAAATACTATGCAATCCATTTTTGACAATAGAAACAAGAAAAAGAGTTCTTAAATGTTACGTAGAGCCAGTCTTAACATATGGATGCGAGTCATGGACAATAGGACAACAGACAAGAAAATCACTGGAGTCTGTAGAAATGTGGTTTTACAGAAGAATGTTGAGAATACCATGGACAGCTAAGAAGAGTAATGAAGAGGTTCTGAGAGAGGTCAAAGCAAAAAGAGAGCTAATTTCCAATGTTAGGAAGAGACAATCATCATTTTTTGGCCATGTAATGAGAAGAGAATAACTGGAATATATTGTAACAACTGGGAAAATTGAGGGATGAAGAGATAGATGGAAGCAAAAATAAAAAAAATAACAGACAGCTTAAGAGAATGGCTTGACAGAAGGTCAACAACAGAAATGATAAATAGCTGCCGAGATCGAAAGTTGTGGAGAGACATGATCACCTACGCCACTAGGCCCGGTACTTGATGATGATGATTTTATAATTAGATCATCTTTCTGTTTCTTTTAATCTATTAGAATGGTTCTTGGCTAATGTGTCTCTAGCCTGTCCCTAAAGCCTGTTATTGAAACTTTCTCTATATGTCTCTTTATCTTCCTGGCCTCTCTAGCTATCTCTAAAGCCTGTTATTGAAACTTTCTCTATATGTCTCTTTATCTTCCTAGCCTCTCTAGCCGTCTTTAAAGCCTGTTATTGAAACTTTCTCTATATGTCTCTATCTTCCTGGCCTCTCTAACTGTTTGTAAAGCCTGTTCTAGTTGTCTCTAAGGCCTGCTTTAGCTGCCCCTAAAGCCTTTTATTGAAACTTTCTCTATATGTCTCAATATCTTCCTAGCCTCTCTAGCTATCTCTAAAGCATGTTATTGAAACTTCCCCTATATGTCTCAATATCTTCCTAGCCTCTCTAGCTATCTCTAAAGCATGTTATTGAAACTTCCCCTATATGTCTCAACATCTTCCTAGCCTCTCTAACTGTTTGTAAAGCCTGTTCTAGTTGTCTCTAAGGCCTGCTTTAGCTGCCCCTAAAGCCTTTTATTGAAACCTTCCCTAAAAGTCTTTCTATCTGCCTAGCCTCTATAGCTGTCTTCTATCAGATCTCCCCTCTATTTATACTACGTGTATCTTCTTTGAATCCCTGTATCCTCTATCAAAGTTACCTCTAGTTTCCTGCTTCCCAACAAGGCCAAGGACAGCTTATCATCCTTTTCACCCGAGGTCGAAGGTTGTAGCTTCTAGGTTAAACTTAATAAACAGGACGTTTAATATTGTGGGAATCCTGCTCATTCAATCTTAATATAAAAAACAGATACAGTCCCTGACCTGTTCGTTTGTACTAGTTACCTGTCCTTGACCTTTATCCATTACCATCTTCATTAATTCTTTTACAAACTTGCTAGAGTGGGAGAAACCCTTTTGAAAACCAATCCAAAATCACACTAATACTCATCATCATCAAGTACCGAACCTGCTGACGTAGGTGATCATGTCTCTCCACAACTTTCGATCTCGACAGCTATTTATCATTTCTGTTGTTGACCTACTGCCAAGCCATTCTCTTAAGCTGTCTGTTATTTTTTTGCTTTTTGCTTCCATCTATCTCTTCGTCCCTCAATTTTCCCAGCTGTTACAATATATTCCTGTTATTCTCTACTCATTACATGGCCAAAAAATGATGATTGTTTCTTCTTAATATTGGAAATTAGCTCTCTTTTTGACTTGGTTTCTTTCAGAATGTTTTCATTACTCTTCTTAGCTGTCAATGGTATTCTCAACATTCTTCTGTAAAACCACATTTCTACAGACTCCAGTGATTTTTTTTGTCTGTTGTTCTATTGTCCATGATTCACATCCATATATTAAGACTGGCTCTACATAACATTTAAGAACTCTTTTTCTTGTTTCCATTGTCAAAAATGGATTGCATAGTATCTTCCTCATTTTTTGGAAAGCTGCTTTTGCCTGAGCCATTCTGCATCTCACCTCTGTTGTACATCTTCCGGAGCCATTCTGCATCTCACCTCTGTTGTACATCTTCCGTCTGAGGTTAACAAAGCTCCTAGATATTTAAATTCTTTTACCTGTCTTAATATTGTTCCACTTGTCTTCATTTTTCAATGAGGCAGTGTCTTTTTCTTTGTTGCTACCATTACTTATGTCTTTCTGCTATTAAGGCTAAGTTTTTTTTTATTTTTGCTTTCTTTCACTATAATGTCTAACATTTCTTGTAACTCATTTTCACTCTTGGTGATTAAGACTGTATCATCAGCATACCTTAGAGTATTTATATTGTGACCTCCGATTGTTATTCCAGGCATGCCCCTTATGGATCTTAAAACTTTCTACTACTAGTACTAATATTCACCATATGTCGAGAGCTACATTATTAATTCGTTGGCACTGTCTAGCGTCTCCTTGTTCCTGATTTTGTCACCTGTACTAGTTAACTCTTGAATCTAGCTTTATTCCACTAGTTTTATCTTTCTTACCTATAGTGGGAAAACTACAAGAAATGATAGACATAATCGTAAAAGAAAGCAAAAAAAAGGGGGGGGGGGTCTCAGTCTGAATGGTAAGGAAACAGAAGTAATGGCCATATCAAAGAAACAATCATCACCATCATGCAGCATAAAAATAAAACAGGACAAATCGGAAACAAGTACATACCGTCAAATACTTGGGCACAATAATAACATCAGATGGAAGATGCACAACAGAAATAAAAGGCAGAATAGCTCAGGCTAAAATAACATTTCAGAAAATGAAAAATATCTTATGCAACAAATCTATGTCAACAGAAGTGAGATAGAGAGTTCATCGTTGCTATATAGAACCAATTCTGACCTATGGAAGCGAATCATGGACAGTAGACAAACAAATGAAAAGACGATTAGAGGCCACAGAGATGGGAGTTCTCAGAAGAATGTTGAAAGTTTCCTGGACAGCTAAAAAGACCAATGAGGAAATTCTCAAAGAGGCCAACACAAAAAGGGAGCTCCTAAAAAACATCAGTTTAAGACGTGATTTGCTTTATGTCGTAGTTTTCAGCGATCTATGATATATGCGTCTTTCGGTCTTTAACCAAGAAAACACTACTAGACTGTTACCGGGTTCGTTTCGTTATTAACCGGGTCGAGACCGAGACCGGATCCCTTACTTCAGCTTAAACGGATCAACTTCACAAACTCTGCTTTCTCAGAAACAACCAGGGAGAATATAAAGACTTATTTATGCCGACCAATGCAAACTTCAAATGATGAATGGGAACGCAGATAAAATGGAGCATAAAATAATTTGTCTATAGGACATGTTTGTGATACTCGCTATTATAGATATATAAGTTATATATCAAACATTTTTCGCAGAAGAAGAAATCAAGAAAAAGCAATGACATAGGCCGTGTTGAAAATACATTGTTGTCCACATTTAGTGCGAAGTTGACACATGGCATGAGATAATTGTATTTATTTCTACTTCCAATTCTACTCTTTGATTTGCGTGTCTGGGGAATTGGTTGGTCTCGAGACAAGACGCCGGCCTCGAGACAGAGAGGTTATGGGTTCAAATCGGCTGCACAGGTTGGGATTTTTATTTATGATTTCTCTCTGTGGCAACCACCCCTGGTCTCAGCAGCGAGGCCTGGCTTGAAACGTCAATTACTCATTAAAAAAATATGAGTACCTCCGAAGTCGAAGTTATCTGCCTATGCAACGAGTGACCCCTGTGCACATGGCTGCCATGAGGAAATGGATGAACACACAAAATTCAGTTCTTAGTCTCTAGAGACGTCAGAGGTAAAAGCTAGCGAACGAAAAAAAAAATGTGCGTCTCCGAACTAAAATTGTGTTTGTTTTCTTGTGTACCCAGACCGATTGCTGGTATCTCTCGCCCTCTTTCTATTTGTGTGAGAGAGCCGAGACAGATATCAATGCTCTGGCCTCCACAGCTCGTGGCAACTGCACTGAGGTATGTGACATTTATTGTCCATACCCTCAACAAGGGGAGAGTATCATTAGAAACTCCACGAGACAACCGTAGTCCAGTGATCGGTATCGCGCTGCCTTGGCAATGACGTGAAGTGGGTTCAAATAAGAGCCTAGTGCTCTCCATACGACCCAACTGATAAAATAATGGGTACCGGGCTCCTTAAGTTTGGTGAAAAAGTAATGAAAGCGAGGAAGAGCACTGGCCCCCCTCGCCTGCAAATATTATGTGTCCCAACACGGTAAAATGTTATATTTCACTCTCGAGCAACTTGAAGTATTCCTCCGGGTGTATTACTACTGCTATAGGTATTTTTATTATTCTATTGTGGAGTTTATAATCGCCGCACTGTTCAGCTCCTCTATCTTTAACCCGAAGTATTTCAACCCATTGTAATTATTTGTCTCACCTGTGCATTCCAGTAGACACAATGACAATTAGTTGTAAAAGTATCATCATCATCAAGTACCGGGCCCAGTGGCGCAGGTGATCATGTCTCTCCACAACTTTCGATCTCAGCAGCTATTTATCATTTCTGTTGTTGACCTTCTGCCAAGCCATTCTCTCAAGCTGTCTGTTATTTTTTTCTCTTTGCTTCCCTCTATCTCTTTGTCCCTCAATTTTTCTAGTTGTTACAATATATTCAAGTTGTTCTCTTCTCATTACATGGCCAAAACATGATGATTGTCTCTTCCTAACATTGGAAATTAGCTCTCTTTTCGCTTTGACCTCTCTCAGAACCTCTTCATTACTCTTCTTAGCTGTCCATGGTATTCTCAACATTCTTCTGTAAAACCACATTTCTACAGACTCTAGTGATTTTCTTGTCTGTTCTCCTATTGTCCATGACTCGCATCCATATGTTAAGACTGGCTCTACGTAACATTTAAGAACTCTTTTTCTTGTTTCTATTGTCAAAAATGGATTGCATAGTATTTTCCTCATTTTTTGGAAAGCTGCTTTTGCCTGAGCCATTCTACATCTCACCTCTTTTGTACTTCTTCCGTCTGAGGTTAACAAAGTTCCCAAATATTTAAATTCATTTACCTGTCAAAAGTATAGGGAACCAAAACGGACTACGTTCAACACACAAGCTAGCAGGGCAGATCAGCAGCAATGTTAAGGCTCAGTTAGCGCGGGCCGACTTTCCCACGATCCATTTGATACTGGTGTGGGCCAATAATATTGCCCTCAACAAAGGAAACAATTTTACCTTCCTGGGAATAATGGATATTATTACAATAAGAATTGGCAAGTGTTTAATTTATTCATTTTTGTTGTGCAGTGCGGAGATATCGGCAGTGTACAGGCATTTCGGTGTCAGAGTTGTGGGGCCTGGTTGTGGAGAGAGAGGAGGGGGCAGAGAATACAGACACTAACAAAAGTAATGAAAGAATTATTAATCCATGGTGAATTCATTATACATGTTTTGATAATTTGGCCTGTTGATAACCATTCCAAGGCAAACATTCAATTAAAGACAAGTGGGCGATATCGATACAAATGGGGAGAAATGTTTTTAAAATCCTATATAACATTTTATATATATATATATATATATATATATATATATATATATATATATATATATATATATATATATATATATATATCATCAAGTGTTATGCCTGCTGGCGTAAGCGAATATGTCTCTCCACAACTTTCGATCTCGGCAGTTATTTCTCTGACTTATTTATTATTAATCTTTTATTTGACTGGTTTGTGACATTGGAAGAAATAACATAATGATGTTAGTAAAGTAAATAAATAAGTTCACATGAATGCTTTATGTTTTGTGTTTGCTTGTGTCGAACATTGACTAATTAAAGTAAAACTTTTCAAAAACAAGTGAGACATTATAACATGATTCATCAGCATCAAGTGCCTGCTGGTGTAAGTGACCATGTGTCTCCACAACTTTTGGAATCGACAGTTATTTATCATTTCTGTTGTTGACCTTCTGCCAAGTCATTCTCTTAAGCTGTCTGTTATTTTTTTTTCTCTTTGCTTCCCTCTATTTTTTCGTCCCTCAATTTTCCCAGGTGTCACGATATATTCCAGTTATTCCCTTCTCTTTGCATGACCAAAAAATGATGATTGTTTCTTCCTAATATTGGATATTAGCTCCCTTTTTTCTTTGGTCTCTCCCAGAACATTTTCAAGTCATAATAAAACTACTCAATGACATATATAACACTGGACACATACCCGAAGATCTACTAAAATATATCTTTGTATCCATACCGAAGAAGTCAGGTGCCACTGACTGTGACGACCATCGCACTATTAGTCTCATGAGCCATATGACTAAAATATTACTAAGAATCATCATGAGACGTGTAAGAAACAAAACAAAAAAAAACAGAAATAAGTGAAGAACAATATGGATTTGTGGAAAGAAAGGGCACCAATAATGCAATATACATCTTAAGGGCATTGATAGAAAGATCTATAGAGGTAAAGAAAGATCTATATATGTGCTTTATAGACTACACGAAAGCATTTGACAAAGTAAAGCATGTGGAAATAATAAATATGCTGGAGAAATTAAACATTGATGGCAAGGATCTGCGAATCGTAAAAAACATGTACTGACAACAAACAGCAGCTATACGAATAACCAAACAGGACAATTTCAACTTATAAAACAAGGAGTCAGACGAGGCTGTGTTCTGTCACCGGATTTGTTTTCACTTTACAGCGAACATATTATGAGATCAATGGTAGACAACAAAAAAAAGGAATTGAAGTTAACGGTCACAACATAAATAATTTGCGATATGCGGATGACACAGTCTTAATAGCAGAGACAGAGTGAACTACAAGAAATGATAGACATAATAGTAAAAGAAAGCAACAAGAAAGGTCTCAGTCTGAATAGTAAGAAAACAGAAGTAATGGTCATATCGAAGAGACAACCATCATCAGCATGCAACATAAAAATAAACAGGACAAATTTGAAACAAGTGCGACGCCTCAAATACCTGGGCACAATAATAACATCGAATGGAAGACGCACCACGGAAATAAAAATCAGAATAGCTGAGGCCAAAAATAGCATTTCAGAAAATGAAAAATATCTTATGCAACAAAGCTATGTCAATAGAAATGAGAAAGAGAGTTCATCGGTGCTGTATAGAACCATTTCTGACCTATGGAAGCGAATCATGGACAGTAGACAAACAAATGAAAAGACGATTAGAGGCCACAGAGATGGAATTTCTCAGAAGAATGTTGAAAGTTCCCTGGACAGCTAAAATGACTAATGAGGAAGTTCTCAAAGAGACCAACACAAAAAGACAGCTCCTAAAAAACATCAGAAAGAAACAATCAACATTTTTCGGGCACATCATGAGAAGAGGAAAGTTGGAATACTTGGTTACAACTGGCAAAATAAAAGGAATCAGAGATCGCGGACGACAAAGAGAGAAAATACTGGATAGCTTGGTGTCACTGCTGCACTGTAGATAGAACATTGTGGAATGACATGACCGCCTACGCCGACCGGTATGGGACATGATAATGATAACGATTTCATTACGCTTCTTAGCTATCCATGGTATTCTCAACATTCTTGTGTGAAACCACATTTCTACAGCCTCCAGTGATTTTATTGTCTATTGTCCTATTGCCCATGATTCACATCTGTATGTGAATAGATATATTGACTCAACTTAACAAAATATATTAACATTATATATATATATATATATATATATATATATATATATATATATATATATATATATATATATATATATAGCATTCCAGGTTGGAAAACTAGAAAACATCAGTCAAGAAATGAAGAGAATTAAATTGAACATCTTGGGACTATGTGAAATGAGATGGACAGGGGCAGGGTTATTACAACGCGACAGTGGAAATATAATTTACTCTGGGGAACCACACACGAAAGAGGAGTAGGCATCATGTTAGATAGAGAAAGAAGCAAAACAGTGAAAGGATTTTGGCCAGTATGAGACAGAATTCTGCTAGTAAAATTGATTGGCAGACCAATGGATATCAACATAATTCAAGTTTATGCACCAACAAGTAATAGCGAAGAAGAAGACATTGACACTTTTTTACGAGGAGCTAGAGGCAACCATGGAACAGTGTAAACCCCATGAAATAACTATTATATTAGGGGATTTCAATGCAAAGGTAGGAACAGCTAAAGTGCAAAATGTGACTGGGGGGCATGGCCTTGGCGAGACGAATGATAGAGGGGATAGATTGATAGATTGGGCAAAGACACATGAAATGATTATAGGTAATACCTGGTTCAAACAACACCCTAGGCGACTATGGACATGACAAAGCCCAGACAAAAAAGTACACAATCAAATTGATTTTATACTGGTACAGAGAAGATTCAGGAATGGGCTAACATCGGTTAAAACAAGGCCAGGAGCAGATTGTAATAGTGACCATGTACCAGTAGTTGGAAAGATAAGAATAAAACTGCGGAAGGCACAGAAATTACCAAGAAATATAAAATTAGAACTAGATATGCTAAGAGTAGATAAACAGATGAGTGATAAGTACAGCATAATAGTACAAAATAGATATAATGCTATTGAGAAAATACAGGACATCCAGGAGCAGTGGGAAATGCTCAAACAATCGATTCAGCAAACATCAAAAGAAGTAATACCAGTGACTAAAAGAATCAACAAAAAGAAATGGATGACAGAAGAAATATTACAACTAATGGACGAAAGAAGACAACATAAGAAAGAAGAACGGACATACAAAATAGTGCACAAAGAAATCCAAAACAAGTGCAGAGAAGCAAAGGAAGCATGGTTAAAACAGAAATGTGAAGAAATGGAAAAAAACAACAAAAGAAAGACCCAAAATTTATGCACAATCAGTTAAATGAATTAACAGGAAGAAAAGAAGTCAAAGTTTCAGGATGTGTGAAATCAAAGGAAGGAAATATAATAATGGGACAGGAGAAGACAATAGAAAGATGGACAGAATATATCAGTCAACTCTATGATGATGAAAGACCAGAATTAAACAATTCAAATGAAGACACAGGACCACCAATAATGCAGAGTGAAGTGGAGGACGCAATTCAACACATGAAAAGAGGCAAAGCTCCAGGTCCTGACAATATAACAATCGAAGAGATAAATGCATTAGGAGAGCTGGGAGTACAAGTCATAACAAAATTACTCAATGACATATATAACACTGGACATATACCCGAAGATCTACTAAAATCTATCTTTGTAGCCATACCAAAGAAGTCAGGCGCCACTGATTGTGAAGACCATCGCACTATTAGTCTCATGAGCCATATGACTAAAATATTACTAGGAATCATCATGAGACGTGTAAGGAACAAAATAAAACCAGAAATAAGTGAGGAACAATGTGGATTTGTGGAAGGAAAGGGCACCAATAATGCTATATACATCTTAAGGACATTGATAGAAAGATCTATAGAGGTAAAGAAAGATCTATATATGTGCTTTATAGACTGCACAAACGCATTTGACAAAGTAAAGCATGTGGAAATAATAAATATGCTGGAGAAATTAAACATTGATGGCAAGGATCTGCGAATCATAAAAAACATGTACTGGCAACAAACAGCAGCTATACGAATTAACAACCAAACAGGACAATTCCAATATATAAAACAAGGAGTCAGACAAGGCTGTGTTCTGTCGCCGGATTTGTTTTCACTTTACAGCGAATATATTATGAGATCAATAGTAGACAAAAAAGGAATTGAAGTCAACGGTCACAACATAAATAATTTGCGATATGCGGATGACACAGTCTTAATAGCAGAGACAGAGAACGAACTACAAGAAATGATAGACATAATAGTGGAAGAAAGCAACAAGAAAGGTCTCAGTCTGAATAGTAAGAAAACAGAAGTAATGGTTATATCGAAGAAACAATCATCACCATCATGCAGCATAAAAATAAACGAGACAAACCTGAAACAAGTACAACGTTTCAAATACTTGGGCACAATAATAACATCAGATGGGAGATGCACCACAGAAATAAAAAGCAGAATAGCTCAGGCCAAAATAGCATTTCAGAAAATGAAAAATATCTTATGCAACAAATCTATGTCAATAAAAATGAGAAAGAGGGTTCATCGGTGCTATATAGAACCAATTCTGACTATGGAAGCGAATCATGGACAGTAGACAAACAAATGAAAAGACGATTAGAGTCCACAGAGATGGGATTTCTCAGAAGAATGTTGAAAGTTCCCTGGACAGATAAAAAGAACAATGAGGAAGTTCTCAAAGAGGTCAACACAAAAAGGGAGCTCTTAAAAAACATCAGAGAGAAGCAATCAACATTTTTCGGGCACATCATGAGAAGAGGAAAATTGGAATACTTGGTTACAGCTGGCAAAATAGAAGGAAAGAGAGATCGCGGACGACAAAGAGAGAAAATACTGGATAGCTTGGTGTCATGGCATGGAAAACATTCAACAACAGAACTGATACGATTCACTGTATATAGAAGATTGTGGAGGGACATGATCGTCTACGCCAACCGGCAGGGTACATGATGATATATATATATATATATATATATATATATATATATATATATATATATATATATAGTAAGTCCAGGGCACATGGTCCTTACGTTCCATGTGCCAAGTTTAAACATTGGTAATTTCTTCCTCAGAAGACAGTAATACTAAATCAAGGTGACTTCAAGCCTCTATCTATTACTCTAAAACACTGCCCACTAAAATCAGTACAGAAATTTACATATCTTGTATCAACAGTTACGCAAACCATCTCTCTTGATGAAGAAATAAACTGTCGAATTGGTAAGGCAGCTACGACCTTCGGCAAACTCACCAAAAGGGCATGGAACAACACGAAACTAACTCGAAAGACTAAACTCCTAATATATCAAACATGTGTGCTTAGCACACTACTATATGGATCCGAAACCTGGACAACATACTCAAACCAGGAAAAAAGACTAAATGTCCTCCACATGCGATGTCTCCGCAAAATAATGCACATCAAATGGCAGGACAAAATAACCAACTTAACTGTCCTGCAACGTGCTAAGACCCTAACAATCATGTCGATGCTCAGAAGTCGAAGGCTAAGATGGCTGGGGCATGTCCAACGGATGGAAGAAAAACGCATTCCTAGGCAAATACTATATGGTGAGCTAAAACACGGAAAACGACAAATCGGCAGACCTAAACTACGATATAGAGATATCTGCAAATCATCTCTGAAAGACTTCTCCATCTGTGAAAACGACTGGCAACATCTGGCAAGTGATCGCACATCATGGAGAGCATGTATAAGGAACGGTATAACAACATTTGAGACTGTGCTAAGACAGGACTTAGAAGAGAAAAGACTCATGAAAAAGGATGGTAAACCCTGTGGACCAGCGAGCCTGACTTGTTCATTATGTGACCTGTTCATTATATATATACCCGCAACCCTGGTGGCCGTTGGGGCACCACAGACAGACTTCAACCTTCTCCATCATTTCTCTCTATTTTCAGTCGTTCTTTGGGACTCGGCAGTATCGGTGTCTGTCCATTTTTATATTATCTTCCCATATATTCCTTATATTCTCCTTCTCTGCCAGCCTCCTCATCCTACCACTTCTCACAGTCCCTTGCTGAATGATCTTTGCCCGGCCAGACGATCGAGATACAAACCCGAACCATTTCATTTGGCGTTTATTCACTATAGTCGAAAGATCATCACATACTCATTGCTTGTTGTATCTTCTTGCTAACTTTTTTCATTTGTGATGATCCATGTAAAAGATAACTAAAATCTTACAATAGCTTTGTATCTCCATATCTTTTATTGTCTTTGTAGCTCTCCTGTAAGAATCTGTTTCACAAATATAGAAAAATTACTGTAGTAAGGGTTCACATCAGCCTAATTTTAGAGCCAATATTGATGTTCTTAACTTTCCATTTAGGTTCCAGCTTTAGAAGAGCTACTGTAATGTGCGCTATTATCATCATGTGCCATACCGGTTAAAGTAGGCGATCTTATCCTTCGACAATCTTCTATCTATCGTACATCGTATCAATTCTGATATTGATTGTGTTCCATGCCATAACACCAAACTATCCAGTATTTTTTTCGCTTTGTCGTCTGCGATCTCTCTTTCCCTGTACTTTGCCAGCTGCAACCAAGTATTCCAACTTTCCTCTTCTTATGATGTGCCCGAAAAATGTTGATTGTTTCTTTCTGATGTTTCTTAGGAACTCCCTTTTTGTGTTGGCCTTTTTGAGAATTTCTTCGTTAGTCTTTTTAGCTGTCCATGGAACTTTCAACATTCTTCTGAGAAATTCCATCTCTGTGGCCTCTTAATCGTTTTTCATTTGTTTGTTTACTTTCAATAATTCGCTTCCTTAGGTCAGAATTGACTCTACATAGCACCGATGAACTCTCTTTCTCATTTTCATTGACATTGATTTATTGCATAAGACGTTTTTCATTTTCTGAAATGCTATTTAATAGTATTTAACTATAATAGACATGTTATATATTGAGCCTTCATCCCTGACAGTTGCTCCCAAGTATTTAAATTTGTCAAATGTTTCTAGATCTTGTCAATTTATTTTGATTTTTGCTACAATGCCGTCAGAGCTGTTGCTCATGATATCGAGCACATCAGCCATATATGTTCCAATAGTCATTACAAGACGTGAACACTTAATCTATTTATCTATTGACCTTTCGAGCCGTAGCCGGCCCATGGGGCGTAGACCAAGATACTCCTTCTCTTATCTGAATTTTTTTGTCCTAGCAGTTTTCAATTCTTTTAAAGATATTTTATCAAATCTCGCCATTTGTTTCTGTTCTGTGCAAGCAGCTCTATATCATTGAAGGTGCCGATTCCTGCTGCTCTTGCCTCTCTCATCAATGTTCTTCTCTGTGTCTCTCTGTGTCTTCCTCTTACCTGTTGTTTCCCATATGAGGGCTTGCTTTGTTATTCGGTTATTATCTCTTCTCATCACATGTCCAACATATGACCATCGTCTTTTCTTTATTACTGAAGATATTAGTGGTTGATTGGCGATTTCTCTAATTTCCACGTTTGTATTAATTAAGAACACTTAATACTAAAGTCGTAATAAAAGCCACTAGCCGTAACGGGCACCCTTACTTTATTTATCCGCCTTTATGTTTTCATTTATTGAAAAATAAACCCACAACGTTATTACTAGGTTAGTGCTGCAACCCGTGTCGTTGGGTAATGAAGTGTTAATGACGTCATTGTACTAAGTCTCAGCTTCGTGCGGCGGGATGGCCAATTCCCTTCCTGGTTACTTTTTTTTCCCTGAGAATTTATTCAAGTGAATTGGGGGTTGGAAGTGACTTTCGGCACTCTTTTTTCGGTGATATCGTTTGATTGTCGCCCAAGCAGCCGACTTGGCTTGCACTGGAGTTCAACCTTGCTAAAACCAACCGTCAATGCAGAATCAAAATGGCTGCATGTCGCCCTGTTTTTGCAGCGACTAACGCAGTTGCTTAAACCGTTTTTTTTTTTTTTATGTGTTTTCGAGGAAAGTGGAGTAAGGAAGTGACTGTGCACTTCTCTGCTCGACTTAAGTCGTTTGGAATCGTCGTTTGTGCACCGAGATTAGGTCTGCACGATAGTCGACCATGTCAACAGAATTTGAGATTTGACAAAAACCGCGCTTTGGCGGAAGCTGTGGCATGAATGTGGCCAATACGGGGAATTCCATTCTGCAGTGATACCGATAACAGAACAGATTCCAGAGAATATCTATAGCTCCCATTTAGAGAAGCTGGGTTGACTCCGATCACAACATTTTATTTAATAAAAAATTGGTGAAGGTAAAGTAAAGGTAAAGTACGAGACTTGAACCGGCGTCTTAGCACGCGAGTTTCCACCCATATGTGCTCGGCCGCCTATCCAGAAATGTTCGGAAATTTCTGTATAGTGTCGCCTCAAGCATCCAAACTCAGATGCGAGGCAACATTCTTCACCTTCCCAGGGTAATACCCTGGTACCCATTTCTGCCAACGGCTGGGTCGACCGTGGAGGTATTTTTTTTTCCCAACCACGGGTACCACTTACACTGCTCCCAGCGGGAATCGAACACGGGTTGTCTGAACGTCGGTAGTCCAGTCGGGTGGTTTTCCTGACTAGGCTACCGAGGCCCCCTAAATTGAACGAACGTACTCGTGGCTGCAAATAAACCATCACCTTAGCAGATTGTTGGAGTAGCAGATGTGGTAGAAAATATGAACGGGTGGTTAGAATTGGGGGTTTTGGGGGTTATGGGGTCTAGGATTCTAGAAACAACAACAAAAAATGTCGATTAATCCAGGTAGTCTCGTTTTATTGAGGCTGCACATGGTGTTCCCAGAACACCCATCTCTCGTCAGAAGATCTATCTGTCTGTCTGTCCGTCCGTCCGTCTGTCTGTCTGTCTGTCTGTCTGTCTGTCTGTCTTTGACCTTTCGATCCGTAGCTGGCCCATAGGGCATAGACCCTGATACTCTTTCTCTTATCTAAATTTTTATTCTAGCAGTTTTCAATCTTTGTAAAGATCTTTTATAAAATATAACTATTTGTCTCTGTTCTGTGCAAGCAACTCTATGCCATTGAGGGAGCCGATTCCTGCTGCTCTTGCCTTTCTGATCAATGTCAGAAGTTGCTGCTGCGTTATTTGAAGTGTACTGAAATATAACTTGTTGGTGAAGTCGTCGGTGCCTCGTTTATCAAGTCCCTTAACACCGAGGACAGAAACGCCCTCCAGTGAGTTCATGAAGATAAAAACGGGTACCTGACATTTGGTCATGGAAGAAATGACTTCCGAGGAGAAAGCATTAGTCAGGGGTCCCACAAAAGACGGTCTCATACATGTACAGCCATTGCCAGCGACAGTAATCGCCCCCTTTTACCTTCTAGTAATTATAAATATATCAGCTGTTGATATGTCTGCCCGTGGCAGCCAAGTATAAGAAATATGCCTACCCTCGCTTCATTGTTACAAAGGACAAGAGGTAGGGTTCGATCCCAACCGACGGCTTTCTGTTCACCCAGCCTTTAATGGGTACCGGATTTTTTCTGGGAAAGTAAAGCGGCACGGGCGTAATACCGACTACATTACCCCAAACATCTGTAAAATTTATGGTCACTAACACCATATTCCCTATACACCACTTGGCGTGAATGGGGTACTTTACATTTTTTTAGCTTCTTTGTTATATCATCATCCTGTGCCGTACCAGTTGAAGTAGGCGATCATGTCTATCCACAATGTACCGTAGCGTTTCTGCTGTTAACGGTTTTCCATGACACGAAGCTATCTATAATAATGGTATAGTATCTTCTCTCTTTGTTGTTCGCGATCTCTCTTTCCCTGTATGGATGATTCCACTGGCACGGGCGGTTGAGCAATTATGGATTTTAATTCGTTTGCAGTGATACCGGGGCCTTCCATAACCAAAGAACTAACCAAATCCTTCCCTATATTTTGCCAGCTGTAACCAAGTACTTCAACTTTCTTCTTATCTTGGTGCGCCCGAACATGTAGATTGTTTCTTTCTGACAGTTTTTAGGAGCTCCCTTTTTGTGTTGACCTTCTCTTTGAGAATGTCCTCCTTGGTATTTTTTTGTTAGCTGTTCAGGAACTTTCCACATTCTTGTAAGAAATCTGTGTGGCCCCTAATCGTCTTTTTATTTATTTGTCTACTTTCCATGCATGACTCGCTTCCATAGCTCAAACTTGGCTCTATATAACACCGGTGAACTCTCTTTCTCACATCTTTTGACATAGAATTGTTGCACGAGACGTTTTTTTATATTATATTATTTTTTTTGGGGTTATATCGTAGTTCTATGAATTGTTTCCCTAAACAAAATGTCGCACATTAGTGCTGTTTCTATAGTGGTTCTATAAAGCCCAACACAAAATTGGTTCTATAAAGCCCAACAAAAAATTGGTTCTATAAAGTCCAACATTGTAGGCAAAACAACTTCGTATTGTTGGCTTAGACTTGGTCTCACATTGTCGTGGGAAAAGTAGTTCTTAGTCGCAGTAAATCGCGAGGATGGAAGGATTTGTATAATCGCTACCGACCACAAGTATTTATATTCATTTTCTAAATGTGACGAAATTCAATGTAACGTCTATATATGTGTGTGTGTGTCTTTTTTTTTCTTTCTCTATTTGCTAAGCCATCTTTTGTGATGTCTTCCTGTTCACTTTTAGCCGTTGCAATTTTATGTTAAATGTTTCGTTGCTCGTGGAATGCAACGGTTGCATGCCCTAACTTGATTTACTTCATGTACCTCTTCTGTATTTCAGCTTATATTTTTCTTTATTCCATGATTTTAAGTTTCCTAAATATTTGAAATGTTTCGATTCATTATTTTCAATAGAGTTCCGCATTTTTGCTTCTTTTTCACGTGTACATAACTTTTAAAAATCCATTCTGTGCATTCTTTATATTCTATTATTTGCATGCTTCATTCACTTCCTTGAAATTATATTAGACCATTTTTGTTGATGTTGCGTATGTGATCACTGACTCAGCTTTGACAACACACATTTGGTGGTGAATGACTCTTTGTTTTACTTTATAGTGACTGCTGTTGGTGTGTACCTTAGCTTATGTTGATGGCGTGTTCTTTCATTTCATGCTCCTGTAATATTTTACATAGTCTGTCAGCTGCTAGACCGTTGACCTTTTTGTTCGTCTATGAAAGTTGTAAATTGTTCTTGGTTACATGTATTTACTTTTTTTTCTTTATTAGTTCTCTTAATACTGAGAAAGTAAATTTGCAGTTTTTATTTTCTTGGTATCTCTACAGTTTCTATTTTCTTGGTATCTCTGCAGTTTCCATATTCTTTGTATCTCTACAGCTTCTATTTTCTTGGTATCTCTACAGTTTCTTTTTTTTTCTTTTGGTATCTCTGCTGTTTCTGTGTTCTTGGTATCTCTGCAGTTTATATTTTCTTAATATCTCTACAGTTTCTATATTCTTTGTATCTCTACAGTTTCTTTTTTCTTGGTACCTCAGCAGTTTCTATATTCTTTGTATCTCTACAGTTTTTTTTTTCTTGGTACCTCAGCAGTTTCTATTTTCTTGGTATCTCTACAGTTTCTATTTTCTTGGTATCTCTACAGTTTCTATTTTCTTAGTTTCTTTACAGTTTTTATTTTCTTGGTATCTTTACAGCTTCTATTTTCTTGGTCTCTCTACAGTTTCTTTTTTTTTTCTTTTGGTATCTCTGCTGTTTCTGTCTTCTTGGTATCTCTGCAGTTTATATTTTCTTAATATCTCTACAGTTTCTATATTCTTGGTATCTCTACAGTTTCTATTTTCTTGGTATCTCTGCAGTTTCTATTTTCTTGGTATCTCTACAGTTTCTATTTTCTTGGTATCTCTACGGTTTCTATTTTCTTGGTATCTCTACAGTTTCTATATTCTTGGTATCTCTACAGTTTCTATTTTCTTGGTATCTCTACAGTTTCTATTTTCTTGGTATCTCTACAGTTTAAATTTTCTATTAATCTTAGCCATGCTTCAGTTATGTTAAGAAATGTGTCATTATTTTAACGCGGTTTGACATATTGAGTACCTAAACATCCCTGAAGATATCCCAAGGGAGCATAACACCTGGCAGTTTCTTCCAGACTGGGCAGGATTAATTTATCGGGTGAAGGTGAGACAGAAAGATGAATTCTAGTCTCCCATGTTTTGGATTGTAGCATAGAGACAGTAAATGTGTAACAAAGGGCACTTAAATTAGATACAGAAATAGAGAGATTAAACTAAATGTATTCTAGCATTATATACTTAGATATAAAAGTAATATTGGAAGGAAAAATACAAGGTAAAAGAGACAGAGGCAGACCAAGACTAACATGGACGAGTAACATCAAAAGATGGACAAGTCAATCTATGACAGCCTGCACCATCAAAGCAAGAAACAGAGTAGAATGGCGATCCATGGTAGCCAACCTTCGTTGCGGAAAAGGCACTCGATGATGATGATGATACATAGATTGCTTCTATAAGGATTTGAGTGCTGGAGTGCAACGGAGAAGAAAAAATAATCAAGATTGTGTCCCCCTTTACATGGAGTCTGTATGAGAAAAATCCCGAGGATATTTTGGTAAACAAAATCAGCTTCTAATTAAATTCTTTAAAACGGTGCAAAGGAGTGGAGAAGTATACACATAAATACAGGGGATGTCGTAGAGCTTGGTAGGCTATGTTCTCAGAAGAAATTCAGAAACTCCCATGCAGTGGGTTTCGGAAGGAAAGGGAAGGTTTGGGGGTGGGGGGAGGGTACAGGACATCCTGGTAGAGGACAACACGAGTTAAGGTGAATAATGGGGGACGGGGAAGGAGAGGTATAATATGGTCTTTACGAAGTGGAGGAGCTTTGTTGTTGCGCTACAAGACTCCATCTGGTGTACCGTCCACTGACTGCTGTATAGGTCTGTAACGTCACATGGTGTACCGTCCACTGACTGCTGTATAGGTCTGTAACGTCACATGGTGTACCGTCCACTGGCTGCTTTATAGGTCTGTAACGTCACATGGTGTACCGTCCACTGGCTGCTTTATAGGTCTGTAACGTCACATGGTGTACCGTCCACTGGCTGCTTTATAGGTCTGTAACGTCACATGGTGTACCGTCCACTGACTGCTGTATAGGTCTGTAACGTCACATGGTGTACCGTCCACTGACTGCTGTATGGGTCTGTAACGTCACATGGTGTACCGTCCACTGACTGCTTTATAGGTCTGTAACGTCACATGGTGTACCGTCCACTGATTGCTGTATGGGTCTGTAACGTCACATGGTGTACCGTCCACTGGCTGCTTTATAGGTCTGTAACGTCACATGGTGTACCGTCCACTGGCTGCTTTATAGGTCTGTAACGTCACATGGTGTACCGTCCACTGACTGCTGTATAGGTCTGTAACGTCACATGGTGTACCGTCCACTGACTGCTGTATGGGTCTGTAACGTCACATGGTGTACCGTCCACTGGCTGCTTTATAGGTCTGTAACGTCACATGGTGTACCGTCCACTGGCTGCTTTATAGGTCTGTAACGTCACATGGTGTACCGTCCACTGACTGCTGTATAGGTCTGTAACGTCACATGGTGTACCGTCCACTGGCTGCTATATAGGTCTGTGACGTCACATGGTGTACCGTCCACTGGCTGCTTTATAGGTCTGTAACGTCAATTGGTGTACCGTCCACTGGCTGCTTTATAGGTCTGTAACGTCACATGGTGTACCGTCAACTGGCTGCTTTATAGGTCTGTGACGTCAGATTGTGTACCGTACATTGACTGTTTTATAGGTCTGTGACGTCAGATTGTGTACCGTACATTAACTGTTTTATAGGTCCGTGACGTCACATTGTGTACCGTACATTGACTGTTTTATAGGTCTGTGACGTCACATTGTGTACCGTAAATTAACTGTTTTATAGGTCTGTGACGTCAGATTGTGTACCGTACATTGACTGTTTTATAGGTCTGTGACGTCAGATTGTGTACCGTACATTGACTGTTTTATAAGTCTGTGACGTCACATTGTGTATCGTACACTGACTGCTTTATAGGTCCGTGACGTCACATTGTGTACAGTCCATTGACTGCTTTATAGGTCTGTGACGCCACATGGAGTACTGTCCACTGACTGCTTTATAGGTCTGTGACGTCACATTGTGTACCGTACACTGACTGCTTTATAGGTCCGTGACGTCACATTGTGTACCGTACATTGACTGCTTTATAGGTCTGTGACGTCACATGGTGTACCGTCCACTGACTGCTTTATAGGTCTGTGACGTCACATTGTGTACCGTCCCACTGACTGCTTTATAGGTCTGTGACGTCACATGGTGTACCATCCGCTGACTGCTTTATCAGTCTCTGATATGACATGGCGTACCGTCCTACTGACTGCTTTATCAGTCTGTGATATCCCATAACGTACTATCCACTGACTGCTTTGTTCAGCGACCAAGAAATTAAGAAAAATATGAAGTACATTAGTAGCTGTTCAAATAATTAGTCGTTTTCTATGTATTATATTGTACAATAGATTGTTTGTATTCTCGTCATAGGCTCCTGTGTTGGGGCCTCATATTTGTTAATTCATTGCTACTGCTGGCTGATAAGTCTTCTTCTATTTAACATTTTAGGATGCTTGTTTCAATTTGTATTATAATGCTAATTATATTTTAGTATCTCATATATTGAGATGCCGCTAATAAGGTACTGTTTCCATATATCAGTTTTAGTCATTCATGCTTGCTTATCTCCCTTTCGTTTTCCTTGTCCACGATTTCGCTTGAGTAAAAGTAAAGTAAAGTACCCCCGTCACGCCAAGTGGCGTATAGGGAAATATGGTGTTAGTGACCCTATATTTTACAGGCCTTCAGCACATGATTTTTTGGGTAATGTGGTCGGTATTACGCCCGTGCTGCTTTACTTTCCCAGAAAAAAATCCGGTACCCATTTAAGGCTGGGTGAACCCGGAAGCCGTCGGTTGGGATCGAACCTTACCCCTTGTCCTTTGTAGTCCAGTTCACTAACCACTGAGCTACGATTTCGCTTGAGGCCCATTTATAAAGCATTCTTCCGTAGATAACGAAAATATGGTTGTAAATGAATACGAAACCAATTATGATAACATTTTACGAGGTGTCGATACTTTTTTTTTTTAAAAATTAAAATAACGAAGATCATCTGATTGCTATTAGTTTGTTATTACACCTTAACTTGAAGCTATCCTTTTCCCATGTCGGTTGCACCAGACACATGAATCAGTGTAGCGAAGCGTTAACATTAGCGTAACAGTTTGCCGGTATAACGCTAGTGTGTTGTTGCCTGCCAGTTGCCTAGGATCTCGCTTTGATTTTCAGAGCCAGCTGGGTATTTTGATTCCGCACTAGACATTCTTCCGGGTGAGTCAGGACGCATCATTAAGTATTGACCGCGGTGCGTTTATATAGAGAATCCCTTTCTTCTTATTTTAGTCAACTTTTCATCTTGGAGGACAGTTCTCCCCATGTCTGCTGCTGTGTTGTTTGTCCTAGTGATTCACCATGTAAAATTGCTTCTCTCATTGCCAAGTACGTCGTGGACAGTCTCCATTCCCCGGGCTTGTGGCGGGTACAGTTAATCAGCTGGCAGTGGGCGACTTCTAGCAGTTAACGCCCGTTAGACTTTAATTACGCCGTAAGTTATATCATTATTTGTTTGTGTGTATGTGCAGCAACGCCAGCTATGGCGCAGTAACATCGCTGAGCGATCACGATTAACGTCGAAGTAATTAATGAATAAATGAATAAATGAGTATGTTGATAAATCCCCATGTGTACACTTTAAATACTGGCATTGTCAGGGTATCTTAATGTCAGTGTTCTCAACAAAACAGCACATTACGATTGGGTGCAGATAAGAACTTGTTTGGCTACAACTCATTTGAAGTTGTGACCCATGACAGATGGGCACGTCGCTCTAATTGCTTCATGGCACACGTTTGTCATTCGGTTGGCTTACCACGGCAACAGCCGGGGTTCGTAATCCTGGCGAGGACACCTGGGTTTTACTAATTCCCTAAAAATTAGTAGGAGCCGCGATAGCTCAGTGGTTAGTGAACTGGACTACTACGGACAAGGGGTAGGGTTCGATCCCAACCGACGGCTCCGGGTTCACCCAGCCTTAAATGGGTACCGGATTTTTTCTGGGAAAGTAAAAGCAGCACGGGCGTAATACCGACCACATTACCCCAAAAATCATGTGCTGAAGGTCTGTAAAATATAGGGTCACTAACACCATATTTCCCTATACGCCACTTGGCGTGACGGGGGGTACTTTACTTTTTTTTTTTACACGTTTGTCATTAACATCAAATAGTTGCTAAATAAACATATTTTTTTTATTTCACTCAAATCATTAAGTACGATCTTCTACTCGTAAAACTGTTCTTATATCATAAAATAAATATATATATATATATTAATAAAAAATAAAATAAGTGATGCTTAGAACCTGCTCTTTACAGTTGAGGTAGAAACAGTATAATGATTTTTTTTTTTTTAATTTCGTTGGTTGGGGGTGGGGAAGGGTAAAATGAAAACCATTACAATGTATAACATTACGATTGCACTGGGCTTGCGACATTTAAATCAACAGACACACCCACCCCCCACACATACACATTCGCCACATGTAAGACATAAGAGAGTGAATACATGACGTAATAGATAGTTGTGCCAATTGCTTGGACGTTGCGAACATTGCAAGATATTAGTGCCTCGTCAACCCAGTATCGAGGAGGCGGACAGGCTATCGCACAAGTAAGTGGAAATCAGGGGTGAGATCTATGATGGGGCCAAAAGAGTATACCAGCCACTTTCCAACCAGGATAGGAGAGATAACGCCCACATCTGTAGGGGTCTTTTCATTTAGTTTAGTGTGTTCATGTTTTACATTATTTTCCTCCTTTCGCTGACGGAAGTGACGTGCCACTGACGAGACAAGAGCACCTGACAAGACGCATTTTCTTAAGTTGAGTGTCCCATCATTATAATGGGTTGTAATACACTATGTTTTTCACCCATCGGAACTGTTTTTCCCCTTTTTACATGTATGTATATGCATCTTATTACTTTGGCACATTGTTCTGGTAGCTCCTGTTCTCTTTAAAGAGCTTGGTGGCATGGCATGGAAAACAGGCAACAACAGAACTGTTGGAATATATTGTAACAACTGGGAAAATTGAGGGACGAAGAGATAGAGGAAAGCAAAGAGAAAAAAATACCAGACAGCTTAAGAGAATGGCTAGGCAGAAGATCAACAACAAAAATGATAAATAACTGTCGAGATCGAAAATTGTGGAGAGACATGATCGCCTAAACCAGCAGGTCCGGTACTTGTTGATGATGATGATGATATGCATCTGCTTCTGTAGACTGGTTTTTCGTGATATGCTGCAGGGCGGCATTGTTTTGCGCTCACAGCCTTACATATATCTGGGCAGTAATATAGACAAAGAAGGAGGAACAGAGAATGATACTAAAATAAGTTTTCAAAAGCAAGAAGAGCATTCTTTGCACTGGGAAACATATGGAACCTCAAAGCAATTAGGTTAAATACAGAAATAATAATGTTCAACTCCAGTGTCAGTCTTATAATATGGCTGTGAAACATGGAGAACAACAAAAATGGCAATCATGAAGATACAGACCTTCATTAATGGATGCTTGCGCAGAATAAAAGGATGGAAATGGCAGGACAAAATCACTAACAACGAATTATGGAAGAGTACCAGTTAAATACCAGTCGATATAGAGATACAGCGAAGACAATGGCGCTGGATAGAATACACACTGCGGAAGCCAACTGAGAGTATTACACAATTGGAGTTTTTTGGAATCCTCAAAAAAAAAATCAAAGAGGAAGACCAAGGTATATTTAGAGAAGACAGATGGAAGCAGAGACGCAGATCATGGGGAAAACATGGAATGATCTTAAAAGAATGGTAAGAAACAAACCGACTTGGAAGGTGTTTATTGAAGACCTATGCTCCACAGGGAGTTGAAAGTGGTTGTTGATGACCTATGCTCCACAGGGAGCTGAAAGCGTTTATTGAAGACCTATGCTCCACAGGGAGCAGAACGTGTTTATTGAAGACATATGCTCCACAGGGAGCAGAACGTGTTTGTTGAAGACCTATGCTCCACAGGGAGCTGAAAAGTAGAAGAAGTACTTTACACGAAGATGATGTGATCGTTAACTACTTTCAACAGGGAAAAACTTTCTCCGGGACTCGTTTGCTGTGCATTGAACCAATGTAAGAACTGAGTGTAAGATATAAAACAAAGATGAGTAAACCACTCCTGAGGTATGACTAGCCACCTACCAACCAACAGAGCTGTCCATCCCTGAACACTTTAAACATCCCGTAAACTTTTGAATTAAATACAAATATATATGTTCTAGCTTTGCGTGATCAATTCTTTCAATGAATGTAGCAAAAATAGCTTTTTAAGTGTCTGGAAAGTGCCTATTAAAAACCTTGCTGATTACTTAAGAGTACTCATTATGGCACAATTGTGATTTAGTGTATGTGCTGGTATACAAATGTTGGCAGCAGCACAGCGCTTTCATGGAACGGAACGAAATCAATAAACGAGTTAAACATTCACACATCTAGCTCGTAGACAGAGATCTGTGTGCGTCTGTGAATGTATTCTTCTGAAGGCATTGTAAAGTAACGTTTGTTTGTGAAGTTACTTGTACCGGTACATCGCAGAGTACAAGTTTTGTAGTGAAGTCCCTTCTACTGGGGAATAATAAAACGGTTTATAAAGTTAATTCTATTGGGGGGGCACCATAAAGAATATATTGGTATTTAATATACCGCTACCGTGACAGCGTAATTTATTTATGTTTTACCATCGTAAGTAAAAGATTGTGAACTTTCATCTACTGTGTCATCGTAAGTAAAAGATGATTGTGAACTTTCATCTACTGTGTCATCGTAAGTAAAAGATGATTGTGAACTTTCATCTACTGTGTCATCGTAAGTAAAAGATGATTGTGAACTTTCATCTACTGTGTCATCGTAAGTAAAAGATGATTGTGAACCTTCATCTACTGTGTCATCGTAAGTAAAAGTTGATTGTGAACCTTCATCTACTGTGTCATCGTAAGTAAAAGATGATTGTGAACCTTCATCTACTGTGTCATCGTAAGTAAAAGATGATTGTGAACCTTCATCTACTGTGTCATCGTAAGTAAAAGTTGATTGTGAACCTTCATCTACTGTGTCATCGTAAGTAAAAGTTGATTGTGAACCTTCATCTACTGTGTCATCGTAAGTAAAAGATGATTGTGAACCTTCATCTACTGTGTCATCGTAAGTAAAAGATGATTGTGAACCTTCATCTACTGTGTCATCGTAAGTAAAAGTTCATTGTGATGTCATTTCTAGAGAAACATCGTAAAGTATGTTGTTAATTATTGAGGCTGCGTCTCCTGTGATCTTTAACATATCCTTAGTATCGCAGGGTTGATAAAACGTCATGAAACAGTTTGTTACTTATAATAAGTTATTCACAGATGTTTGCTTCACCTAAAATGTGGCGTTTTAGCAGCAGCTTATGTGTTGAAATATTGTTGACCTTATAATTCACGTTTTGTTACGTATATTTTCTGAAGTTTGATGTGACGTCACAAAATATGTGAATATTTTAGTTGTATTATTATTTCTCTTTGACTTCATGTTGTTCATGCTCTAATATGAAATAGAAACCCACACCTGAACCCTTCTCGGCGACTGCCCTTTTATTCTCCGGTCCTATAAGTTCCCCCGTAGACGCCAGTAATGGGGAAATGACGTCAAATAGTTTGTGTCTTTTTGTTCATACTGTATTTATGTAGGGAATCATGGACAGTGAGAAATGTGGCTAATTCTGTTGCAGAACAACACTCAGTAGTTTGGTTTATTTTTTTGTTGGTAAGATAGGTTGTGACTTGTGTCTCTTAAGACCATCCAGTTGCACTCTGGCTCTCCTGTTATGCAGGTATGCTTTGACCCATTTGTACATCCTGCCATTTACTCCATAATTTCTCAGTTTCTTCAAAAGCCCTTCTTTCCATACCTTATCAAATGCTTTCTTTAGGTCTATCCATGCTGCTAGTACCAGTTTATTTTCTTGAAACGCATCTTCAATTTCCTGGGAAAGATAGGTTGCTTGATCTTCGGTAGAGTAACACTGTCTAAAGCCTGCTTGTTGTGGGACAAGGAGATTTTCACTTTCCAGGTACCACTGCAGTCTGAGATTGATTATACGTTCCATTGTTTTACACAAACAGCTTGTAAGGCTGATTGGTCTATAGCTGGATGTCATTGAACCATCTTTTCCTGGCTTTAGTAATGGTATCATAATTGCTTCTCTCCATGCCTGTGGCACTCTACCTGTGATCCAGCAAATGTTATAGATCTGCAATAGTTTTGCTTTAGCTGCAGTTCCCAAGTTCTTAATCATTTCATTGGACACTCCATCACTGCCTGGTGACTTTTTCATTTTTAATTTGGATATTGCCAGCTCTAGCTCTCTTGGTGTAATGGGTGTTTCCATGACTTCATGTGTGGTCTCTTCTTGTCTTGCATTTTGTTGTTTTAAACGGGTCTCTTGTCGTTTTTCTAGGCTAATTTCAATATTATTGTCATTTGCAAAGGAGTCTGCAAAGTAATTTGCTGCATGTTTACCTGTTAGAATGTTTCCATCCTTCTTCAGTGTAATTTTGGTGTTCCTTTCTGTACCCTCATCATTCAGCTGTTTTACAAGCTTCCACACTTTTCTTGTGTCTCGTTCAAGATTCAAGGACTCTGTTTTCTCTTTCCAGCTTCTCCGTCTGGCTTGTAGTTTAGCCCGTTGAAATTTGGCTTTAGCATGCTGGTAGTTGTTGTGGTGATCTTGGCAAGGGTTATTTTCTGCTTGCTTTCGAGATGTTTCCATGTCATTGTGCAGTTTCTCTAGTTCACTACTCCAGTATGGTTTGTAGTGTTTCCGTGCCCCTCTAGGTATTGTTTCACTGGCAGCTTGTATTATTAGTCTACTGAATTCATCAACTATTTTGTTGATGTCTCTATCTGTATTTATATCTTTAGTCAGTACACTGGTGTAGTGTTGATACATTTTCCAGTCTGCATTTTTGTAATTCCATCTGGAGAGGGTGCTGCTCTTCCTGATGGCCTTATTTTGTACCACTAAAAAGACTGGTCGGTGGTCGCTACCTCCAAGTTGTTTCCCAACAATTCGTGTGATATTCCAATCCAGGTCTGGTGAATGGAAAGCAAGGTCTGGTGTAGATGTGGTATGCCATGATCTGGAGTAGAATGTTGGTGGATCTGTTGCCTGGTTTAATAGTATAAGCCCATTGTCATCCTGCCAATTTTCAAGCTCTTCACCTCTCTTGTCCATATGTTCATAGCCCCAGCTCTGTGAATGGCTGTTAAAGTCTCCACATACAATTATTCTTTCTTTTAATGTAATTGTGTCTAGTGCTAGTGGGCGGTCACTCGGACAGTAGTAGTTAAGTAGATGGAAGTCTGTATTTCTGTCCTGAGGTGCAGTATTTGATATTCCGCCCCATCCATATACACTACAATCTGACATGCATTAATGTTGTTCCTTACAAGAGTCAGTATTCCGCCCTTTTGTCTGTTTTTTTCTGTCAGATCGGTAGCACTGGTATCCCCTAATCTTCAAGGTTATGTCGTTGTTTAGATGGGTTTCCTGCAAACAGCATATGCTTATTTGTTCTTCATGCAGGATATTTTCTAATTCTATCTTTTTACTGTACCCATCTCTTTTGCTGTTGATGCCTTCAGCATTCCAGTGCATTATTTTTAGTGGTCTTATTTTGGATTGGCCAGTAGCTCTATTCTCTCGCCCCCTAACTCCACAGAGCGGTTGAGAAGGACATCCAGTAATAGAGGTGGGCCCTTTCGAGGCTGAGGGCCCGGCGCTGCACCTGCCTGAGTGTCCATCACAGGGCGAGTGCCATATCGATTTGCGGTTATAGACATACTTCCATTTGCGTTGAGTGCGTGGCATCCTGATTGTTGTGCGCCTTTTGGCTGGTTGCCTCCGACTTCAGCACTTGAACTTGCTAGAGCGGACTGTGGTCTTGCTCGGTTGTAGGAAGGCCTGGCCAGTCTTAGTTTTCAGTCCCTGGTGACTGTTAAGCCCCATCCCCACGACAAGGAGCTGGCCTCCTGGTACTTCCAGCTGACCTGGGGTACTATCTCCAACACTTTTTCTGATCTACATCAATGATCTAGTTACTGAACTACCACATGGCATCAAAGTGGCAATGTATGCAGATGACTTGGTAATGTGGTGCACAGAGGAGTATGCAACAGTGGCCTCCAAATTGCTACAAAGAGCTATGAATGCACTGAATTCATGGACAAATAGATGGTGTATCAGCATCAATACAGACAAATGCAGTACTACACTTTTCACACTCTCCCCAAAACAAAAAGCAGGAGCCATCTACATAAACAATGAGCCTGTGAAAGAAGACATACAAGCTACATATCTCGGAGTTACATTTGATAACAAACTATCTTGGAAACAGCAGATAAATAAGGCAACCCAAAAAGCAAGGAGGAAATTGGCTATTCTAAGAAAGTTGTGTGGAACCACATGGGGTGCGAGTGGGAAAATACTCAGTAAAGTTTACCAACAGAGTATACGCCCACATTTAGAATATGGATCATCCGCATGGTGCTCAGCATCAAACACCACATTGCAAGAACTGGATAAAGTACAAAACCAGGCACTTAGGGTCATCACAGGAGCAATGAAATCAACACCAATATTGGAGATGGAGAAATTGTGGAGGATACCAGCACTGAGAAAACGGAGAGACACAAAGATGCTGATACAGGCAGAAAAATGTGTATGCATGCCGAGACATCCAATGAAGGACAGATTCCAAAATCTTGCATTGGGACGACAAGAGAAGCAGCTTTATCCACCAAGCCAAGCGTATTAGTAGACAAACACCAGACATGCCAAGAGTTGTTAAACCCCTTCTGCCCATACCAGAACAGACTCCCTGGACAGATGAATCAGGATTATCAGTTCAAATACGGACAGAAGCGAAAGGAATAGTTGACAAAGAGGAACAAAATAGTCTACAGCGAAAAACAATAACTCTCAGTTTCCTGGATGAAGAATACCCACAAGACCTATGGATCCGTGTGTACACAGATGGATCAGCACAGAATGCAGTAAAGAATGGGGGAGCAGGTGCATATATAGAGTACCCAAATAACACTAGGGATATGAATAAAATAGCAACAGGGAAATATTGTCACAATTATGATGCAGAAATACTAGCAATAAAGTTGGCAATAGAAAAACTGCTGAACAGTAATCTTAGCCCACAGCCTGTAGTGTTTTTGACAGATGCAAGATCAGTACTCCAGGCACTACAATCCAGAAAATTACCACATCTGCAGACCTTATTGACTGAACTCTGCAAGCACCACAGGGTTGCCCTGCAGTGGATCCCGTCTCATTGTGGAATACCAGGAAATGAGAAAGCAGATCAGTTGGCAAAGGAAGGTTCAACAGGCACACAACTAGATACACCAGTTACATACCATCATAAGAAACAGATAATCAAATCAATCAGAGGACCACAAGCCCCAAATCAGGATGCCTTTCATAATATGAATAGATATGAACAAGTTATCATTATACGCCTAAGAACAGGACACAACCGACTCCATAGTCACATGTATACAAAATTCAAGATCGGCACATCAACTACTTGTACATGTGGACAGGCACCCCAGACTGCTGAACACATACTTCAAGACTGCACTGAATATAGTAGACTGAGGAAAATCCATTGGCCCATAGATACAACACTACAGACAAAACTATATGGGCCACTGCAAGAATTACAAAAGACAGTAAAATTCATACAGGAAACGACATTGCTGATATAGACAATACTTCGAGCGAACGAAAGATAGATAGACTTGTGTCTACGTCTCTCATTGGATGAACAGTGAGAAATGTGGCTAATTCTGTTGCAGAACAACACTCAGTAGTTTTTTTTTTTTGTGTAAGATAGGTTGTGACTTGTGTCTACGTCTCTCATTTGATGGGTGGGGGTAAAAGATGGGTACAACCAGAAACGAGAGGTTTAGGCAGCGTATTAAAGGACTTATCAACCAACAAAACTGGATTCGTCAGTCACTGGACGCTGCGGGACACGTTGAGGAGGGGAACTATGCACCTATGGCTGCTATGGAGTGCAGTGATGATGACCCGCGTTGTGACTTGTTTTGGACAGTCGATTCTATCAAACGTTTCGTGCAGACTAGAGCTTTATACTTATATGCTCATAATGTTGTTAGCTTTCAGGGTCAACCGCCGCAGAAGGTCGACGACTGGGTGTCATGACTCAGACGGCCCAACCCCCTCTAAATTGACAGTAATCTAACGAGCCACTTATCACGGGGTCCACTTCCGATAATCAGATTTTTCCCTGCTGCTGAGCTCTTTATAAGAATCTACTATCGTCGCAGAAGTAATTTCCGCCATAGCGAATATAAGAAGAATCGAAGATTTAACATCTGTTAGTTATTATTTCGAAGATTTAACATCTGTTAGTTATTATCTAGAAGATTTAACATCTGTTAGTTATTATCTACAAGATTTAACATCTGTTAGTTATTATCTAGAAGATTTAACATCTATTAGTTATTATTTCGAAGTTTAACATCTGTTAGTCATTATTTGTATCATGCAAAGTGTTGCATTATCTGAAATGTAAAGGCTCCCTTCACGCCTTGCTAGGCGTATGGGGAATATGGTGTTAGTGACCATACGTTTCTATAACCACGGCACATTTTTGGGTGATGTAGTCAGTATCACACCAGGCCGCCTTTACTTCCCAGAACAATCTCTGGTACCCATTTTTAGAGGCTGGGTTAACTCCGGAGCCTTGTCAGTCCGGGAAATAAATCCGCCACTGCTGTGGATCGAACCCGGACCCTTGTGGTCAGGAAGCGAGCACACTAACCACTCAGCCATCTGAAATAACAGCAAAATGAGTAATCAACGATCTATAATAGTTTGTGTGTTTTTGGCATGTGAATAGATTTACATTAGCAATGCAAACTGTACCGTTAATGCATACAGTTCTGCGACTGTAGATGGTACTGTGTGTGTTTGAATATCGATTATTAGAATGCCTGACGCTGTATAGGAATGGCAGAACTCAGATTGCACTGTAATTTGTTACTTGAGGTGATATCAGAGACCGTTCATATCAAACCACTTCTGTTTTTCTCTTTCACCTCTCATTATCGCAGGAAGCCGTGATAGCTCAGAGTGGTGAACTCAACTACTAAGGAGAAGAGGTCGGGTTTGATCCTGATCGACGGCTCCCAGGTTCATCCGTTATTAAGTGGGTACCTGATTTTTTTTTTTTTTTTTTTTTTTTTTTTTAAATAATGTAAAAAAAACGGCGCGAGCGTAGTACAGACCACATTACCCCAAAAATAAATAGCCGAATGTTTATTTATTCATTTATTTTTATTGTAGGTACTGTAACTATGTGTTTCCTATGCACGAGGTGGCGCAAAGGAGCTCTTTTCTTTTCCTTTTCCGTCTCCTTTTCATTATCGAGATGATGTTTTTAGACTGCGAAAGTTACTATATGGCAGATGCTGCACGGTTGTATGTGCCCGATACGTGTTGCTTCGAGGCAGATTGTTGCATATTTCTGTTTATTAGATATGTTTTTTAATGTGCTGCGGGTTAACTGCTTGTGTCGTGTCAAAATAGGTGAATTGTAGGTGATCAAGACCCCATTTCACCTCCACATAGTGGACATTAAAACAGACTCAGTCTTTCCAGTCAAGTGGGAGACGAGGTTGGAAGGCAACCTGCAGGACCATAAGTGCCATGCTGAAGTAGAAGACTTTGGACCTGAATGTTTAGATGTATTTTGCATATAAGCATTTTGCCGTTTACTATAACTCCACGCATCCAAAACCATGTAACTTCCTGTAACGATGAAGAATGGCAATCGTTTAACCAACTTTTTTCTGTTTATTAGAGGCGGGATTCCGTACTATAGATCTTCCTGTTTATTATAGACGTGATTTTGTACTGTAGATCTTCCTGTTTATTATATACGTGATTTTGTACTATAGATCTTCCTTTGTATTATATATGTGATTTTCCATTTTAGATCTTCCTGTTTATTATATACGTGATTTGTAATGTAGATTTTCCCGTTTATTATATAAGTGATTTTGTTGTATAGATCTTCCTGTTTTTATTAAAGACGAAAAACATTTTTTAATAAGAATGTCTTGTTTGAGAGAAAAGTAGCGTCTCGTTTTCCGTTGATTTTTTTTCCTTGATGAGCAATGTGCTGTTTAATTTTTAAATTTTCTTTCGCAGACAAGACACCATCGTCACTTTTGTTGTTTTTTATGTTTTTTGTTTGTGTGTGCCTACCGTATGAACATCTCAGGGTTTCATCGACAGCACTCTAATGGTAGATTTCTTAAAGTGGGCAGAAAATAGCATCCTCTCCGCGTGTGAAATGTTAGAACAATGTCTGACACTGCCAGCACCGTTAAAGGTGACGTTAAATACACAATTTACAACCGCCTTTAACTCAACACCGTTGACCCTTAAATATTACCCTAGACGTTTGTGGCAGGTTTGTGATGTTGCATAACTCCGTATAAAACATTACACAGGTAACATAACACGACTAGGGCCTCATTGTCCCATATTCATTCAATCAATCTGGTGCTGTACTTACTCCAGAGATTAATTAATCAGTTAATCTCAAGATTGTATTTTTAGTATCCATGATTGTTCTAGGAGCCGCGAAAGCTCAGGGGTTAGTGAACTGGACTACCACGGACAAGGGGTAGGGTTCGATCCCAACCGACGGCTTCCGGGTTCACCCAGCCTTAAATGGGTACCGGATTTTTTTCTGGGAAAGTAAAGCAGCATGGGCGTAATACTGACCACATTACTCCAAAGATCATGTGCTGAAGGTCTGTAAAATATAGGGTCACTAACACCATATTTCCCTATACGCCACTTGGCGTGACAGGGGTACTTTACTTTTTATTATTGTTCTAGTAATTATCTGTTCACCTGTCGATGTTGTTGGAGTCCAATAGAATCCCGTGTACAGAGCGAGTATCGCACTTGGCAATAAAGTTTCTCTCACAGATGTGTAAATATTTGTCTTTATCGCTCCTCGTTTTTCCTCTTTTTTTTTTTTAAAGTCTGTGAATTAAAAAAAAAAAAAATTCTTTTGTCTCATTACTTGGTAGAGGGAGGGGGAGAAATAGGAGTAACGATCACGTGGCAGCTATGTCGTCATTTTACGCAAAAGGGGGGGGGGCATCGTCATCTTACAGGTAATGGGGGGACCTGACTTAACTTGATTGAAGTAAAAAAAAAAAAAAAAAAAAAAAAAAAAAAAAGGACTTTCTTTACTCGATTGGTCCCCTCCCCACTTCTTTCTTATCTTCAACCAAAACATTTGTTAAGGATTTCACCAGAGAGGCGACTTGCTTGACCGGCATTTGTATCAGGTTAGGCTGGCGAGGACACAAATAGTGACCGTTGGGGATAAAAGAAAATAATGTGCCCAGTTATAAAGTGGTGTGAACGATAGTTAAGATCACAATTAATAGGAAATAGTGTGGAGAAGTGCTAGCTTTATATGTAACCTGTGAATCGGCGAATAACAGCTGGTGGTTTTAATATGATGTTGCCATTTTAGATGAAATCAGACACATTTGTAGCTTTTGTTGATAAAGTCGATTTGAGTCTAACACATACCGCTCATACTTGAAACCGACATGTAGTGGGAGTGGTTCTAATTTTTGACACCGTACACACATTGTGAATAACATTTAATTTATGTCTTTATTAGTGATAATAATCAATAAAAAACAATAAAAAAAGGTCTCAGTCTGAATAGTAAGAAAACAGAAGTAATGGTCATATCGAAGAAACAATCATCACCATCATGCAACATAAAAATAAACAGGACAAATCTGAAACAAGTGCAACGCGTCAAATACTTGGGTACAATAATAACATCAGATGGAAGATGCACCACAGAAATAAAAAGCAGAAAAGCTCAGGCCAAAATAGCATTTCAGAAAATGAAAAATATCTTATGGAACAAATCTATGTCAATAGAAGCGAGAAAGAGAGTTCATCGGTGCTATATAGAACCAATTCTGACCTATGGAAGCGAATCATGGGCAGTAGACAAACAAGTGAAATAAAACGATTAGAGGCCACGGAGATGGGATTTCTCAGAAGAACGTTGAAAGTTCCCTGGACAGCTAAAAAGACAAATGAAGAAATTCTCAAAGATTCCAACATAAAAAGAGAACTCCTAAAAAATATCAAAAAGAAACAATCAGCATTTCTGGGCACATCATGAGAAGAAGAAAGTTGGAACACTTGGTTACAACTGAGAAAATAAAAGGAAAGAGAGATCACGGACGACAAAGAGAGAAAATACTGGATAGCATGGTGTCATGGTATGGAAAGCAGTCAACAAATGGGAACAGGCAAATAATTGCAATGCTGCGGTAAAGCTGGTAGTGAAAAGCCAGTGGTGTGGTGTGCTAAACACTCCAAAGTATGGTGACAGCTTTACAAGGAAGGAACACAATACTGACGTTTTGGCCTGTGGCCTTCTTCAGAATACAAGGACAACGACAACAAACGGTGAAGCACAATTATCTATAACTACGTGTTAGATGATCAAGTGGAGGACGAGGAAAGTAGGTTGTTGAAATAAGAAAAGAGAGGGAAGAGAGAAATGAATACTACATGAGGAGAGGTAGGATGAGAGTCAAGATATAGAACAAGAGAAAAATGTATCATAAAAGGCACTTAGCTTAAAGCAATAAGTCTGTCATCCGTGATGGAACACATCAGAATGACTTGGAGCGTTAAGGCTATGTCTAGAAAGTAACACGTGACGGAAACACGCGAGTATAGATGGACAAAAGGTCTGTGTGGCGGGAAAACCAATCTGAGGGCGGGGGGGGGAAGATAGGCGAAGCTGCCAAACTACTATGAGCGAACAACAGAACTGATACGATGCACTGTAGATAGAAGATTGTCGAACAACCGGTATGGCACGTGATGATGATGATTAGTGATAAAAGCTCATTATGAAGTTATGTTTAGCGCTGATAGCACAGTATTGGAGTAATGCTTATGAGATGATGTGTTTCAATCACTGACTAATTTGATGTTTTGTGAAAAAAAATCATGACTGTATATGCCCATTACTGGGGTCTGCCGAGGGGACTTCTAGGACTGGAGAATAAAGGCCATTTAGCCAGTGCAGAGCGGCGAGGTGTTCCAGTCTGAGTTTCATCGACGATAGCCAAAAAAAAAAAACGCGTGACCCTAACAGGATTCGAACCTGTATTCTCTTGGTTTGTACTCCGATAAGCTGTCGATTCGGCCACCCGCTCTGCACCCCACGTTCTGTGACGTAAAATATCGTGTTTCTAAACCACAAATGTGCAATTTCAGTGTATGAGGCAAATGGGGCTATTAACGTTATATTTGAGTATTTTATATGGTTTTTGTATGGAATGACTATAAATCTGTATCGAGTTAAAGATAATATATGTGTGCACAGTTTGTAATGCGACATATATCCATTTCGACCCAAACTGTCAGGAACACGTGGATGTTAACTTTGTCAGCAGCGGTTCCCTCATCATGTGCCATATGGTTGGCGTAGGTGATCATGTCCCTCCACAATCTTCTATCTACAGTGCATCGTATCAGTTCTGTTGTTGACTGTTTTCCATACCATGACACCAAGCTATCCAGTATTTTCTCTCTCAATGTCGCCCGCGATCTCTCTTTCCTTCTATTTTGCCAGTTGTAACCAAGTATTCCAACTTTCCTCTCCTCATGATGTGCCCGAAAAATGTTGATTGCTTCTTTCTAATGTTTTTTAGGAGCTCCCTTTTTGTGTTGGCCTATTTGAGAACTTCCTCATTGGTCTTTTTATCTGTCCAGAGAACTTTCAACACGCTTCTGAGAAATCCCATCTCTGTGGCCTCTAATCGGTTCCCTACGTTATTTTATTTCCTGTTTCTGCCGTAAAGAGTCAGTGTCAGCTGTTTCCGCTGATTTTACACACTGAAGTTTACAATTCTAAGCTCGTCTTTATAGTGGATTTTTAAAAAATGTGTGTTCAGTTGGTACGCGGCACGAACACAATCACCTTATTCTTGTGACACTGTTTATTTGTCAGAACTTTTCCCTTGACCCAAACATCCGGTGTTCTGAAATGTCCTGCTCCAACTATAGATAGATTGTCTGGGAACAAACCAACCAATCTGGTCGACAAAGATAGATTGTCTGGGAACAAACCAACCAATCTGGTCGACAAAGATAGATTGTCTGGGAACAAACCAACCAATCTGGTCGACAAAGATAGATTGTCTGGTAACAAACCAACCAATCTGGTCGACAAAGATAGATTGTCTGGTAACAAACCAACCAATCTGGTCGACAAAGATAGATTGTCTGGTAACAAACCAACCAATCTGGTCGACAAAGATAGATTGTCTGGGAACAAACCAACCAATCTGGTCGACAAAGATAGATTGTCTGGTAACAAACCAACCAATCTGGTCGACAAATGCCAGATTGGAGAGGAAGGCAATCAAGTGCCCAAAAAGGCCATGCTAAAGCCTGATGTAATGCGTTGGGCCGAAATATGCAAACACAGCGTTCAGTTAACGACAAATCAACCAACGCCAATTTAACGACATTTTCGAAGACGATTGACGCAACAGCAGGAGAAGAACATAGTGGCAGAACTGCAGCGCAAAATGCAAGCACTTGAGATTATATGCAGTCGTAGGTTTCTTGTATTTTGGATACAATCCCAAATGATGGTGTAACACAGGATTTGGAAGTAATTGGTAATATCTTCACCAACATGAAGACACGAATGCTAAAACGGTATGGAAATATAGCCAGCATTTCAGGTTTCAGTGAAAAAGAAACAGAAATACAGGAAAATGTTAGAGAGGCTAGATATAAAAGAAAAGAAAACTGACATCGTGCAGGGAATGGAAAAGTCTCAACGTCGCTACGTCACAGCGAGAGTCAGAAAACTGGGAGGGAAGGGGGGATATTATTTCGATTGATGTTACTCTAACGACAAAGCAAGACAAACTAACGACATGATTAACTAAACTAATAACTAAAGCTCTGGACACATTGACTAAAAAAAACACAGAGATTGACTGAATGCAGATTGGAAGACGTGCTGATGTGGAGTGGTCTCCTCGTTCACTTGACCTTAGCCCACTTGACTTCTTTTTCTGGGGTATGCTAAAGGTGTACTCAATGAAAATCACAGTTGTCACATACTTGATTGAACGCATAAAGAGTGGATGTGCTAAAATTGACGGCAATGTGGATTTATGACATCGAGTTCACGTGGATTTTGTAAAACGGACCAACCTTTGTATCACAAATGATGGAAATCATATTGAAGTCGTTATTAAATATTTAAACCCAATAAAATGTTGTTAATAAATGCAATTTCTTTAAAATATGTATTTTTGCCTATGTGACCAGACTTTAGGGACACCCTGTAGAGGTAAATATAAAAATAGGGTAAGGACAGAACATCAAAAGCGTAAAATAGTTCAGATAATTACAAGAAACATTAAAATATCGGGAATCCGCGGTCTGTTGGCAGGGTTATCTGTTCTAGCCGATCTAGACCAGTCTTTTTTCGGAGATTACGTGAAGCTTATATGATTTCTTATAAGACTTCCCGACAGTCTCCAGTAACGGGGAAATGTCGCAAAGATAGTTATAGGATTTCTTACTTGAGATTTATACTAGAAAATACCAATTCTGCTTCCATTTTGAGAATGCAACAATCAGGAACTATCTATATCTCATTGTTACTCATGATTCATAATTAAATTCCATGTTAGAAAAAAGTATGGGCTCTACATTGTAGTTTATTGATGAGCTGCGCTACTTTCATTATCTTGTTTTAATTTTTTAACATCATGGTCTAACATCATCAAGTGCTACGACGATCATCATTTTCAAGAGGACGTGAATTACCGGTATATGGGGATAGGCGGCGGGAACAATTGAAGGCTATGCATGAAAAGTGTTCCTTGTTGCAGTTTCCTCATATTCCAAGTCGCGTGTTTGTGTTAGTCACCTCTAGTGACTCGGGCAGATGGTGCTCGTAAACCTGGGAGGGTCGACTATCTAAGGGCAGAATCCCCCTACAGAAAAGATCATCTGCTGCCTTGCAGGAAGATTGGGGACAATCAAAGGCTAAGGAAAGCAAACCTGAATAAAATGCTGGCTGAAATCGGATGCACTGGGCCACTGGTGCAGAACACAGTGCAACGTTTTAACAGGTATTGAAGCAGAGTAGATCTAACAGGCTTAAACAGACAGCTGTCTTCGTGTGAAAGTCTGGAGTCTTACTCTGATTGAGTCCTGATCGTAGAGAGAGATATTTTAACATTGACAAGCTCTTCGTTCATATCAACATTTCATCTTTCCAGTAAAATTTCAAACTTGACCTATCTGTCCTTTGTGACGTCATAGACCTGATTTGGATCTGCCCCGGAGCCAAATCTACAACCTATTTGTTTGATTGTACAAACAAGCTCAAGAGAATGGAAATGAGAAAAGCCCCCATCCTTTTCTGATAATAAATATTTTATATTTATAATTTCAGGCTTTTATTTATAGAAACAAAACAGCGACGAAACATTTTTATTTCGGGGTCTTGAATCCATTTAACACGCTAGATTAACACTTAACAAAACAGCAGTGTCCAGACAATAGATAGGTTAGTAGTCTTGTGCTAGTTTCAATTGGATTCTTAAATTGTGTGGCTTATGCTACTCTCTTCGTTAATTGTGTAGGTATATCCTTTGTATACCTGGGCTTAGACAGAACGCCTCCTGATATGTATGTGTATTTTTTTATTGTATTATTTTTTTTTTTACTGTGTCATTGTTTGAGAAATTACAGTTTTTTTTTTTAAATAGCAAATTATCATATATTTTAGGTATACGTTGGAGTGTCTACCTCTTACCTCTTATTACTCCCTCTCCCTCTCTCTCTCTCTCTCTCTTTCTCTCTCTCTCTCTCTTTATATATACATACATACATACACACACTAGCTTTATACCCATGTCCCTCTACTGAATGTAAGTACATTAAATGCATAATGTAAAAAAAAAAAAGAAAAAAAAAAAAGTAAAGTACCCCGTCACGCCAAGTGGCGTATAGGGAATATGGTGTTAGTGACCATAAATTTTACAGACCTTTGGCACATTATTTTTGGGGTAATGTGGTAGGTATTACGCCCGCGCCGCTTTACTTTCCCAGAAAAAAAATCCGGTACCCATTAAAGGCTAAAATGCATAATGACTGTATTTAAATTATCAATGACTTCAATGAAAAAGCTTATGAATTAATCGCATCTACCCCATGTCAGGAAATACTTTGTAATTATTGATGAAGCGAATGATGAATACGGAAAATGCGTTGAATAAACTAAACGCGAACAAAATAAAGATAAAAACCATTAATTTATTAACCTGAGTTTAGGGATAAATTTAGAGGGGAAAATTGTGAGCTGGGAAGCCAGAGAGATTGAGGGTGTTCTGGGACTTAACACAGTAGCAGACAGTGTCATCCAGACCTGTACGAAATGTAAGAGTTTGAGATACAACTTTCTACAATTCAGATAATAACAACTTTCACACTTCAGATAATAACAACTTTCCACACTTCAGACAATAACAACTTTCCACACTTCAGATAATAACAACTTTCCACACTTCAGACAATAACAACTTTCCACACCACTTCAGATAATAACAACTTTCACACTTAAGATAATAACAACTTTCCACACTTCAGATAATAACAACTTTCACACTTCAGATAATAACAACTTTCCATACATGACATTTGAGATAATAACTTTCCACACTTCAGATAATAACAACTATCCACATTTCAGATAATAACAACTATCCACACTTCAGATATTAACAACTTTCCACACTTCAGATATTAACAACTTTCCACACTTCAGATAATAACAACTTTCCACACTTCAGATAATAACAACTATCCACACTTTAGATAATAACAACTATCCACACTTCAGATAATAACAACTCTCCACACTTGACACTTGAGATAATAACAACTTTCCACACTTGAGATAATAACAACTTTCCACACTTCAGATAATAACAACTTTCTACACTTCAGATAATAACAAATATCCACACTTCGGATAATAACAACTATCCACACTTCAGATAATAACAACTATCCACACTTCGGATAATACCAACTTTCCACACTTCGGATAATAACAACTTTCCACACTTCGGATAATAACAACTTTCCACACTTCAGATAATAACAATTTTCCATACTTCAGATAGTAACAACTATCAACACTTCAGATAATAACAACTTTCCACACTTGAGATAATAACAACTTTCTACACTTCAGATAATAACAGCTTTCCACACTTGAGATAATAACAACTTTCTACACTTCAGATAATAACAACTTTCCACACTTGAGATAATAACAACTTTCCACACTTCGGATAATAACAACTTTCCACACTTCAGATAATAACAATTTTCCATACTTCAGATAGTAACAACTATCAACACTTCAGATAATAACAACTTTCTACACTTCAGATAATAACAAATATCCACACTTCGGATAATAACAACTATCCACACTTCAGATAATAACAACTATCCACACTTCGGATAATACCAACTTTCCACACTTCGGATAATAACAACTTTCCACACTTCGGATAATAACAACTTTCCACACTTCAGATAATAACAATTTTCCATACTTCAGATAGTAACAACTATCAACACTTCAGATAATAACAACTTTCCACACTTGAGATAATAACAACTTTCTACACTTCAGATAATAACAGCTTTCCACACTTGAGATAATAACAACTTTCTACACTTCAGATAATAACAACTTTCCACACTTGAGATAATAACAACTTTCCACACTTCGGATAATAACAACTTTCCACACTTCAGATAATAACAATTTTCCATACTTCAGATAGTAACAACTATCAACACTTCAGATAATAACAGCTTTCCACACTTGAGATAAATATAAATATCAGATACATAAAATATTATGCGGAGCCGCGATTGTATCTGCAGAGAACATGTAAAATAAACATAAAATGAAATGCTAAATTAATAGAAAGACAAGATATACTCAACGTTTCAACAAAAGCCTTCGTCAGATATAACATACTATAAATTAAACATATAAATCCAAGCCGGAGGCTAAGACGCGCCTCCCAGCACCAGAGCTGGAAGTTGTCAGTGATCCACAGCTGATGGCTTGCGCCAGGATCGGTGAACCAGAACCATCCAGACCCTGCTTCACCTCTCCGTAGTGCCTCTAGTAACAGACTAAAAACCTGTCTAGTCTGGCCAAGCGAGCAGGGATCGAAGAGGGAAGACAACCCGGTACTTAAAAATGTCGTGCTGAAGTCGGATGTGTTGGGCCGAAAGGCGCAAATATAACAGTGTTACACTGCAAACCACAACACAACGCAGAGACGTCCACTTAACGTCCTTGTAAGGGCGGATGACGAAGAGGAATTCTACAGTCTAATTCATAATTCTAGAATACTTTAGTCATCGGGCGAACGAAAGCAAGCAAGCAAATCCAAGCCAGAAAACACAACACAGCTCTAAGATGTGGCGGAACGAGATGCGCACGCCTTCTCCGTCTTTTTTTTCCGCCTTTCTTTCCACCATTTTTTCATCAATCATAGAGTGCCGTCTCCGCATCGAACGTTGGCTACCATAGAGCGGCATTCTGCTCTGTCTCTTGCTTTGATGGCGCAGGTTGTCATCGGCTGATTTTTCCATCTTTTAATGTTAATTGTCCATGTTAGTCTTGGTCTACCTTTTATCGTGTATTTTCCCTTCCAAGATTACTTTTTGTAGGCTGCCGGGTCTGAACATGCCCGAAAAAATCTCATTTGTCTTGTTTGAATTGTGTTTTGTAGTTCTCTTTTCATTTTTAGTTGGTTTAAGACTTCATCATTTGTTTTCTTTTTTCTTTTTTTTCATGCAAATCTTCCTATTCTTCTATAAATGTCCATTTCAAACAGCTTCAATGTTTATTGTATATGTTCTTTGCAACCATACTCGGTTCATAGATCTAGGACGTGTCAGTGTGTTGTTTATAGTGTATAGATCACAGAGCGAATGTGTCAGTTTGTTGTGTATAATTTACTATGTGCGTGTAAACACGTTCTTGTCTATATATCACGTTGTGAATGTGTGAACATTCTTCACGATTGGCTGTGTGTAGCGACCCCATGTTTCATGTCTGTCATCGTGCTGTTGACGAGATCGATAAAACAAGGACGGTCGGCACTGGCACAACTCTGACATAATATTCACTTCAAGTCAATGAGTATATCAATGGTTTTCTAGCCATTGTAGTATTTAGCTCTTTTACCTATTTTACCTGTGTGAATAAAGGCATAACCGTTATTGGTAACCTATAATCCACTGCCACAGAGATGGGATTTCTGAGAAGAATATTTACAGTTCACTCAACAACTAAAAAAAGACCAACGAGGATGTTATGAAAGAGGCCAACACAGAAAGGAAGCTCCAAAAAACAATCGACATTTTCTGCCGCATCATGAAAAGAGGAAGGTGGGAGTACTTGGTTACAACTGGTAAAATACAGGGAAAGAGAGATCGTGGACGATAAAGAGAGCAGATACTGTATAGCTTGGTGCCATGACATGGAAAACAGTCAACAACATAATTGATACGATGCACTGTGGATAGAGAACGGTGGAAGGACATAATTGCCCATGCCAACCGTTGTGACACATGGTGATCTCAACTGCTACGTGTTACTCATGTTTGTTTTGTCGGCCTGTGAACTCGCGGACGCTTCATTTCTAAACACTGAGTGTTTGATATGGTGATATCTGGCAAGTCTAGGAACAACGGTCGATTGGCACACCGCCAGCTGCGAGCCAACAAACTATAAAAACTAAGCAAGATAAATACCCTCATCATGACCCACATGTCCCATCTATTTCTCTGCTTACCTTTCCTCCGCGTCTATCCCGGTTCCTTGTTGAATAGTCTTACTGCAATACTGGGTTTTCTATATCAGTCGACCCCAACACTTCGGGAAACACTTGCGTCTGTTAGCCATACTGTGTTGACGCAGGCTGTTGCCACAGAGACTCTCAGTTGCTGATAAAAGTCGTTGGACTTGGGCTGCCTCAAAAGATTGTAGAAAAAAGTTACATTTGTATAAGATCTATCTGATGAAAACCACATCTGTATAAGATCTATCTGATGAAAACCACATCTGTATAAGATCTATCTGATGAAAAGCACATTTGTATAAGATCTATCTGATAAAAACCACATTTGTATATTATCTATCTGATGAAAACCACATTTGTATAAGATCTATCTGATGAAAACCACACTTGTATAAGATCTATCTGATGAAAACCACACTTGTATAAGATCTATCTGATGAAAACCACATTTGTATAAGATCTATCTGATGAAAACCACACCTGTATAAGATCTATCTGATGAAAACCACACTTGTATAAGATCTATCTGATGAAAACCACATTTGCATAAGATCTATCTGATGAAAACCACACTTGTATAAGATCTATCTGATGAAAACCACACTTGTATAAGATCTATCTGATGAAAACCACATTTGTATAAGATCTATCTGATGAAAACCACACCTGTATAAGATCTATCTGATGAAAACCACACTTGTATAAGATCTATCTGATGAAAACCACATTTGCATAAGATCTATCTGATGAAAACCACACTTGTATAAGATCTATCTGATGAAAACCACATTTGCATAAGATCTATCTGATGAAAACCACACTTGTATAAGATCTATCTGATGAAAACCACATTTGCATAAGATCTATCTGATGAAAACCACACTTGTATAAGATCTATCTGATGAAAACCACACTTGTATAAGATCTATCTGATGAAAACCACATTTGCATAAGATCTATCTGATGAAAACCACATTTGTATAAGATCTATCTGAACCGTACTCCTCGACACAGCGCCTTGCCACGAGAAACCTGCGCTAGAGCACACGACCAACCTCTTACCCTGAAATGATTTACTTTTAAAAAAAACATTGCTCTCCCTTGATGATAAAAGGAAATAGAGGGTAGAGAACAAAACAAATTCACAAGCACCCCGGCTGCAGAAATTGAAAGGGTAGAAGCCAATTGGATACTGAATGAATAACCAGCCCACCAGCGACATGGAGAGAAGAAACATGTTTTATGGGCTCGGCTGTGTAGCGAGAAGAAACATGTTTTGTGGGCTCGGCTGTGTGGCGAGAAGAAACATGTTGCATGGGCAACAACTTGTATCTTATTCTTTTTTTCTTCTGCACATGCTCCTTGAGAGGACTCTAAAGTTCCAATTCGAGCAAGAAGCAGACACATTCATAGAGAAAGAGAATACACTACGAAAGAAAAGAACACATAACATTTTACTAGAGTAAAAAAAAAAAAAAAGTAAAGAACCCCCGTCTTGCCAAGTGGCGTATAGGGAAATATGGTGTTAGTGACCCTATCTTTTACAGACCTTCAGCACATGATGTTTGGGGTAATGTGGTCGGTATTACGCCCGTGCTGCTTTACTTTACTAGAGTAGTCGCTGCAAAATCCACAGTCAACTGTAACTGACGGGGGCTTCTATTTGCCGTTAGTCTACATTTAAACCTGTCAGAACCTGTCATATAAAAAAAATAAATCAATAAAAAAACAAGAATAATGTGGACAGCTTTGATAAAGATAGGCCGCGAATGACTGGTTCGTCAACAAGAAGCAGACAACCATCAACAAATGGGAACTGTTTGTTGGACTGTTTATCAATCACTGCTGCCCAGCGCATGGTTATACTTACTGCACAGACAGTCGAGGTCGGGCGATCAAGCCTATAACCGCCCCTAATGTGCGTGCGCATGCCATAGCTGCGACAGATATCGTATTTATTTGTGAGTTTTCGTGGAAACTAAATATGTATCTGTCCGTGCAGCTACTCTACGTTGTATGTTGTAATCAGAGCTGCTAGATCACGCGATTTGCACATTATATTCACCGTTTGCCTGTCGGGGTAAGTAAGAAATATGTTAAAGCGTATAATTCACAACAGTGACATATACGTAGTAGTATTGTTTGCTGACATGGTCCTTGAACGTGGAAACATTACAATATTATTATATTCCAGGATAAGATTTCTGGTGCCCATTTTCAGTAAATGTGTGAACCGCGAAATCGAAACGGTTTGGGGAGGGGGTAGCCCTGGGCTCGTTCCAGCTTGGAGTTGTACCTCCACCATCTATTCAGTTGACGAGCGCACTAACCACTTTGTCATAGTTGTTTTCTTTTGCCAGTATGGAATCATTAAATATCGCGCCCCAGCCTCATTCTGTAGTAGCAGCCTTCGTCAGTCGTAGTTGACTATGCATTTTTCAGCGCCCCTAGAAATATTATATTTTCTTTTCTTTCCTTTCGCCGTGTGTTCTCTTTTTCTATGAATCTGTCAGCTTCTTGTTTGAAGTGGGCCTTTAGAGTGTGTTTCCAAAGTTTGCGGTCTGCAGCTATTTCTTCCCAGGCTGCAGAGTTTATGTTCAGTCTTCATGACGCATTCTGTAGACGTTAAGTAACTGATGCTTCAGGAACTGTCAGTTGTTTCTATTTGAAGTACTTTTTTTTTGTCTTTACAAGAAAAGGACAGTCCCTTTAACATAAAAGGAAGTCCCGTAGATTGAAAGAGTAATCCGGTAACATAAAGTATAACATCATAACATGGAAAGATCTGTAGTAACAACTTTTCTTTCATATTATAGTATTACATGAATGTTGTGCGCTTTTAAAACTCGTATTACCAAGCAACGACTGAAGAATATCTGAACTATTGTCGCAGCCAGGCAGTGTCTCTCTGGTATTACCTGTTAATTGTGCAATACATATTTAGTATTGCCACATTAGAGTAAAATCATAGATGGCGCGGGGTGAGGATATTGTTAGATTTCTCCACTTTGGAAGGGGGGGGGGGCTGTGTTACTGAACCCTGTGAAGAGTGGATATGGTGCTAGCAGATTTTTTTTTTTACATTTTCGGTTTGCGTCACTTTGAACTGAGAATTCTGATACAAAACCTCCGTGGTTGTGGAGACAGAGCTACAGGCCTTGATCTTTGGAAAATCACCCGAGGGTTCGGTAGTTATTTACAGTCACTGATGGGTTTGTTGTTCGGCACAGTCGGAGCTCGTGGGCCTTCACGGCTCAGGTTAAAGGAATAACAGTAAGGGTGGAAAGCTGCGGTGTTTTCGTGGTAATTACAAGTAGTTTAACCATGGAGATCACGGCAGCTAAAAACGACAGCCTGAATAGAGACACGTTTTTTGTTCATTTGTGTTTTTTTTTTTTTAGTGACTCAATGAGCTCGGAAAAATCGATATGGGGTGGGCTCGAAGACAGACAGTGGCTGGTCACAGTAAAAACTCGGATCTGTTTAATTTACGTCCATGGTCGACACTCGCGTGTAGATAATGGAAATGCAATGGACCGGGTTGACATTCTGACTGCCCTCAGCTCGAGCTAAGGATTCAATCAATGATCATGAATCTATAGCCATGTGCATGGATATCACGAAATTGTAGAAATTATCACGAAATTATAGAACGCTAAATCATAGAGTCGCTAGTCAGCACATACTTGGGTATATATTGGGGAAATGTGAGCACTTACTGACATGTTCGACTAGCAATGAGGGTGATCAGTCGACTAAATTAAACTAAACTAAACTAAACATGAGTGTATCCGTTTAAATATCGATATGTCTAAGTTGCATGCTTGGCACTACAACATGTGTAACTTGTTATTGTTGACATGTTCTATTCTCTTCTCTTCTCTTATTTTCTTCTCTTCTTCTCGTCTGCTTTTGTGTCTAGAACTTCAAGGAAAAACGGAGTATTGAAGACAAGCCTATGCAGTTTGCTTCATTTAATGTTATTTGTAATCTCCTCTTGAATCATCTAGTAACTTTTCTTCACAAATGTGGCAGCTGAATTTGTAGTCACTTTTCTTCACAAATTTGGCAGCTGAATTTGCAATTACATTTCTTCACAAATTTGCAGCTGAATTTACAGTTACATTTCTTCACAAATTTGCGCTGAATTTGCAGTTACATTTCTTCACAAATATGCAGCTGAATTTGCAGTTACGTTTCTTCACAAATTTGCAGCTGAATTTGCAGTGATTTCTAATTACAAATTTGGTAGAGGCGTCACTATTGGGCGCACAGTTATAATTTTTAATGTGGTGGTAAAAAAATCGAAGTTAGTTAGTTTTCTTGCAATAGCTCGATAGAAATTGCTTCCTTCCTTGCACTGTAGCCATTAAACAAACAAGTAAATAAAGCTTCAGTGTGTAACTATTGAAGGTGCAAACATACTTCTATATGAACACATACTTTATAGCTTCTTCCTTTCATTAGTTACTCAGTCAGTTAGTTAGCTAGTCAGTCTGTTAATTAGTTAGTTATTTCAGTCAGTTAATTAGTTAGTCAGTCAGTCAGTTAATTAGTTAGTTAGTCAGTCCGTTAATTAGTTAGTCAGTTAGTCAGTTTATTAGTTAGTCAGTCAGTCAGTTAATTATAGCTCGTTTCAAATCACTCGCCCAACTTCAAAACGCTATTGTTCAGTAACCGTTTGTTAAAAACTGTTGACATTTTCCAAATGTTATTAGAATGCAAAAGACCCTTTAAATGTATATTTAACAAATATCTTGCAGCTGCAGTTTTCTTAAAGCGGCGAATTTCTTTGATGTTTGTCAAAATTGTAAATTGTGAACCCCTAAATAATAGAAATTACCGTAGTTGCTGGTCTATGATTAATTTTCACTAGGTAAAGGCGTGGCCGTAATGGGGAAATACCAGGAGAATTATTGTCTTCTCAGTTCGAGGACGGACGATAATATCAAGGTATACCTGTATGTCCAATTTTCATAGTTGTGTGGTCCTGAAAAGAACCGTTTGTTGAACTCATTTAAGGTAATATAGGGGCCAACATTGTGGGGGCTATATACTTTCATTCTGAATCAGACGAGTCTAAAAGATTAATAACTGTTTGGGGTTGAACATTCCACAAACCATCATTTTTCCAATATTCCTCTTCCTGTTTTAAGACGTGGTCTTCACATTTAGCCAATAATCTTTGTCTATATTTAATAATGCGAGATTAGCAAGAGTCTTTACATCGCATATTTTGAATGTTGTATTTTCATCTGCCACTTGTCCTTTTAATTTTGCCCAGATTAGTTCTATTGGATTTAAATGAGCATGGTAAGGTGGCAGCCTCAAACTTATATGACCGTGCTCTTGGATAATCTTATCTATTTGAAAAAATCTTTGTCCTTTGTTTTTGCTTTACTAGAGATAGTAATTCAGGTTTTAAGTACATGTTATTAAATTGTATGTGCTCCTTTGTGAGCCATATCTTAATAGCATCTTTTGTACTGGATGACGTCGGGACTTTATCTTCAAGTGCAACAATGTTGTGGTACGCTGCATTATCTATCCATTATTAGGCAAGATGGTCGATCTAGTGATGGGAGAACAAAATTTTCAATCCAATGTCTAAATATGTGACCATTCATCTCAGAGTGATAATCCCGATTGTCTATGGATTTTGAAAGAAAAATGAGCTCTGCATTCTGTATTAGTCCATGTTGTCGACTACCTGCATGAGCAATTATCAAGCGCTGTCCTTTGCTGCTAGGTATTAATCTCTTAATCTTTCCATCTGATGACTGCCATTCCCTTTGGTTAGTGTGGTGAGCATTGATCCATGTTTCATCCAAGTACACAATATCATAACCTTGCTTGCGCACCTCTTTTACTTCACGTAAGTACTTGCTTCTCATGACTACTATATGTGGCTTCTCACAGATGATGTTTCGTCCATTGGAATACTTTCTGAATGTAAAGCCTGCAGCTCTCACATTCCTCCATAATGTAGACTTTGATATTTCAATACTGTTGTTCTTTTTCAGCGAAATTTTTAATTTTCTTATTGTAACAGTTTCATTCATACCCAATATTTTGCGAATTTCACTTCTAATAAGTTCACTGTCGAAATTATCCAACATTTTTGCTCTTCCTTGTGATTTTGTATATTTTGAACATTGACGGTCACGTGCTTGAATCCAGCGATTAAATGACCGTTTAGATAAACCCAAAATGTGTCTTATCCTATTCTCAGGGTTTTCTAAAGAATGAAATAATCTTCCTCGTTTAGCCTCTTTGCAAAAATAGTCATACATTTTTATTGCGATGTTTTGTAAACTGCAGAATTTCATTTTAAGACTCATGATAAATGTTATCGTTCCACGTCTACACCTATGAATGAACGGAAATGGAACACACAATTTCTCAAGTGTCTAATTGTGTCAAAAAAAACCACGACGAAAGCGTGCAAACACGTCAATTTTACCGTGTATGGATTTTTAATCGCTATTTTTAACTTAAAATACTGTAAACATTAAGTTTTGACTACATCAATGGGTCGTTATAAATTTATATAAATCAAATAAGCAACAATAATAACCAAATGTTTTTTTTAAAAATGAAATTAATTCTCTGTTGGGTTCTAATCATTATAACTTTACATGCAAATTTTGAACAACTTACAACAAGCGGTTAAAAAGCTATCGATTTTAAAAGTTGGGCACGAGTTATGAAACAAGCTATAGTTAGTCAGTCAGTCAGTCAGTTAATTAGTTAGTCAGTCAGTTAATTAGTTAGTCAGTCAGTCAGTTAATTAGTTAGTCAGTCAGTCAGTTAATTAGTTAGTTAGTCAGTCAGTTAATTAGTTAGTTAGTCAGTCAGTCCGTTAATTAGTTAGTTAGTCGGTCAGTTATTTAGTTAGTCAGTCAGTCAGTTAATTAGCTAGACAGTCGGTTAGGTAGTCAGTCGGTCAGTTAATTAACTAGTCAGATAATTAGTTTATCAGTCAGTCAATTAGGTAGTTAATCAGTCAATTAGTTAGGTAGTCAGTCAATTAGTTAGTTAGTTAGTCAATCAGTTAGTTAGGTAGTCAATCGGTCAGTTAATTAGTTAGTCAGTCAGTCAATTATTTAGTAAGTCAGTCAGTCAGTTAGTCAGTCAGTCAGTCAATTAATTAGTTAGTTAGTCATTAGTTAGGTAGTCAGTCGGTAAGTTAATTAGTTAGTCAGTCAACTAGTTAGGAGGTCAGTTAATTAGTTAGTTAGTCAGTCAATTAGTTAGATAGTCAGTCGGTCAGTTAATTAGTTAGTTAGTAATTTAGTAGGTCAGGTAATTAGCTAGTCAGTCAGTCAATTATCCTCATCGCACATGAACAACTGCCCATAATTAAGCGCTGAGATATATGTGTCCAAATTATTAGAGATAAGACCAACATTATGAGAATTAATGCAGTTGGCAATAACCAAATAAAATTAGGAGAAATACCTCTACTAGACGTTCAGTGTGACATATATCTGGGTAGTAATATAGATAAAGAGGGAGGAACAGAAAATGGTACCAAAATATCATCATCATCATCATTGAGTGCCGTCTCCGCAACGAAGGTTGGCTACCATGGAGCGCCATTTTGCTCTATCTCTTGCTTTGATGGTGCAGGTTGTCATCGGTTGATTTGTCCATCTTTTGATGTTACTCGTCCATGTTAATCTTGGTCTGCCTCTGCCTCTTTTACCTTGTATTTTCCCCTCCAGGATCACTTTCAGTAGGCTGTTGTGTCTTTTAACATGGCCTAAGAATCGCATTTGTCTTGTTCTAATTGTGTTCAGAAGTTCTCTTTTCATTTTTAGTTGTTTTAAGACTTTGTCATTTGTTTTCTTTTCCTTCCATTCAATTCTACCTATTCTTCTATATATCCACATTTCAAAGGCTTCAATTCTCTGTTCTGTTTTCTTGTCTAATGTCCATGTTTCAGCACCATATAGGAATATTGAGAAGATGTAACATTTTGCTATTCTTAGTTTTAGCTCTGGTGTTATTTGTTTTGATGTTAGTATGTCCTTCATGACATTAAAATTACTTTTTGCCATTCCTATTCTTTTGTTTATTTCAGTTGTACATTTTCCATCACTGGTTATAGTATGTCCAAGGTAGTTGTAGTTCTGAACTGTCTCCAGGTCTATTCCTTCAACTTTGATATCCACTTGTGGGTTTTGAGTATTTTCTTTGTTTATGATCATAGTTTTAGTCTTTTTGATATTCATATCTAGTCCATATTTTTTGCTTGTCGTGTTTATTTCATTAAGTAATTGTTGTAGGTCTTTAGGATTTTCTGCTAGTAGTACAGTATCGTCAGCATATCTTAGGTTATTGATTATCTTTCCATTAATTTGTAGGCCTGGCATCTCTATGATGTTTTTAAAGATTTGCTCAGTGTATAGATTGAACAAGCTTGGTGATAGGATGCATCCTTGTCTTACTCCTCTTTTTATATCAATGGGTGTAGAGAACTCTTTGTTATATTTTATTATTGCTGTTTGCTCCCAGTATAGATTGCATATTAGTCGTATATCCATGTCATCTAGATGTATCTCTTTTAGGCATTCTATAAGTTGTTTGTGGTGTACTCTATCAAAAGCTTTGGTGTAGTCTATGAAGCAGGCATATATTGGTTTGTTTACTTCTGTGTATTTTTCGATTAATGTTCTCATGCAGAATATGGCTTCTTTTGTCCCGCTATTTTTCCTAAATCCAAATTGCTGCTCATCTAATTCAGTATTGATTTTATTCTGAATCCTTCCTTGTATAACTTTTAGCAAGATTTTTGTAACATGGCTCATTAGGCTTATTGTTCTAAAGTCACTGCATTCAACTGCACCATTCTTTTTAGGCAATGCAATGAAAGTTGATGTTTTTAGTTCATTTGGTATGTATCCTGTGTGGTATATGTCGTTGCATATGTCTGTAATCACTTCAATGCCAAAATCTTCAAGTGCCTGTATCATCTCTATCTGTATGCTTTCAGGTCCTGCTGCTTTTCCCCTTTTCATTGTTTTTATAGCTTTTTCCACCTCAGATTTTAAGATTTTATAGCCTGATGTACATTTTATAACTGGTTTCTTGTCCCTTTGATCATGAAATAGTTCGGTTATATATTCCTGCCATCTATCTATGATATCCTTATTGTCTGTTAGCATTTTTCCTTTTTTGTCTGCAATGCATCCACCTTCTGTGGCTTTTTTATTTTTATTAGTCATTCTCTTTATTTCTGTGTGCATTCCTCTTAGGTCTTGTTTGCTTTCCATAGTTTCTATTTCTCTACATTTTTGGCTGAGCCAGTCTTCTTTTGCCTTTTTGCACATTTTGCGTATCTCATTATCTATTTTATTGTATTGGGCAGTGTTCTTCGCTTGTCTCCTTTCTTCCATTTTTTCTAAGATGTTCGGCTTCGTGTAGTCGATTTTTATAATTCGGCTCTTGCTGATATATTTAAATGATTTACGCGACAGTCTAGTTGTGAAACTATGTGTTGCTATTCTCCCGTTTGGTGTATGTTTTACTTCTAACGTGGGGATGGACTGTGATTGCCGATATTTAAGTGGAATATGATTTATTCTTCTTTGTGTTGTGTGTTCGCGGTTCGATAGGCAAGCACATGGTTTGACAAAAATGTCAACGGAAAAACGGGTATGTTCAACCCTTATGTGAAAAGTCTGTGACGGTGGATGGAGGCGGAGGAATCAAGAATGATCAACGGCCCAGAAAGCGAAAACAGCAAAGTGTGTGGTACACAAGAGGCATGTTCAGAACACGAAAGACGAACATGGCTGACCACCGTGAAAGAGATTGGAGCCTCATCACGTACCAGTCCAGAGGAAGCCATGGAGAGTCGGAGAAATTCGAACTTATGTCGGAGGAAAGATCTTAAAATAAGTACTTGGAATGTTAGGACTCTATATCAACAAGGGAAATTGGAAAATCTAATTCAAGAAGCAGAACGAATAAATATAGATATTTTAGGCATATCAGAGACTAGATGGAAGGAATGTGGGTACATTGAAGACGAAAAATATACATTTATATACTCAGGAAACACAACAGAACATCAAAGGGGGGTAGGAATACTGATAAAAAGAGAGCTACAAAAATATATAAGTACCCACTGAACATACAGTGATAGGATTATACTAATCAAGTTGAAAGCAAAACCATTCGACATAGCAATAATACAGACATATGCACCTACTCAAGACTACACAGATGAACAAATAGAGGCATACTATGAAGACCTAAATAAAGTTATGAAGCAAGTGAAATCTTCAGACATCTTGATTGTAATGGGTGACATGAATGCTAAAGTAGGAAAAGGTAAATATAAGACAATTATAGGAAATCATGGTTTAGGAAAAAGAAATGACAGAGGAGAAAGATTAATACAATTATGTGAAGAAAACAGGCTGATAATATGTAACACCTACTTTGAGCAAGAGAAAAGGAAACTATACACATGGAAAAGCCCTGGAGATAGGAAGAGGAATCAAATAGATTACATAATGATAAAAGAAAGGTTCCGTAACAGCGTAAAGAAAGCCAAAACCTACCCAGGAGCAGATATTAATTCTGATCACAATCCTGTAATGATTAAAATGAAAATCAAACTAAAGAGAAACAAGCAAAAATCTGATTCATCAACAAACCCACTCGACATAACAGCCTTAAATCAAAAAGATATTAAAGATACCTATACAATACAAGTAAAGAACACATACCAGAAGCTGCTAGAGGAAGGAATTGAACAATACAGAAGAGAAAATCCTGATGAAAAAGTAACAACCAAATGGCAATGCATAAAGAAAAGCATACAAAAAGCCTGCGACACCTTACCCAAAAGAGAAAAGAACAAAAAACAAAAATGGATAACTAACACCAAAATAAGGATATCAAAAGCCAGTGGAGCTTTTGTTACACTGGGAAACATAAGGAAGTCCAAAGAAATTAGGTTAAATACAACAATAAAATTGTTTAACGCCAATGTTAAGTCAGTCCTATTATATGGCTGTGAAACATGGAGAACAACAAAACTGACAATCAAGAAGATACAGACTTTCATTAATGAATGCTTACGCAGAATAAAAGGATGAAAAAGGCAGGACAAATTCACTAACATAGAATTATGGAAATGTACCAGTCAAATACCAGTGGATAAGGAGATACAGCGAAGACGATGGCGCTGGATAGGACACACACCACGGAAGCCAACTGAGAGTATTACACTCAGCCACTTTTTTGGAATCCCCAGGGGAAAAGACAAAGAGGAAGACCAAGGAACTCTTGGAGAAGACAGATAGAAACAGAGATGAAGATGATGGGGAAGACTTGGAATGGTCTTAAAAGGATGGCAAGAAACAGAATGACTTGGAAAGTGTTTGTTGAAGACCTATGCTCCACAGGGAGCTGAAAGGTAGAAGAAGAAATCTTTATCTCCTTTGGTAACTGTCAGAACTGTGGGTCTGCTTTAGCGGGCATGCCCTGCCACGGATGGTCGACAAGAAATGTCAGCGCGACTGTGGGAACATGGTTCAGGGTTATCTTATCCCAGTAGTCTGAAGCTGAATGTGTGTCATTGAGACAATCGACGTGTGGGAATTGATTATAGCCTGAACTTTGTCCTATTGTTTAATCTGTCTTGTCAAGCTAAATCGGGCGTCTGGTGTGACAGGCGGTATCGTCTTCGTCAGAACTCGGAGATGTGAGTCGGGCACATTATTGGGTGGAGGTGGAGATGTGAGTCGTACACATTATTGGGTAGAGGTGGACAATCAAGTATCAATTCTAAGACAAGCTACATTCTCTGACAGAAGTTTATCTGTTAAATTAACCAGACTATCGCGATAGGCAGAAATTATAGGTGAATTGAGAGTTTCGGAGTCAAAAGTCTGTCTTTATTGATGAAATCAGAGTATCTGAGCCAAGGGAAATTTAGATATGACTTGAGTGTCAGAGTCAGTGGAAATATAGATATAACCTGAATGTCAAAGTAAATCATATTTAGATAGGACCTGAGTGACACAAAGTAAATGGTGAATAGATAGGACCTCATTGTCAGAGTAAATTGAAATATAGATAGGACCTGAGTGACAAAGTAAATGATGAATAGATAGGACCTCATTGTCAGAGTAAATTGAAATATAGATATGACCTGAGTGACAAAGTAAATGATGAATAGATAGGACCTCATTGTCAGAGTAAATTGAAATATAGATAGGACCTGAGTAACAAAGTAAATGATGAATAGATAGGACCTCATTGTCAGAGTAAATTGAAATATAGATATGACCTGAGTGACAAAGTAAATGATGAATAGATAGGACCTCATTGTCAGAGTAAATTGAAATGTGGATAACACTTTAGTTTCAGTTTTAACAAATCAAATTTAGATGAACGCTAAGTTCCAGAATGGAAATTAAATACGAGACAGTCGGTTTTAATATACATAGTCCTACTTTAGATTTATACTTTCATAATTTGATTTTGGGAACGTTGTGCTATATTTCATGTGAAACCAACTTGAAGGAAGCAGTAACCATCATCATATATTATCATTGAGCCTACTAGCATGAGCAACCAGAATGTGGTGTCCTTGCTTCCTGTTGATAGAGATAACTAATAGAACTAATTGTTTATACACAAAAAACCAGGGACAGAAAAATATTGAGGAACATAATTACATGCGCCTGTGGGCCTGCATCTCATAATAATGATCATTTAGTGAGTAGAAAAAAAAAAAGAAGTGTCAAAGATTATACTTAACGCCTTAACATCTTTGATCATCATTGACTATGAGGTCCATAACGGATCCATTACCCTCAAATTGTCTTGGATCCACTTTGGAAATGTGAAGGTAAAAAACTCCGTGATTTTAATTTACGCGGTGTCTTCTTTCATTATCGACTGTGTCATTTTTACAAGGGGGTCGTTAATTGCCTAGCTCGTGTTCCGCGAAGCATAAGTAGAAAATATAATGTTTTGTGCGTGAAACTTTTCTGACTTTTCATACGCGATGTCTTTACCGTATTCTTAATATCCATTGGATTGATAAAGTGACAAACGTAGAGGTTCTCACTCGCACTGGCCTACCGAACATCTACACGCGGCCCAAACAACATGGGTTACGCTGGCTTGGCCACTTACACCGTATGAAAGATGGCCGCATACCAAAATATACACTCTATGAACAACTAGCATGGACGAGTAACATCAAAAGATGGACAAGTCAGCCTATGACAACCTGCACTATCAAAGCAAAAGACAGAGCCTGAATGGCGCTCCGTGGTAGTCAACCTTCGTTGAGATGGCACTCGGTGATGATGATGAGCAACTAGCAGATGGCAAAAGAACTATGAGGCGCCCAAAACTCCAATTTATATCAACGTGACTGAACATAAACCCTGTAGCTTGTGAAGAAATAGCTGCAGACCGCAATCTTTGGAAACACACTCTAAAGCTCCAACTCAAAACTAGAATCAGACAGATTCATATAAAGAGAATACACGGCGAAAGAAAAAGAAAAGTAACATTTCTAAGACCGCTGAAAAAATCCATAGTTAAGTATGACTGACGGAAGGTACTACTAGTGTGTGACATTTTCTGACTGGTATGGAGGACATATAGGCCTCGTATCAGCAGAGACAGTCACAAGGAAAGGTTGTCCTTTCAGCGTCAGTGACTTTATCTACCTGTGTGCTAGGACACCCACTTTATCAATGCTATCACTAGGAACACAATAGACACGCAGCAAACAACACGCGGGTCTTCAGTGTGCATCTACTAGGTCGATGTTGTTGAACTCTGTGTGACACTATTTATTCTTCTTCATCTCGGTAATCTGCTGCACACTCTATAGACGTACTTCTTATTTTGAAGTAAGTATGACATGTAAGCTCGTGGTATGTGCTAGTGTGTATTTTATAGTGTTGGTGTTAAAGATCAAACTAGGGGAGTTCGGATTATAGTTCACAAGTTGTTTTGTTTTTTTTAATAATCAACTGTCCTCGTTTTCTTTTATGAAAATTCCAGAGTAGATTCCACTTTGCTAACAATTGTTCGTATTTCTAAACTTTGTTTCTTCAGTTCGGTAGTTCGCTTCTTTCTTTTGTGTTTTTATAAAGTGATCCTGCTTCTAAGTTGACAATTGCTTCATTCCGGCGTCTTATTTTTCTTATTTCCTTCCTCGTTTGCCTTTCAGCGCCGAGGGGAGATTAAGTTTGTGGTATTTTACTCCATTGTTTCTTAGTGTTTTTAATAGTTCATCAACTTATGTTTTTTTATGGTCGCCCTTTGAGTCTGGTATTCTCATGGCATCTGTTGGAAGCTTGTTTTGTCATATTTTGATCTTTCTGTTTTTTTTTCACAAACCGTTTTATATTATGTATATAAAGGCGGATATTATTCCTAGCACCCTATCTCTTTCAGCTATTCACTTCTAATCTTATCTCTCACGTAACGCGTCTAATAAATTCCATTTTGGGTGTTATTATTTTTCTTATTGTTCTGGAGTCTATGAGTCCAGGTCAGGCATTGGTAACGCAGAGTTAGCATGAAGTTTGTGTTGTAGAGCGCCCGTTTTGTCTCGAGCGTTATTGACTTGTAAGGACATTAGTAGTAACACCTGTCCGATTTGTTTGAGAAGTTTTGTTGCATCTCAAGTCTATTTCTTTCTGCTGCTTGTGAATTTTTATTTGTCACTAGACTTCCTAGATATTTGAATTCCTCTACTTGTTTTAGTTGTCTGTCGTTATGTTAATGTTCTGTTTTTATTTTGCGATGTTTAAGACTTATATCTTGATGTTGTTTTTCATGTTGTGTTGGTGCCTGCGATTTCTATGTATATTTAAGTGTTATTGTAGGTTTAGGGGGCCTCGATGGTTGAGTAGTTAGTGTACTCGCTTCCGGATCAGAGTGGTCTTGGTTCGATCCCCAGAAGTGGCTGATTTTTTATAGGATCGACAAGGCTCCGTGGTTCACCCAGCCTCTAAAAATTGGTACCAGAGATTTTTCCTGGGAAATAAATGGCGGCCTGACGTGATAGCGACCACATCACCCAAAAGTGTGCTGCGTTCATAGAAAAATATAGTCACTAACACTATATTCCTCATTGTCCAAGCAAATCGTGGAGGGAACCTTTACTTTTTACTTTTACTGTAAGTTTATATTTGTTCCCATATATTAGTCTTATTGTCTGCGAATAGAAGCTCATTAATACTCTCTGTCTCAGATGGGTTGGCCAACTGACATATATGGTCAATGTTGGTTAAATAAAACAATAGGGAAGATAGTACGTACCCTCTGTCTTATTCTTGCTTTAACTTCGAAATGGTCTTTATCGGCTGCTACTGTTCTGACTGCAGCTGCTGTTCTTGTAGAACTTATAGCATGAGCTGGTTACATTTTGGCTTACTCCGTATGTTCTTAGTATCTTCCATACTTGTTCTCTGTTGAATGTTTTTTCATCGTGTATTAAAGCTACGTGCATGTTCTGATTGTGTTCTGTCGTCTTTTCTTTTAGCCTTTTAAGGATGAATAGTGCGTTAGCAGATCGTCTTTTTTTTAAAATCCGAAGCCTATTTGTGGGCTGCTAATCTGTAGCCTGACTTCCGGTCAATATGGCGGACAGGCGACAGGGAACCGTTGAGTCAGTCTGAAAAATGTTCTTTGTTGCAGTTTCCTCACATTCAAAGTCAGGCTTGCTGTCGAAGCTTCTGTGTGGTGTTCCATCCTGATGGTATTTTTATATTCAGATTGCTTACGATGAATGATGATATCGTATGACGAAGGACAGTTCAGATGCGTTCAATTCGGTGCGGAAACGCCTTATGCCTTTTCACGTGTACTGTATCTGCTAAGATGATGACTGCAACTGCCTTTCTTTTCGTCGATCCCAATCGACGGTTCACCCAGCCTTTAATGGGTACCTTATTTTTTTCAGAAAAAGTGAAGCGGCACGGACGTAATACAGACCACATTACCCCAAAAATCATGCGCCGAATGTCTGTAAAATATATGGTCACTAACACTATATTCCCTATACGCCACTTGGCGTGACGGGGGTACTTTACTTTTTTTTTTTTTACTATTCGTTTGCAGTGATACCGGGGCCTTCAATGAACCATAACCATAATCTGTAGCTTTATATTTGGTCTTATAAAGTAAACATAAAATTGTATTAAGCTGCTAGACCTATAGAAAGAACAAACTACACCGTTTCAGCTAAAGTTTTCATCAGGTATAACACACAGATTTTCGAATGAGGTTCAAGAACTGAGGTGGAGTAGGTATAATTGATGTAAGCCTAGTGACGGGGAGAGATGACAAGTCATAAAAGTATAAAGAATAATATAAAAGTGGGAGCCGCAATAGCTCAGTGGTTAGTGAACTGGACTACAAAGGACAAGTGGTAGGTTTCGATCCCAACCGACGGCCTCTTGTTCACCCAGCCTTTAATGGTACTGAATTTTTTTCTGGGAACGTACACCGACCACATTACCCTAAAAATCATGTGCTGAAGGTCTGTAAAATTTATGGTCACTAACACTATATTCCCTATACGCCACTTAGCGTGACGGGGGTACTTTACTTTACTTTTGTAATATAAAAGTTTAAAAGTATTTTTTTTAAACTATAAGTAGCTGCAGTTTATGAAAGAACATAAGTACAAATATCAGATATACATAATATAATCTTTGTATATTTGATATTTGTGTTTTTTTCTTATAATCTCCTATAATTGGTCTTTTCTCTGTAATTTTAGCCTTGAAACTTTCCTATATGGCTATCTAGAGAGATGCCTCTATAAAGGTAAAATACGAGACTTGGATTGGCGTCTTAGCACGCTAGTTTCAACCCACATGTGCTCAGCTTCCATCCTGAAGTGTTCGAAGACTTCTGGACAGTGTCGCTTCATGCATCGAAACTCACGATGCGAGGCGGCATTCCTCACCTTCCCAGAATGTTACCCTGGTACCCATTTCTGCCAGCGGCTAAGTGACGGCGGGGGTATTTTTTTTTTAAACCACGTGTACAATTTTCACTGCTTCCAGCTGGAATCGAACACTGGTTGTCCTAACGTTGGTAGCCCAGTCGGGTGGTTTTCCCAAGTAGGCTACCGAGGCCCCCATGCCTCTTAATGGTTGCAGGTTGTATTTTACAAATCTTCTGGGGCTTGTTGCAACAACACGGTCGTGCTCAGATCATTTGCTCGACACGTTCTCCTGTCAGTATGAAGCACTGTGGCCACATATCAGCGAAAACATTAAAGATGACTTTATCTCAGAAGCACGAGCTCCGTAGTACCGGCGATGACCTCTTCTCCATAACCTCATTAGTCGCCTCTAGCGACATGCGTGGCAGGTAACCATGGCTACATTCTTGTCTCCCCTCGTAGTTAGATCCCCAGTAGCCTAATGAGTGTGCCTGTTGTCACAAAAGTATTAAATGCAAATAGATGTCGTCGATGACTTTGCATTCCCTGCTAATCCAAATAAAAACCAGGCTACAGTTATTTAGCATAAACATACCAAGACAGGACCACAGATTAATCGCGATGAAACAAAGATAATTCAACGTAACGACACTTGACTATAATGTAATTGAAATTAAAAGACCACCAGTTGGAGAAATAGACCAATTTACATACTGTAGATGAAAGAAAAAGATCGAAGGAGATGCTACACAGAAAATAAGTAAATGAAGAACAGTTTTATCCAACCCAACAAAATGTGGGCTGAAATAAAATACGAACAAGATTTGGGCCATTTAATGTGGTCCAACGACGAGAGTGATGAATACGGGCGATGTATTACTCGCTAATACATTGATGGGAATTACCGAGTTGAGTTATTGCTAGTAATATTGGTGGGAATTACCAAGTAGAGTTATTGTTAGTGATATTGGTGGGAATTACCGAGTAGAGTTATTGCTAGTAATATTGGTGGGAATTACCGAGTAGAGTTATTGCTAGTAATATTGGTGGGAATTACCAAGTAGAGTTATTGCTAGTAATATTGGTGGGAATTACCGAGTAGAGTTATTGCTAGTGATATTGATGAGAATTACCGAGTAGAGTTATTGCTAGTAATATTGGTGGGAATTACCGAGTAGAGTTATTGCTAGTAATATTGGTGGAAATTACTGAATAGAGGAACTAGTATTATGTTATTGCTAGTAATATTGGTGGCAATTACGGAGTAGATGAGCTAGTATTATGTTATTGCTAGTAATAATGTTGGGAATTACCGAGTAGAGGAACTAGTATAATGTTATTTCTAATAATATTGGCGGAAATTACTGAATAGAGAAACTAATATTATGTTATTGCTAGTAATATTGGTAGTAATTACTGAGTAGAGGAGCTAGTATTATATTATTGCTAGTAATATTGATGGTAATTACTGATTAGAGGAACTAGTATAATGTTATTGCTAGTAATATTGATGAGAATTACTGAGTAGAGGAGCTAATATGATGTTATTGCTAGAAATGTTGGTGGGAATTACTGAGTAGATGAACTAATATTATGTTATTGCTAATAATATTATTGGTAATAATTGAGGAGACGAACTAGTATTATGTTATTGCTTGTAAATTGGTTGGAATTGTTGATGTAGAGGAAATAGTCATGTGCTTTTGATAGGACGGTTGTGGGCGTTACTGATATAAAGAAACTAGATTTTGCAAAATTTCTAGGTCACGTTGAATTTGTTTGATATAGACCTGGCTTTAAACTACCTCTATGACAGACAAGCTCCATCTTCCTAATCAACAACCGGGAAGTGAAGAAAGTGATTGTAATCATGCAATCAACATTTGTTTTTTTTGGCGATTCGCTGAGAGCCGCAAAACTCGTCACAGTGGCATTAGATAACAGCAGCATAGCGATTGTTATCAAGTCGGCTGCAGTTATCACAATCATCATCATGTGCCATACCGGTTGACGCAGGCGATTATGTCCTTCCACAATCTTCTATCTACAGTGCATCGTATGAGTTCTGTTGTTGACTGTTTTCCATGCCATGACACCAAGCTATCCAGTATTTTCTCTCTTTGTCCTCCGCGATCTCTCTTTCCGTTTATTTTGTCAGTTGTAACCAAGTATTCCAACTTTCCTCTTCTCATGATGTGCCCAAAAATGCTGATTGTTTCTTCCTTATGTTTTTTAGAAGCTCCCTTTTTGTGTTGGCCTCTTTAAGAATTTCCTCATTGGCCTTTGTCCAGGAAACTTTTAACATTCTTCTGAGAAATCCCATCTCTGTGGCCTCTAATCGTCTTTTCATTTGTTTGTCTACTGTCAATGATTCGCTTCCATAGGTCAGAATTGGTTCTATATATAGCACTGATGAACTCTCTTTCTCATTTCTATTGACATAGATTTGTTGCATAAGATATTTTTCATTTTCTGACATTTTCTTTGGCCTGAACTGTTCTGCTTTTTATTTCTGTGGTGCATCTTCCATCCGATGTTATTATTGTGCCCAGGTATTTGACGCGTTGCACTTGTTTCAAATTTGCCCTGTTTATTTTTATGCTGCATGCTGATGATAATTCTTTCTTCGATATGACCATTATTTCTGTTTTCTAACTCTTCGGACTGAGACCTTTCTTGTTGCTTTCTTTTATTATTATGTCTATCAAATTATTTATGTTGTAACCATTGACTTGTGAAAGAAGACATACAAGCTACGTATCTCGGAGCAACATTTGATATGGGCCACTGCAAGAATTACAAAAGATTGTAAAATTAATACAGGAAACGACATTGCAGATATAGACAATACTTCGGCGAACGAAAGATATATAGATAGATAGATAGATAGATGGATAGATGGATAGATGATGGATGGATGGATGGATGGATGGATGGATGGATGGATGGACGGACGGACGGACGGACGGACGGACGGACGGACGGACGGGCGGGCGGGCGGACAGATTCTTAAATTATAGTGGACGAAAAAACACACTAGCTCAATTTTAAAAAATCTCGGTTCTTCTGACTAAATGTTGACTATAGATAATAAATAAAACAACAAGGAACCTAATATGTAGAGGCACCATAGTATACAGACAACAACCTGCTTTCTCCGCAACGGTTGAAGGTGTCAGCAGCTAGATACAGGAAAGAAGATAATAATTAAGCTATAAAAATGAATTTTTGTTGATCATTGCTGAGAGGGAATCGAGGGTTCTTTTTTCTACGATATGAATGACTATTCTTATTCCTCTTCTTTCCTCATTTACCTTTCAACGTGGAGGGGAGATATAATTTGCTTTCTTTTGCTCTTCTGTTCGCCTCTGCTGCTACTTCCTTGTGCTTCTAATATTCTGTCAATCTATCTTTTTCGTGGTCGTACCTTGGGCCTGGTGTTCTCGCAACGTTCATTGAGGGCTCGTTGTTTTATGTTTTGATCATTCTGCCTTGTCACGTGGCCAAACCATTTTATCTGTTGTTTCTTTATATATTCTATGGCGGGAGCTACTACTTAAGCACGTGGAAGGAACCATTTTACACACACTTCATCTCTGTAGAGGCTATTTTTCTTATTGTTCTTGCATCTAGGGTCCAGGTCTGGTATTGGTAGCACAACGTTGGGATGAATATTTGAAGATGACTACTGATGATCATTAATTTAAAATTGAGTGAATGCTGGGAGTGAATCGAGAGCACATGGTGTTTTATAAGTTGTGGTTTAGCTTATCCGAACGGTTGAGGTGAGAGGCGAGTATTTTGGTACCTCTTGGGTGTGTTGATAAAGTAGACTTAGAATTATAGTATCTCTTTGATCTGTTGATATAGAAGACAGTATTATAGTATCTCTTTGATCTGTTGATATAGAAGACTTAGTATTATAGTATCTCTTTGATCTGTTGATATAGAAGACTTAGTATTATAGTATCTCTTTGATCTGTTGATATAGAAGACTTAGTATTATAGTATCTCTTTGATCTGTTGATATAGAAGACAGTATTATAGTATCTCTTTGATCTGTTGATATAGAAGACTTAGTATTATAGTATCTCTTTGATCTGTTGATATAGAAGACTTAGTATTATAGTATCTCTTTGATCTGTTGATATAGAAGACAGTATTATAGTATCTCTTTGATCTGTTGATATAGAAGACTTAGTATTATAGTATCTCTTTGATCTGTTGATATAGAAGACTTAGTATTATAGTATCTCTTTGATCTGTTGATATAGAAGACTTAGTATTATAGTATCTCTTTGATCTGTTGATATAGAAGACAGTATTATAGTATCTCTTTGATCTGTTGATATAGAAGGCTTGGTATTATAGTATCTCTTTGATCTGTTGATATAGGTATGATATCTCTTGCGTCTGTTGATAAAGAAGACTTAGAATTATAGTATCTCTTTGATCTGTTTATATAGAAGACTTAGTATTATAGTATCTCTTTGATCTGTTGATATAGAAGACTTGGTATTATAGTATCTCTTTGATCTGTTGATATAGGTATGATACCTCTTGAGTCTGTTGATAAAGAAGACTTAGAATTATAGTATCTCTTTGATCTGTTTATATAGAAGACTTAGTATTATAGTATCTCTTTGATCTGTTGATATAGAAGACTTGGTATTATAGTATCTCTTTGATCTGTTGATATAGATATGATACCTCTTGAGTCTGTTGATAAAGAAGACTTAGAATTATAGTATCTCTTTGATCTGATGATATAGAAGACTTAGTATTATAGTATCTCTTTGATCTGTTTATATAGAAGACTTAGTATTATAGTATCTCTTTGATCTGTTGATATAGGTATGCTACCTCTTGAGTCTGTTGATAAAGAACACTTAGAATTATAGTATCTCTTTGATCTGATGATATAGAAGACTTAGTATTATAGTATCTCTTTGATCTGTTTATATAGAAGACTTAGTATTATAGCATCTCTTTGATCTGTTTATATAGAAGACTTAGTATTATAGTATCTCTTTGATCTGTTGATATAGAAGACTTAGTATTATAGTATCTCTTTGATCTGTTGATATAGAAGACTTAGTATTATAGTATCTCTTTGATCTGTTGAAATAGAAGACTTAGTATTATAGTATCTCTTTGATCTGTCTATATAGAAGACTTAGTATTATAGTATCTCTTTGATATGTTGAAATAGAAGACTTAGTATTATAGTATCTCTTTGATCTGTTTATATAGAAGACTTAGTATTATAGTATCTCTTTGATCTGTTGATATAGAAGACTTAGTATTATAGTATCTCTTTGATCTGTTTATATAGAAGACTTAGTATTATAGTATCTCTTTGATATGTTGAAATAGAAGACTTAGTATTATAGTATCTCTTTGATCTGTTTATATAGAAGACTTAGTATTATAGCATCTCTTTGATCTGTTTATATAGAAGACTTAGTATTATAGTATCTCTTTGATCTGTTGATATAGAAGACTTAGTATTATAGTATCTCTTTGATCTGTTTATATAGAAGACTTAGTATTATAGTATCTCTTTGATCTGTTTATATAGAAGACTTAGTATTATAGCATCTCTTTGATCTGTTTATATAGAAGACTTAGTATTATAGTATCTCTTTGATCTGTTGATATAGAAGACTTAGTATTATAGTATCTCTTTGATCTGTTGATATAGAAGACTTAGTATTATAGTATCTCTTTGATCTGTTGAAATAGAAGACTTAGTATTATAGTATCTCTTTGATCTGTCTATATAGAAGACTTAGTATTATAGTATCTCTTTGATATGTTGAAATAGAAGACTTAGTATTATAGTATCTCTTTGATATGTTGATATAGAAGACTTAGTATTATAGTATCTCTTTGATCTGTTGAAATAGAAGACTTAGTATTATAGTATCTCTTTGATCTATCTATATAGAAGACTTAGTATTATAGTATCTCTTTGATCTGTTGATATAGAAGACTTAGTATTATAGTATCTCTTTGATCTGTTGATATAGAAGACTTGGTATTATAGTATCTCTTTGATCTGTTGTTATAGAAGACTTGGTATTATAGTATCTCTTTGATCTGTTGTTATAGAAGACTTGGTATTATAGTATCTCTTTGATCTGTTGTTATAGAAGACTTGGTATTATAGTATCTCTTTGATCTGATTATATAAAAGACTTAGTATTATAGTATCTCTTTGATATGTTGATATAGAAGACTTAGTATTATAGTATCTCTTTGATCAGTTGATATAGAAGACTTAGTATTATAGTATCTCTTTGATCTGTTGATAAAAGACTGAGTATTATAGTATCTCTTTGATCTGTTGATATAGAATACTGATTATGGTACCTCTTGGGTCTGTTGATATAGAAAACTTACTATTATGGCACCTCTTGAATCTGTCGATACAGAAAACTTACTATTATGGCACCTCTTGAATCTGTCGATATAGAGAACTTACTATTATGGCACCTCTTGAATCTGTCGATATAGAAAATTACTATTATGTAAAATCTTGAATCTGTCGATATATAAAACTCACTATTATGTCACCTCTTGAATCTGTCGATATAGAAAACTTACCATTATGTCACCTCTTGAATCTGTCGATATAGAAGACTTAGTACTATGACACCTGTTTGGTCAGATGATATAGAAGACTTACTATTATGTCACCTCTTAGGCCGACAAGGTTCATTTTCTCCAGTAGAAGCCAATCAATCAGGAAAGCCACTATAATCGCTACATTAACTTCCGGGGTCATATGGCTATTGATTTGTGTTGACCACGTGACAATCGATCATCATCATCTTGTCTGCACGTAGCCTACTCAAACCTAGTGCCGGCCTTTTATCAATGTATAGTTCTCTTTGCTTACAAATAAAGCAGTTTTAACTTACTGATTTCGTTTAGCCAACTTATTCTACGAAAGTTCCTCAAAAAAGTTGCGAGAAATTGTAACAGCCTTGGTGTTATCTTATCTGTGTTTTCGAACATTTAAATTAAATCTTGATCTAGATCGATAATGTCTGGTTAGATAATGCACGAACTTCCTTGTAAGCTTGGTCGAGTATACTGTAGGAGAGAGGCACTGAGAAGCTGTGCCACTAATTGGTCTGCCAATATTAGTGTCAAGGAACTGAATTCCTGAAACACAGACTCGACATGTAATCAAAGGGGGACTTTAATTAAGACGACCAGAGTGTCTCCAACTGTGCGTTATGTGTTGAGTTCTCGACCATTTGTTACTTTGTTCAGTGCTACACGTTCACCAGGAAGTTAGTGGTCTCCTTGTCTGTGATTGTATGTATGCCTGTTGCTCTGATATTCAATGTTTGTGTTTGCAGGATTCTAGTATTTGAGCCTTGTGTTATTTGTATTTTCACTCGGATATAAGTGTCGGTGTTATAAAATAAAAGCATATGAATTGATGAATCACATACAAATTGTATGATGCGGTGTTACTATAATAGTTTATAATAGTTTCTTCTGCGTGCGCCTTTAGATGTCAATGTTAATAAGTTGTAAGAAAGCGTTCGTCAGCTCATGGCTGGTGACATCTCCATATATCTTGTCCTGGCATGGTACCATTGATGGCCACAAGAGCCCTCTCTGATCATCTGATGTGAATTGATCTAAGGCATGATTAAGTCACAAACGTGTAAACTGATATAATCTTCATCAGTAAACAAAGACAGGATCATGCGTGATTACGTGAAAATTTGATTGTTTTTTTTACCTTACTTTACATCAGCTTTACCGTGGTCCTGTATGTTATAAAAGGATTTATTTTGTAGTATTTGTATGCCGATTCACATTGGTGCTGTGCCGTACCTCTTAATTCATGTTTCACACAGTTCTCAGGCAATATACATTTGTATTATTAGCTCGCCAGTGTCGAAGGTGACTTTCGACTGTCATGCTACATATCCTTCACTTAACTGTCACTGTCTCTCATGAAGGACAACGGTTCTCAGCCTGGCGTCTGCCGGTCTCTAAAAGCATGTTACAGGTTTAAGAGCTGAAATAATTGCGCAGCTTCGTCCAAGATGAAAGTGTATGAGTCAGTGCCATAGCGGTTAGCTCACTGGCTTGGCGATAAAGTTAACGTGGGTTCAAGAAAAAGCTTGGAGCGAACAATACCTGGGCTGAAAGTGATCAGAAACTCATAGCTCGGCGAACAAGAGCTGATTAAGATTCTCACATACCTACCCGCGGTGACTGTGGAAACAAAGTCTAGCTAATGAATTATGGGTTGAGAATGGAAGAACAACGCAATGCTTCTACTCCTACTTTTATGTGCAGGCGACGATGAGGAGAATTGGGTACCTGACTTATTTAGTTCGGTCAGGTAATAACAGCGAGAGAAAGCACTAGCATCTTCGCTTCCAAATGATGTGACGTTGTACTGTTAAGTTGATACTTCACTGCCTTACAATATTAGATACCACAAGGCAATCTTCGCCAAGTTGTTTAATATGTAGGGTACTTGAAGTGTTCTTTTGATTCAGTTGTCACTCGGCGGGGGGGGAGGGGGGGCGCTGGGTGGTCTAGAGGTAAGATGGCCTCTCGACAAGACGGTCCCATGTTCGATTTCCGCCACCATCTGTTGAACAATTGGTTCATTCAGTGGTTTGTGTGTGCATGTCTGCATTAGTCACCTCTAATGACTCGGGCAGATGGGGCTCTTAAACCTGGGAGGGCAGACCATCTAAGGGCAGAATCCCCCTACAGAAAAGATCATCTGCTGCCTTGCAGGAAGATTGGGGACAATCAAAGGCTAAGGAACGCAAACCTGAATAAAATGCTGCCTGAAATCGGATGCACTGGGCCACTGGCGCAGAACACCGTGCAACGTTTTAACGGGTGTTCAATCAGAGTGGATCTGGCAGACTCTAATTGTGATGTTCTGTCTGTGGGGGCGATCAACACACTTAACCTGACAGCTGACTTCATGTGAGAGTCTGGAATCCTACTTTGATTGAGTCCTGATCGCAGAGAGTGAGATAGAGAGAGAGAGAGAGAGAGAGAGAGAGAGAGAGAGAGATTCCGTGGTTTCTTCGTGGCTTTACCCTTCCCCGATTTCTGGGTATTTAGATATAATGTCTAGCCTATAATGTCTAGCCTATAATGTCTAGCCTATAATGTCTCGGATAATTGCGAAAAACAAGAGATCCCGTGTGCATTCTGCGCACGTTAAATAATCCTTTGCTGTTGAAAATCGAGATTAGGCCAAAACTGGCCGCTGTCGGGTAAATGTGATAAGAAAAATCTGCCACCAAAATAAAATCGTCAAAACTCTCGGCGATAAATAATGAAGGTGCTTCTGAAGTCTGAGAATATCTTCCTGCATGGCGAGGGACACCTGAGCACATGGCAGCTGATGTGTAAGTGGGAGGGTTATATTCACTCAAAACTCAGAGATATAAAGATGGCGTACTCAATCATATAACAGCAATTGCCACTAAATTATTATGGGCTGTTGTATCTCGCTGGTTAGCGAACTGGACAACTAGAGACAAGAGGTTGGGTCCTTAACGACGACTCCTAGGTTCACCCAGTACCGAATTTTTAAGAGAAAATATGGCGGCCTGGTATGATACATCACCCTAAAATGTGCCTTTGCTCATTTTAAATTATGGAACTCCAAATTCCTCATACGTTTGAAAGCATGGAGAGAAAGAGATAACTTTATACTTCACTTACCAGAGCGTCATTATGTTAATGGTGGCGTGTTGTTTCAGCGATAAAGCGAACCTTGGTGCAACCACAGCTTAGCTCTCTCCAACCAACTTAGCTGAACAAATTGCGTCCCTGGTTTAATGAGGTTAGGAATTTAAGTAACAGCAAGGAAGTGCACTGGCATTCTCACTTACTTGCAATTATAGTGACATCGTACAATTATGGCTACTACTCTTCTCTCCCCCCCCCCCCCCACAATATTAAATATGCCAGGACCTTGCTCGTCTTATAAAGATATTATTTTTTTAAAGTTGAGAATACCATGGACAGCTAAGTAGAGTAATGAAAACGTTCTCAAAGAGGCCAACGCAAAAAGAGAGCTAATTTCCAATATTAGGAAGAAACAATCATCATTTTTTGGCCATGTAATGAAAGGAGAACAACTGGAATATATTGTAACAACTGGGAAAATTGAGGGACGAAGAGATAGAGGGAAGCAAAGAGAAAAGATACCAGACAGCTTAAGAGAATGGCTTGGCAGAATCTCAACAACAGAAATGATAAATAACTGTCGTGATCGAAAGTTGTGGAGAGATATGATCCCCTACGCTAGTAGGCCCGGTACTTGATGATGATGATGATGATTTTGTTAAATTCGCTTTTTTTTATGTACAGTTTTTTTTTTTTTTTTTTTTTTGATGAGCACAAAAACATTGTATCTAAGCTTCATAATTGTGGAGGTCGTTGACGTTACTACGAAATTCGAATATTCCACTAGGGGGCTGGGTGGTCTAGAGGTAAGATGTTGACTTCTGAACAAGAAGGTCCCAGGTTCGATTCCCACAACAGGCGGTGTGAATTTTGTTTCAAAGTTGAACCCGTGTTGTTTTCGTAGTTTCACCCTACACTGGTCGAAAAATAGGAGGTCCCGTGTGCTTTCGCGCACGTTAAATAACCCTCGGTAGTCTAAAGTCGAAAATAGCAGGCTAAAAAAGTCCGCAGTCCAACCAAACATTTTTAAGCAAATTCCGAAGACGGATGTGTCGGGCCGAAAGACGCAGATATGGCGGCTTTGTCGTAAACTAGCGACACAACGCATCCACTGCCACTTAACGGGTGGACGTCGAGAAAAAGAACATTCCACTGGGATTTCCCGAAAATAGCAGGCAAGGAATTAGAGTGCAGAGTCCATTCTCTGTGTAATTGTGATGTGGCTTCATTTTCTGTGTTCACAGAACGATCTGTTCATATTCCTTGTTGGTTCTTAAGGGAACGTTAAGTACGTAATGGTTGTGGAAGGTCCGGTATCACTGCATCATCATCATCATCATCATTGAGTACCGTCTCCCCATCGAAGGTTGGCTACCATGGAGCGCCATTCCACTCTTTCTCTTGCCTTGATGGTGCAGATTGTCATAGGTTGACTTGTCCATCTTTTGATGTTACTCGTCCATGCTAGTCTTGGTCTGCCTCTGCCTCTGTTACCCTGTATTTTCCCTTCCAATATTACTTTTATTAGGCTGCTGTGTCTTTTAACATGCCCCAACAGTTTCATTTGTTTTGATTGTGTTTAGTAGTTCTCTTTTCATTTTTAGTTGTTTTAAAACTTCATCATTTGTTTTCTTTTCTTTCCATCCAATTCTACCTATTCTTCTATAAATGCACATTTCAAAGGCTTCAATTTTATTTTCGGTTTATTTTTTTTTGTCTAATGTCCATGTTTCTGCACCATACAGGAATATTGAGAAGATGTAACATTTTTCTATTCTTAGTTTTAGCGCTGGTGTTATTTCTTTTGATTTTAGTATATTTTTCGTGGCATTAAATTTACTTTTTGCCATACCTATTCTATTGTTTATTTCAGTTTTACATTTCCCATCACTAGTTATAGTAAACTGCAAACGAATATAATTTAGTAGAATGTAGTGTCACTGCAAACGAATTATATAATTCATAATTGAACGTTAAGTACGTATGCATGCATTATATCCGTCTGACAAGAAGTTGTAATCTGCGCCTTTCGCCTCAACACATTTGACTTCGGCATGACAGTCTTTGAATCGGGTTTGTCTTCCCTTTTCTTTCGCATCTCGTTTCACCTCGCTTTTATCTAGGACTAGAAGGTGGTGCGGAATATTGATCAATTCTGGTCAAGGGTCTCATGGTCATCAATCTGCATTTGCAGCAACGTTACCGCTGTCCAAACCCAGACCTTATCTATCCATTTCCTCATGTGTCTATCTTTACGCTTCTCACCTTCTTTTGTGATTTGATTTTGTGACCTGTGCTGGCTATAATGTATTTAAATCTTGTGACCTGTGCTGGCTATAATGTATTTAAATCTTGTGACCTGTGCTGGCTATAATGTATTTAAATCTTGTGACCTGTGCTGGCTATAATGTTATTCAATCTTGTGATCTGTGTTGGCTATAATGTTATTAAATCTTGTGATCTGTGCTGGCTATAATGTTATTAAATCTTGTGATCTGCTGGCTATAATGTTATTAAATCTTGTGATCTATGCTGGCTATAATGTTATTAAATCTTGTGAACTGTGCTGGCTATAATGTTATTAAATCTTGTGAACTGTGCTGGCTATAATGTTATTAAATCTTGTGAACTGTGCTGGCTATAATGTTATTAAATCTTGTGATCTGTGCTGGCTATAATGTTATTAAATCTTGTGATCTGCTGGCTATAATGTTATTAAATCTTGTGACCTAGCTGGCTATAATGTTATTAAATCTTGTGATCTGTGCTGGCTATAATGTTATTAAATCTTGTGATCTGCTGGCTATAATGTTATTAAATCTTGTGATCTGTGCTGGCTATAATGTTATTAAATCTTGTGATCTATGCTGGCTATAATGTTATTTAATCTTGCGATCTGCTGGCTATAATGTTATTAAATCTTGTGAACTGTGCTGGCTATAATGTTATTAAATCTTGTGAACTGTGCTGGCTATAATGTTATTAAATCTTGTGATCTGTGCTGGCTATAATGTTATTAAATCTTGTGATCTGTGCTGGCTATAATGTTATTAAATCTTGCGATCTGCTGGCTTTAATGTTATTAAATCTTGTGAACTGTGCTGGCTATAATGTTATTAAATCTTGTGATCTGTGCTGGCTATAATGTTTTTAAATCGTGTGACCTATGCTGGCTATAATGTTATTAAATCTTGTGATCTGTGCTGGCTATAATGTTATTAAATCGTGTGACCTATGCTGGCTATAACGTTATTAAATCTTGTGATCTGTGCTGGCTATAACGTTATTAAATCTTGTGATCTATGCTGGCTATAATGTTATTAAATCTTGTGATCTATGCTGGCTATAATGTTATTAAATCTTGTGATCTGTGCTGGCTATAATGTTATTAAATCTTGTGATCTATGCTGGCTATGATGTTATTAAATCTTGTGATCTGTGCTGGCTATAATGTTATTAAATCTTGTGATCTGTGCTGGCTATACTGTTTTTAAATCGTGTGACCTATGCTGGCTATAATGTTATTAAATCTTGTGATCTGTGCTGGCTATAATGTTATTAAATCTTGTGATCTATGCTGGCTATAATGTTATTAAATCTTGTGATCTATGCTGGCTATAATGTTATTAAATCTTGTGATCTGTGCTGGCTATAATGTTATTAAATCTTGTGATCTATGCTGGCTATGATGTTATTAAATCTTGTGATCTGTGCTGGCTATAATGTTATTAAATCTTGTGATCTGTGCTGGCTATAATGTTATTAAATCTTGTGATCTATGCTGGCTATAATGTTATTAAATCTTGTGATCTGTGCTGGCTATGATGTTATTAAATCTTGTGATCTGTGCTGGCTATGATGTTATTAAATCTTGTTATCTGTGCTGGCTATAATGTTATTAAATCTTGTGATCTGTGCTGGCTATGATGTTATTAAATCTTGTGATCTATGCTGGCTATAATGTTATTAAATCTTGTGATCTGTGCTGGCTATAATGTTATTAAATCTTGTGATCTGTGCTGGCTATAATGTTATTAAATCTTGTGATCTGTGCTGGCTATAATGTTATTAAATCTTGTGATCTATGCTGGCTATAATGTTATTAAATCTTGTGATCTGTGCTGGCTATAATGTTATTAAATCTTGTGATCTATGCTGGCTATAATGTTATTAAATCTTGTGATATGTGCTGGCTATGATGCTATTTAATCGTGGGACCTATCCTCCATAGCAGCAGAATTTCTTGTGCCCGGAACAATCGACTTTAGCAATTTTTTTTTTTTTTTTTTTTTTTGGTGGGGGGAGGCGGTTATAGTGTGGCTACCCGTCTCCCCCCCCCCCCCATCATTTTTCACAACATTTGGGTGATGTATGTTTTTGTTCGGGCTGACTCATTGATCCTAATACCAGCACTTCATACGTCTCGGCGCCAGACAAAAGTTCGACAAGAAACGACAAATGAAAAAAAGAGCGCGACGTCACAAAAGCTAACGTGTATTCCAAGTTCCTTTTCACTTGGTTCATAAAGCTGGGCATGTACAGTAGGGATGAGAACCATTGAGTTTAAATGTAAAGTATACGATCTTGATGTCTGACAGGTTGGTTGTGCTAAGTCCTGCAATATACACATCGGATTCATAGATTACGAAAAGGCATTTGATAGTTTCGAGGAATGCTTTGGAAGTTGCTGAGTCATTACGGAATCCTCATAAAGTGTATTAACCTGATAAGAACAGTGTATGAAGGAACGAAATGTAGTGTTGTGCACGAAGGGCAGTTTACAGAAGCATTTGAAATAAGAACAAGAGTAAGGCAGGGATGCCTTATGTCTCCATTTCCCTTTCTACTGGCCATATATTGGATTATGAGAATAACCTAAATGGAATCCGGTGGTCACTGACAAAGCAATTTGTGGACTTAGACTTTGCTGATGACATAGCTCTCCTATCACATAATCATCAACTGATGCAAGATACAATGAGCATACTTGATGAGAGGTCACAACAGCTAGGACTGAAAATTAATAGAGATAAGACCGACCAAAGCCATGAGCATTAATGCAGTTGGCAATAACCAAATGATAATAGGAGAAATATCTCTACTAGATGTAAAATCTTACATATTTTTAGACAGTAATATAGATAAAGAAGGGGAACATAGAATGAAACCAAAATAAAGATACAAAAAGCAAGAGGAACTTTTATTGCACTAAGAAACAAAATTAGGTTAAATGCAAAAATAAAAATGTTCAACTCCAATGTTAAATCAGTCCTATTATATATGGCTGTGAAACATGGAGACAACAAAAGTGACAATCACGAAAATACAAGCCTTCATTAATGAATGGTTAATCAGAATAAAAGGATGGAAAATTCTCAACAACATCACTAACTTAAAACTATGGGAAATTACCAGTCTGATACCAGTAGACAAAGAAATACAACAAAGACGTTGGTGCTAGATAAGACACACACTGAGAGTATTACACAACAGGCTCATTTTTGGAATCCCTAGGGGAAGAGACAAAGAGGAAATATTCTTTGAGACGATAGGTTGAAACAGAGATGGAGTTAATGGGGAAGAAATGGAATGATCTTAAAAGAATGGCAAGAAACAGAATGACTTGGAAAGTGATTGTTGAAAACCTATGCTCCACATGGAGTTGAAAGTGTTTGTTGAAAACATATGCTCCACATAGTTGAAAGTGTTTGTTGAAGACATATGCTCCACATGGAGTTGAAAGTGTTTGTTGAAAACATATGCTCCACATGGAGTTGAAAGTGTTTGTTGAAAACATATGCTCCACAGGGAGTTGATAGGTAGAAGTGCAACGTACTGGACGTGGCATATTTAAAAAAATGTATCTAGCTTTAAGTCAACAAGTCACGGTCTGTATAATTTATTTCTGTTTGTATTTATTTTCCTATAACTTTCAATTTTTGTGTGTGAATGTATGTATGGTGGTATGTCAATTGAAGTCGCCTTGACATAGTGTTTTGAAAGAGTGGCACGGAGCACCGTTACCAGTTAAAAGGAATAGTAATGGCGGTACTCTGAAAGGAATTAATACTCGTGAAGAACGTGTCTATATCATAATGAGAGAATTATCTCTACTTGAGCTAATCATGTTAGTGAATATTAGAACAGGTTATGAAGTACACAGTGCAACACATGCAGAGAGATTGAATAAATGTACAAGCTCTGAATCTAGAGCGTGATAGCCGCACTGGCCGAGTTGTTATTTCGCTTGCCGCTGGACAGAAAAGGTGCGGGTTTAATGTCCAGATGTGATTTTTTAAAAAAAAATTATTGTCATTGTATAACACGGCATCACGATAAATACAGCCATTAAAAATAAGTACCATAGATTTTTCAGATAAATTAGGGCGGCCTGTAGTAGTATCGACCACATCATACATAAATGTAGGGAGACTGGTTAGTCTCGAGGCAAGCTGCCGGCCTTGAGACAGAGAGGTTGTGAGTTTAAACCCCGGCTGAACCAGTTGGGTTTTTATTTAAGATTTCTCTCTGCGTTAACTACCCTGATCTCAGCAGCGAGGCCCGGCTTGAAACGTCAATTACTCATGGACGGAGAATGTATGAGTACCTCCGAAGACGGAGTTATCTACCTTTATGGTGAGGTATCCCTGTGCACACGGCGGTCAGGGAAAAATGGGTAACACGCAACATTCAATTCCTATTCTCTAGGGACTTCACCAGGTGAAAGCTGGCGAACACAAAAAAAAGTAAATAAAAGTAATATTAATTATTATTATTAATTAATTAATATAAAACAATGCATAAGATATTAAGATAGTCATTTTTTAAATTTGACACTAAGGCCATACTCAAAAGCGTAGACAGAACCATTTTTTGCATACTGGTGACGTAGTATGCGGCATATTTGAACAGGAGTATCCCCTATCATAGGGTGAGTGAAACGTCTCCTTTCTTCCATTAGTCTATAGGGCATCCTTGGAGAAGTTCAAGTACTCGTCTCTCTATCAGGGCTATGAGAGTAGGGGGTGGGTGGGGGTGTGGCCTAACAAACACCAATCTGTGGATGAAGAAGTCGTTGGCAGAGAATGAGATGGGGACGTGACACCAAAGAGTGTACAGACCTCGACTTTGCAGAGTCCCAGAGAATGATTGAAGTTTGAGAGAAATGGAGGAGGTTGATTAAGTCTTGTCAGTGGTGCCCATACGACCCAGTTTATTGGAAGAAGAATGGGAAGAGTAAGAGCCATGGCTTGAAATCAATCAGAACTGATAGATAACAATAGAATCAGAGAGTCGTGAAAATGCTGGTAACCTCACATGGCGTGTAATCAGGCTGATAGATAACAATAGAATCAGAGAGTCGTGAAAATGTTGGTAACTTCACATGGCGTGTGATCAGACTGATAGATAACAATAGAATCAGAGAGTCGTGAAAATGTTGGTAACTTCACATGGCGTGTGATCAGACTGATAGATAACAATAGAATCAGAGAGTCGTGAAAATGTTGGTAACTTCACATGGCGTGTGATCAGACTGATAGATAACAATAGAATCAGAGAGTCGTGAAAATGTTGGTAACCTCACATGGCGTGTGATCAGACTGATAGATAACAATAGAATTAGAGAGTCGTGAAAATGTTGGTAACTTCACATGGCGTGTGATCAGACTGATAGATAACAATAGAATCAGAGAGTCGTGAAAATGTTGGTAACTTCACATGGCGTGTGATCAGACTGATAGATAACAATAGAATCAGAGAGTCGTGAAAATGCTGGTAACCTCACATGGCGTGTGATCAGACTGATAGATAACAATAGAATCAGAGAGTCGTGAAAATGTTGGTAACTTCACATGGCGTCTCTCTCTCTCTCTCTCTCTCTCTCTCTCTCTCTGTCTGCGACCAAGGCTCAATCAGAGTAGGATTCCAGACTCTCATGAAGTCAGCTGTCTGTTTAAGCGATTCGACTGCCTCATATAGTTTTTCTTCCAGGGAGGTGGGTGTGGACCACATTGCTCTTCTCAGGTCTGTGTAATGGGGGCAATCCTGTAGAACATATTTTGCAGTCATATTGTCCAGTGTACAGTGGCATAGGCTGGTTGTACCTATTTTGAATTTGGTGTGAAAATGCTGGTGACCTCTCATGGCGTGTGGTCAGATGAACAAATAAGTCAGCAGCAGAGAATTTTTTTTTTTTAATTGGGGGGAGGGGGGGGGGCGTCGGAGGTGGGAATTAAAGTATCACTTTAAAAAATGTGGATAAATAAAGAAATGGTAACATTTCACAAAATTAGAAACAGTAACCACGTTGAACCGTGACAAAATTCAATTGATTTTTTTTTTTATGTGTGCACTTGATTTGTTTTTGTTCCCGTGGAACACCTGGAGTTGATTGTTTTACCTTTTCTTTTCCAGTAGAGCTGTTCAATGCCACCACAGTGTGTTATTTTATTGTAAACGATAACATTTACTTGACTTCTATCTCCGTTCCCTTTCAATGTTACTTTTCAACGTTACCTTCCTCCGTTACCTTTCAATGTTACTTTTCAACGTTACCTTCCTCCGTTACCTTTCAATGTTGCCTTTTTCCGTTACCTTTCAATGTTACCTTTCAATGTTACTTTCCTCCGTTACCTTTCAGTGTTACTTTTCAATGTTGTAGGAAAATAAAGGGAGTGTTCTTATAATGTGCCTCGTTTATGCAAGTTTATATTAACTTTCTTTCTTATTCTTTCCCTTGGGTAGCCCCTTCAGTCACCTAATTATGAGCGTCTTATCGTATTCACCCAAGTGTCTAAAATATTGTGTTCAGTGTGCTACTTTCTATTGTATTCGTATATATTTATTGATTCCCTGCTACAATCATCGTGTCCATGTTCTGGCATGATTCCTGATATGCGATTAGTCGTGATAACCAGAGCTCATTAGACCAGATAACCGTCAGTTCTACAAACATTTGCTACCACAGGGCCTGTCAGGTGTCTGGGTATCAGAACCGCTTACGTTCAGCACAGTAATGTCTTTAAATTTTTGTTGTTAATTGGGTGCTTCGCGCCCACGTGAATGGAATTTGCGATTCTAAATTACATTGAAGCAGATCAGGAGCATATCTAGTATTTCTTTTCGGTGGGATATTTCCAGAACAGAGCAGAACCTATAAAGGTTTAATAAAGAGGGATGAATTCAAGAAATCAATATAGAGGTAAAAGAAATGGTCATGCAACCAACAATCTCATCTTTGGTTATGGCCCCGGTATCACTGCAAGCGAATTAAAATCCATAATTGCTCAACCACATGTGCCAGTGGAATCATCCGAATTACTAACTCATCTCCCAAACAAAGATAGAAGAAAGGTAGCTGTAGTCCCCATCATAGCAGTCTCAGCACACACCAAAAGACATAAGGCGGAACCGCACAGAAAGTGAACACATAAAACTGTTCCCTGTCATACGATATCATCATTCATCGTAAACAATTGGAATATCGAAACGTGATCAAAATGGATGAAACACACAGCTCATGGTGTGCACAGAGCTCCTAACTCAGTAACTCCTGTAATAAGCCGGACTTGGAATATGAGGAAACTGCAACAAGGAACACTTTCATACATAGCCTTCAATGGTTCTTTCCGCCTATCCACCATTTTGACCGGAAGTTCACGTCCTCCTGAAAATGATGATCGTCATATTTTTAAAAAATGTATAGCGCTTGATGGTGTTATGACATCGTTTTTGACTCCAATTCCGAACGTATAAAACACAGTCGCCGGATTATCCCCGTTGCCCATCAAACAACAGACCGCAAGATTAGCATATGACCGGTCTTGGGATATACAGTAAGCCATTAATCATGACGTAGTATACGCAACAATGGCTGTGCTCATATATTCCTGATTACTCTAGTGAATGAAGCCTACAACAAACGAAACACGGTGCAAATTCCCTAAAGAGATAAAACTTCGGCTGATTTGACGGAGCAACCCACATTAATGAGTTGTAACATGTAAATAACTTGCGTCAAACAATTCCAACAACGGTCATTGAACAGCACGCAATGTGACGTAAACCGCAGATCAACTCTAGACGATGGAAGGTCGCATTCACAATACTTGATTTGTCAAAAAGGAATATTGCCGTGAGTAGTAAGAAATTTGTACAATGCTAGCCATTAGTGCAGACACATGTTCATATATTAGTGTCTGTACATGTTTATAATGTGGGTGCACATATTTTTTTAGTTAAGAAGTTCGTCCGGTCGGCCGGTGTTGACCCGGTGACCTGTGTTCGGACCGACCGGGTGACCCGTGACCTCTCGTCGGTCGGTGGCTCGGCTGGGATTATCGTATTGTTGAGACGCGGCAGGCTCGTTTGAATGGTTGTCTCGTGATGTGGTATTGTTATGTTAAATGCTGACGGCCCTTGTTATGTAAACCGCGTGTTCAGGTAGGGGTGACCTCGGCATGTAAACTAGGAAAAGTTTGGGGTGCCTTTGTTAGGTAAACCCCATGTTTAAAAAAAAAGATGACGCGGCAGGTTCGGTTAAATGGTCGTGATGTTGAATTGTATTTTAAATGCTGACGGCCTTTGTTAGGTAAACCTTGTGTTTAAGACGCGGCAGGATCGGTCTCGTGATGTGGTATTGTTATGTAATTTGTAAATCAGTTAACTTTGGAAATCTAACAGTAATAATGACAGTCTCTCTCTCTCTCTTTCTCTCTCTCTCTCTCTCTCTCTCTCTCTCTCTCTCTGACAAGTGAATTAACCAAGTCAAATAAAACAAATTCTTTCTATATTTAATTTCACAGCTTTTTATTAATACAGCAGAGAACAGATATTTGAAAACATATTACTGTCCGGTTGATGAATTTGGGCATCCATTGACCCCTCGGAGCCGAAATATCAACGGGGTGAGCAAACGATAAAGGATACGGTCGTTAATGTGTTGTCTTGATGAAAAAGGCATGAGAATTCTGTTAAACTTCGCGCCACGACACTTAAAAATTATATAATAAACACAATATAGACCACACGTGTTGCTAAACAAATCTTGCAACACCCGTGGGTTGTAGACGAATGGAACGTGTGAGTTCTGATCGATAAAGTTTAAAATACCCATGTGTCTGAGAGGTAAACCGTAGGAATCGAAATACTCACATTCTCCGAGACTGTTGTAAAAGAGGGCCACCCAATGCTCACCAGGTTCGTGGGCAGGGTCGTTGTTTATGACAAAGGCTGCAGTCGCGGTTGGGTCGATGCTGGGTGGTAAGTGGTTTCGTGGAAGGACACTAACAAGGGAACAATGTCGAACGAAAATATCCAACATCAAAAGGTTGTAAATCTCCTCCGTGTTCATTTTGTTTCTCTCAAACGGCGAAGTCTGTTAGAACCTGCCGTGTCTTGGACACCTCGGGTACTGAGTCCAATTCGGCGTAGACGATAACTTGTAGGGGAGTAGTTGTGGCAGTGGCAAACTTGAGTTCTATCGACAAGGGCCCGCTTGTGGCTTGCTCAAAGTGGGAGCCGTTTAGTAGGCTGAGGAGAGGTCAAAATCAAATAGACAAAATCCATCCTTGAACTCTCGATAAGCAATGTTATTCCCAGCATCTTTACCAATCAGACCCATGGCCAGATTTGTACCAAAGAAAGCACTCGCGTATTGATTTCGTTCAAAGTCCATAGTTAGAGGCTTTCCAGAAATACATTTTCCGTCGACCGTCAGGTTCATATAAGTCAAACCAAAGTGTTGAAAATTGAACGGGTTAGCGGTATAAAAACCATTAAATGTACTGGCTGTAATCAGACCTATCACTATACGGGTTGGTGTTTGAGATCAAAAATAAATTCTCTTGACTGTGGGAAAACATCCCGCTAGCGATGGAAAATGTTTTGATGGTAAGTAACCCTCTTGATCGGGTACCGAGCATTCCCGCTTAAAAGAACCTTTTCGTGGGCCAGAGAAATCGCGGGTTTAGCTTAGCTTTCCTGACCACGAGCGCAGCGTAGGTGATACTCTTATAACCCACAGACCTACCATGAGCAATGATGTTGAACACATCCTTAAAGGGCGTGAGTTTGATCTTTACATCGACTCTGTTTAACATGTAACGTTCCTGCACAAAGACGTCAGAGTGCAAACGACCCATCATTTCAACCTCTTTACTACCTGAAGTCAAATTGCGCTGTGTTTTAAATTACTCATTTTCTTTTATATCATTGTGGTGGCCAGCTGTGTCTTTGTAGAACAGAGCGGCCGTCAAGTATTCCGTTTTCGCATCCTCCCCATAGTTTAGCGTAGCCTCAAACACTGCTCTAAAAGTATAGGTATTCTCCGATGGTGTAACCGTGTCGTTTAGAGATACGTCGACTTGTGAATATAGACTGTGAAGATAATTGTTGACTGGTCCTACCTCGGCATCCGATGATACACTATCACCGTTGGGGAGGGTGATCATGACCCGAAGATGCAAAACGTGTTGAAAGGATCTAGATACTCCTCGCTCTTTCCCGAAATGAAAAACTCGATGAGTGTGCCATGCGACAAGGCCGCGATAGGACGAATTTCTATAAATTGGCCAGATTCTAGAGATGTCTGTGTGGGTTGAACGCTAAATAAATCCAAACCAGAGTGATGACATTCACACGACTTGGGGTGAATGAGAGACATTATTAATCGAAAATATCTTTTGCCACCGATACCCTTGACTTCGTCTTCTTGTTGTGCGTCGAATGAAGGGGAAACTGTCTAGCTGTTGGTTTTATCCTCTTCGTAACGGGTTCTCTGGGTGGAGGTACCTTCATAAATCACTTTCTGCTTTGTCGTCGTCGTAAACCACTTCCTGAATGGTTGTTACCACTCATGTGGTCTATGGCCCCGTGTATCAACCGCTGACCAGCTTCCTTAGCTTGTTCTTTAAAAGCTTCACTGACATTTCTCCCGGCTAATGCGTCCTGTGCGACCTGCAGACCAGTCCCCAATCCTTCTCTGAGCAAGGCTTTACCCCCTGTTTTTAACCAGGATAAAATAGCCCTCCCGATTCCCCCAACGAAACTACCGATAACTCGACCACTCTGATTTCGACCTCCTATAAAGTAGGGCATTCCATCACCTGCCTGACAGCAGTAAAAGTCTTCGTATAACTCAACGTCGCGATGAAGAGGTGTCTGTCTCACCATTATACCAGATCGAGATGTTTCTTCACTCGAAAGTGCACCGTTAACACCGACGTCCCGCTAGTGAATGGGATGGTTTTTCCATGTTCGTTGGCTAAAGGGATTTCCACGGTGTCGAAGTAAAATCTGCTCAGGGGGGCATGGTGAGGCTTATCGTAGATCTGAAACACCACGGTGTGATTTCTGTTGAGAACAGGCACGCTCCTGAGGAGAGGTACCATCACATCCGCGTCCGGTCTGGGCGAAACGAGATTCCAGTAGAAGTAGCCATTTTTCACAACACTTTCCAAGTCCATTGCGCCCACGCTGTAGATATCGGGAGCTGTGTCTGTTATGTAGGTCGTGGGGAAGTCTAACATGTTTTTTCAAAGTGTCGCTTATGGTAACACTGACTCATTTTCTGGTAGAGTTTCAAGATGGCTTTATTCACCTCCTTTGCGTAAAGGAATCTCATGTTTGCCATTATTACACCCGCGCTCGACTCTTCCTCCTTTTTTATGATCAACGCATTCAACGCGCCGATGAAATCATCGGGTATCTTGTGCCAGGGTCACGTTGAAGTGAGATCTAACACCGCAAATTTCGTTGTTAGCGAGAGGTTCGTAACGAATCCAGACATCACCCTCTATTACATTGAAAAAATTAAGCGGAAACTGTATCTCCACCAGCGCGATCTCATACTGCGTGGAAATGTCAATGGTCTGAGGGAGTTTAACGAAAAAGTGGCCGAGATTATCCTTAAAAATCTCCATAGATGCGTTGCTGGGTAGGGTGACATAAAAATTCATCTTACTTGTTTCAGCGTCACCTCTTCAACTTTGGCTTCGGTAGCATATAATCCAAACAGCTGCTCAGTAGGGCTATCCACAGTTTTCCATCCTTTGTGTCTTGTTTTTCGGTGGTCAGAAACAACCGCGACAATGACATATATAACTATCACTTGACAAATAAATACAATCTTTAAGTGGGGGATAGTTTCCCAAACACCGACCACGCCATTGTTCGCTCTCTCCTTACTCTCGAGTTTATGGCTCGCAAAACTAGCTCTCCAAAAGTTTCCCCTTCTTCTCTCATCACTAGTTTTTGTATTTGACAATGTCCTTGGTCGGTATCCAACTGTTGAATGAGGAATCGTACCCAAACCACTTGACTAAACTATCTTTTCGGCCAAATGATGTGCGACGCTCCGTTATGATAATCTCGATTCTGTACTCGTGCTTGTCTCCAACTTTTTGAATTTCTGGTGTGTAGAATGACCCCTCTATCTCGTTGCTCTTATCGTCTTTTAACACATATGTAACGGGGTTTGTTTCATTTACTCGACTGATGGAAAATAGTTCTTCCGTCCAAGCCGGGGCATAGCCCTTTTTAAAATTGGCTCTGCCCAGGACCAGTCTAACTCGATCACCGACCTTATACAGGGGTATTTCAAATTTAAAGCTGCGTTTGTTACTATGCAACGTGTTCCATGCCTGTTCTTGATTGTCTCTGCTGACGTTGACCGGTGCCATTTTTATACTTCTGTGATACGAATGGTTATAACTTCGAAGTAGGGTGGGTAGGACTCGGACATAAGATAGTTGATTGGATTTCGTGAAATATCGCCACATTCGTTGTTTCAGAGTCCTATTAAAGCGTTCCACCATGGCGGCCTTAATATCTTCGTTCTGTGTAGTGAAAAAAGTAAACGTTGTCAGCGAGAAATTTTTTTAATGTTCTGTTCAGAAACTCTGACCCTTTATCCGTTTGAAAAGTGACGGGTTTCCAATCAAGAAATATCTTTCTGACGGCTTCCACTAAGGATTTTTCCGTTTTTGTTCGTATCTGTACAGACCACGCGAAGTTACTGAAAACGTCCACGCAAGAAACCAAATAGGAATATCCATCATTGTGTTTTTTTAAATGGTCTCAAATCAATTAGGTCTGCCTGATATTGCTGTTGGGGTCCACTCGTTATAATGGGACGCCTTTCAAGTCTGTGACAAATTGGTTTATGAAGGGTATAGGCATCCTGATGACCCAACCATCGATTGATCTCTTTAAGTCCTAGTTTGGTGTTACGTTGCAGGGCCGTTGCACCACTATACGCCCCTGGACATCTAGGGTCAAAGTAATGACGTCTCAATATTTTCTCCACCATTCCCATTTTGGTGTTGGGATTCCGCTCTTTCTTTTTTTAGGTCTCAGTTTATATGCAGTTACCTGCGGAGTGTTTTCATTACCTATCTTTGGGGTTTCCGCTGCTGGTGTCTTAGTCTGCTCTGGTAGTACCTCGAGTGATGGTGGTGGAGAAGGTGTTTTTTCTGTTGATGTGTTGTGTTGAATGAGATCGACCGAGCCCAATGACTGTCGTTTATGCTGCTCCAATCTAGTTAAATACTTATGCAGAGCACATTGGTACACTCTGGCCTTATCAACGGGTGCTAAATCATCGTGGACTAGGATACGTTGCATTTCATTATCTAAATCTCTCAGGCTGTCATTGATCGCCTCGGATGGGGTATACGTACTAGTAGTCTGTTTCAGACCCTCAAGGAATGAGGATTCATCAAAATAATTTTTTGGCCATTGTTACGCACCTAGTACTCCGCCGAGAATACTTAATATAGGTTGGATCAAAGCAAATATGAACCCACCAGTTTGTAGAATCTCTTTCCCGCCGCTTAAGAGTCGGTTTCTTTTTAGTGAGAATTCTCAACTTGTTCTTGTGTCGAAGTAGCTCTCACTTCTGTCGCATAGTGAGTCTAACATTACCTTTTAATATGTTATGACAACACTCACACAAAAAGTTAGTGAGTTTGGGAAAGGCTGTTTTCAATATTAAACTTAAACTGCTCGGCGTGGCGGCGCGCAAACATTTCATCTAAGTGATTCATCGCACATTTTTGTTACTTTGGCACGTAGACGATTTGTCTCTCCCCTGGGAATATTTTTGTTCTCAACCTAAGATTACCAGATGTATCCTGACGAAGATCAACCAAGTAACCATGAGGAGACGTTGTACATCCTTAAAACTATCTTGGAGGTACCCCACCTGTCGTGGGTACATTTGTTTAGCCAGATTGATAATTTGACTTCCGTCTCTCGGGTACTTGGAAAGGATTAATAATGTGTATTGAGGTTTATGGTTCGATGTTCCTTGTTTTTTTCCGAATAGGTTTTGAATAATATGCATCACACTGATATCTCTGTAATGACTACCTTTGGTGAATAATTTTGTTACCCTCTCGTCCGTCTCTGACATTAAGTCATCGATGATGATCAGTCTTCTCTTCTTACCACCATCCAATTTATCGATGTCTGGTAGACCCTCGATAAATCTCACTGACCCCATAGTCTCGTATATTGGTTGCCATTCCCCATAACACCATAAAACTTCCTCCGGTACGGGGACAACTAACTCGTAAAGGTTCTGTATAAACTTTTGCACAAATACCGTTTTCCCACACCCTGTAGGACCGGCTATCAGAGCTGTGAATGGGTGTTTCCAGCGTGGATCCATCCTCACAAATGACACTTTAGTGATTATACCACCGAAAAAAAAATATATATATATATTTTCCCACCTCGACGTTGCTGAATGGTATTTGATGTAACAGTGACAACAAGTGATTTTAGGTCAGCAGGCAAGGTTTCCCCTCTTTAACTCACACCTATTTTAAAATCCACATTCTATATAAACACTACAGGGTTTCCTAGTCACAATACGCGTTACCTGAGACCGAATTGTTACATACACATACATATAACAATACCACATCACGACCATTCAACCAAGGCTGTCGCGCTGACAACAATACGCTAATCTCAACCACCTATCCGACACCGACCGATAACGAGACGACCATTCAACCAAATCTGCCACATCATCCCTTAAACACGAGGTTTAACATTACCGATAATCCCAGCCGAGACACCGAGCGACGAGCGATCACCGGATCACTGGTCGACACAGGCTGGCGGACGAACTTCCGAACACACAAAAAATATGCACCCACATTATAAACATGTACAAACACTAATATATAAACATGTGTCTATACAATTGGCTAGCATTCTACGGTTTTCTCATTACTGCCGTGCATACTACTCCGTTTCATCGGCGCAAATGTGTTAAGTAGAACATCAAGTAGACATGAACAATCTCATCTACATTTATGAAGAGATGATGGACATGTGTTGAGATAACAAACGAATTTCAAGAGGCTTTTCTAGGAAAAACTTCAGGACACAGAAAAAGATGAAGACCTACAGACACACTAAAATGAAGACTCATAAAAGAAGTATAGATGGCAGGCATAGACTCATTGGAAAATATGGATTATCTTGCCCAGAATACAGATGGATGGCGAAAAACACTACAAGCTCTATGCGACGTCTAGCGGCGCTAACAGAATCAAGAAAGAGGATTGGTTGGGTGAATGTTAACAGTCTTTTTTTCATTTAACTGGCAATTGTCCTCATAAACATTCACTGCAAAACAATGTTCTCAAATAACATATTGTTGTGGTAGCAGCCGACAAGTAGTGCCGGTTATGGTCCTCACACCACGATGGCAGGCAGAGGATCTCATGTATAGAGACAATGGCTGCGATCTCCGACTAGTACAGTCACTGCCAAGAAGGAAAGGAATGGCAAACTACCTTCGTAAATTGCCTTGAATAATCATGACAAATCACTACCTTCTATTGACAGCTAACGACGTCAATGGGGGCTTCACAGCCACCTCGTCCGGTAGGGAGCGTCATGTGCTACAGGTGACACCCGATCATCATCAAGCAACTGTATGCAAGATCAAAAATAAAGAGACACTAGCGATAGGAACTTGGAACATTAGATCAGCATTCCAGGTTGGAAAACTAGAAAACATCAGCCAAGAAATGAAGAGAATGAAATTGAACATTTTGGGACTATGTGAAATGAGATGGACAGGAGCAGGATTATTACAACGCGACAGTGGAAATGTAATTTACTCTGGGGGAACCACACACAAAAGAGGAGTAGGCATCATGTTAGATAGAGAAAGAAGCAAAACAGTGAAAGGATTTCGGCCAGTATCAGACAGAATTCTGCTAGTAAAATTGAGAGGCAGACCAATGGATATCAACATAATTCAAGTTTATGCACCAACAAGTAATAGCGAAGAAGAAGACATTGACACTTTTTACGAGGAGCTAGAGGCGACCATGCAACAGTGTAAACCCCAAGAAATAACTATTATATTAGGGGATTTCAATGCAAAGGTAGGAACAGCTAAAGTGCAAAATGTGACTGGGGGGCATGGCCTTGGAGAGAAGATTGACAGAGGGGATAGATTGATAGATTGGGCAAAGACACATGAAATGATTATAGGTAACACCTGGTTCATTTTCTGAAAGACTATTTTAGCCTGAGCTATTCTGCTTTTTATTTCTGTGATGCATCTCCCATCTGATGTTATTATTGTGTCCAAGTATTTGATGCGTTGCACCTGTTTAAGATTTGTCCTGTTTATTTTTATGCTGCATGCTGGTGATGATTGTTTCTTCGATATGACCATTACTTCTATTTTCTTACTATTCAGATTGAAACCTTCCTTGTTGCTTTCTTTTACTATTATGTCTATCATCTCTTAGTTCATTCTCTGCTATTAAGACTGTCATCTGCCTGTCACAAATTATTTATGTTGTGACCGTTGACTTCATTTTATATCTACTAATGATCTCATGAATGTTTCCCAATAGAAACTGGGGTTAAACAAGGATGTATTTTATCGCCCTTGTTATTTGGAATTGTTGTGGACTTCATAATGAAGAAATGCTGCACTGGTAATAAAGGCATCGAATGGATACAAGGAGACCATTTGGAGGACCTCGACCTTGCTGATGACATAGTCCTCATCAGCAGTCAGATAAATATGATGCAGGAAAACACAAATGAACTATCAGCAATAGCCAGCAAAATTGGGCTTAAGATCAATCACGAAAAGACTAAAGTCATGAAAAGTTTAATTTCAACAGATGACAAAATATACATGGAAAGCAAACCAGTAGAAGAGATCGATCACTTTATCTATCTTGGAAGTCACATTGATCGAGAAGGAGATGCAAGTAAAGAAAATAGAATCAGAATAGCTAAAGCAGCAATGTCTTTCAGAAGCCTTAAAAAGTTGTGGAAATCAAAACTAATCAGCACAAACACAAAACTTAGGCTATTCAAATCAAATGTACTATCAACCCTTATGTATGCGTGCGAAAGCTGGAAAACAACAAGAGATATAGAAACAAAGTTGAACGCATTCGAAAATAAATGTCTAAGGAAAATACTTGGTATAGCGTGGAACGAATTCAAAACAAACGAGGAAATTAGAGAAATAGCCAATCAACCACTAATATCTTCAGTAATAAAGAAAAGACGACGGTCATATGTTGGACCTGTGATGAGAAGAGATAATAACCGAATAGCAAAGCAGGCCCTCATATGGGAAACAACAGGTAAGAGAAAAAGAGAAAGACCCAGGGAGACACTGAGAAGAACATTGATGAGAGAGGCAAGAGCAACAGGATTCGGCTCCCTCAGTGAGATAGAGCTGCTTGCACAGAACAGAGACAAATGGCGAGATTTGATAAAATATATTTAAAAGAAAACTGCTAGAACAAAAATTCAGATATGAGAAGGTGTATCTTGGTCTACGCCCTATGGGCCGGCAACGGCTCGAAAGGTCAATAGATAGATAGATAGAATGATCTCATAATATGTTCGCTGTAAAGTGAAAACAAATTCGGCAATAGAACACAGCCTTGTTTGACTCCTTGTTTTTTATATTGGAACTTTTCTGTTTGGTTACTAATTCTTATGATTGCTGTTTGTTGCCAGTACATGTTTTTTTATAATTCACAGATCATGGCCATCATTGTTTAATTTCTCCAGCATATTGATTATTTCCACATATTTTACTTTCTCAAATGCTTTTGTATAGTCTATTTAAAAAAAAAAAAGTAAAGGGCCCCGTCACGCCAAGTGGCATATAGAAAAAATGTTCTTAGTGACCATAATTTTTACAGATCTTCAGCGCATGATTTTTGGAGTAATGTGGTCGGTATTATGCCCATGCCACTTCACTTTCCCAGAAAAAAAATCTGGTATCCATTTAAGGCTGGGTAAAGGTAAAGTAACAAGAAAGGTCTCAGTCTGAATAGTAAGAAACAGGATAAATATAACACTTATAGACGTCCACTTATAATAATAATAAAGATAAAGTACGAGACTTGAACTGGCGTCTTAGCACGCGTGTTTCCACCCATATGTGCTCGGCCGCCTATCCAGAAATGTTCGGAAATTTCTAGATAGTGTCGCCTCAAGCATCGAAACTCAGATGCGAGGCAACATTCCTCACCTTCCCAGGGTAATACCCTGGTACCCATTTCTGCCAACGGCTGGGTCGACCGTGGGGGTATTTTTTTTTTTTTCAACCACGAGTACAATTCACATTGCTTCCAGCGGGAATCGAACACGGGTTGTCCGAATGTCGGTAGCCCGGTCGGGTGGTTTTCCCAACTAGGCTACCGAGGCCCCCAAGGCTGGGTAAACCCGGTAACCGTCGGTTGAGATCGAAACCTACCTCTTGTCCTTTGTAGTCCAGTTTACGAACCACTGAGCTATCGCGACTCCATTGTATAGTCTATAAAGCATATATAGATCTTTCTTTACCTCTACAGCTTTTTCTATCAATGTTCTCAGGATGTATATAACATTATTGGTGCTCTTTTCTTCCACAAATTCACATTGTTCCTCACTTATTTCTGGTTTTATTTTGTTCCTTATATATCTCATTGTGATTCTTAGTAATATTTTCGTCAATAGGGTCATGAGTCTAATAGTGTTATGGTCTTTACAATCAGTGACACCTTACTTCTTTGGTATGGCTACAAAGAAAGATTTTAGTAGATTTTTGGGTGTGTGTCGAGTGTTATATATGTCATTGAGTAGTTTTGTTATGACTTGTACTCCCAGCTCTCCTCATGCATTTATCTCTGCGATTGTAATATTGTCAGGACGGGGAGATTGATCTCTTTTCATGTGTTGAATTGCCTCTTCCACTTCACTCTGCATTATCGTTGGTCCTGTGTCTTTGTTTGAATTGTTTAGCTCATTAAAATTATGTCCAAATGCAATTTGATTATTTATAGACTGGTATTTATAAACACTGTCGGTTAAAGACTGGTATTTATAAACACTATTCAGATCGTAATCTGCATTTCTAAATCTTTCCCTTATCTGTGAAGTTGTACAGTAATTTTTTAATGAATTATCGTAACATTTTAATCCACTAATATAACAGCTATCTGCTATTGTAATGGTTAAACTACCGCCATCTATATCTCTCAAGCGGAAGTGCTGAGGTGGGGTTTTTCCTCAAAATGCCTTAATGCTTGTGATGTCTTGAGCTGTGCAAGTTATAGACAGCTGACTTCATTTTATGTACTACTTTTATATACTACTCCCCCTCACCAATCTTAAATTATTTAGATATTACTCCCCTTCACCAATCTGTTAAACTATTTATATACTACTCCCCCTCACCAATCTTAAATTATTTATATACTACTCCCCCTCACCAATCTTAAATTATTTATATACTACTCCCCCTCACCAATCTTAAATTATTTATATACTACTCCCCCTCACCAATCTTAAATTATTTATATACTACTCCCCCTCACCAATCTTAAACTATTTATATACTACTCCCCCTCACCAATCTTAAATTATTTATATATCACTCCCCCTCACCAATCTTAAACTATTTATATACTACTCCCCCTCACCAATCTTAAATTATTTATATATCACTCCCCCTCACCAATCTTAAACTATTTATATACTACTCCCCCTCATCAATCTTAAATTATTTATATACTACTCCCCCTCACCAATCTTAAACTATTTAAATACTACTCCCCCTCACCAATCTCAAACTATTTATATATCACTCCCCCTCACCAATCTTAAACTATTTATATACTACTCCCCCTCACCAATCTTAAACTATTTATATACTACTCCCCCTCACCAATCTTAAATTATTTATATATCACTCCCCCTCACCAATCTTAAATTATTTATATACTACTCCCCCTCACCAATCTTAAATTATTTATATACCACTCCCCCTCACCAATCTTAAATTATTTATATACTACTCCCCTTCAATCTTAAATTATTTAAATACTACTCCCCCTCACCAATCTTAAATTATTTATATACCACTCCCCCTCACCAATCTTAAATTATTTATATACTACTCCCCTTCACCAATCTTAAATTATTTAAATACTACTCCCCTCACCAATCTTAAATTATTTATATACTACTCCCCCTCACCAATCTTAAATTATTTATATACTACTCCACCTCACCAATCTTAAACTATTTATATACTACTCCCCTCACCAATCTTAAATTATTTAAATACTACTCCACCTCACCAATCTTTTAAACTATTTAAATACTACTCCACCTCACAAATCTTTTAAACTATTTAAATACTACTCCACCTCACCAATCTTTTAAACTATTTAAATACTACTCCACCTCACCAATCTTTTAAACTATTTATATACTACTCCCCTCACCAATCTTTTAAACTATTTATATGCTACTCCACCTCACCAATCTTTTAAACTATTTATATGCTACTCCACCTCACCAATCTTTTAAACTATTTAAATACTACTCCACCTCACCAATCTTTTAAACTATTTATATGCTACTCCACCTCACCAATCTTTTAAACTATTTATATGCTACTCCACCTCACCAATCTTTTAAACTATTTAAATACTACTCCACCTCACCAATCTTTTAAACTATTTAAATACTACTCCACCTCACCAATCTTTTAAACTATTTAAATACTACTCCACCTCACCAATCTTTTAAACTATTTATATGCTACTCCACCTCACAAATCTTTTAAACTACAGTCGAACCTGTCTAAGGCGACCATTCACGGGACTTTCAAAAACTGGTCCCATAGGACAGGTGGTCCTGCCTCACAGGTTTCACATAATAAATAGAGCGATAAAAAAAATTTTATCCTAAGCACTATGAAAACTAACCTGCAAATCAGCGTAATCCATGAGTAGAACATAGTGCACATGTCGGTCTACAATAGCCACTGGTTGGACACTTTTCATAAAACACGATAGTTAAACACACAAAAATAAAACACACATACACAGATTCCACTTATACTGTACATGTATCACTTTTGACTTGAAAAAAAATCCAATATGGTAGTCTGTTGTTTGACAGATGAAATAAACGATAAGTTCAATTTTTCTCTCAAGTCCATGATAACGTCTAGTATGTCAGATCTCCCGTTTGTTATTGAATAGGTGCGCAGAAGCTCCAAAGCATTATGTGCATCTGCGATAGTGTATGTTTTCTCAATGTCAGTAGAATCTTGTTCGTTGTCTGATTCACTATTCACATCCTCAGCAGCTAAAATTGCAGTGGCAGGAAGATCCCAGTTTGTTTCTATTGTGTTGCAAGTTTGGAGCCCTGAATCAATCATGGAGATGTCTGTCAATTGGTATCCAAACAATTCTTTTGAAAGGTTATCCAAAGCAGTAGAAATTGCAGTAGAAACAATTTGCACGTCGGTCTTTGATGCAGATTCCATGTGCGTCAGAGAATATGCGTGTGTTTCAGCTGGACAATGAAAACCTGCTTTACAGAAACACTTAAGGATGGTTGAGTTGTCCACTTCTTTCCATGCTGCAGCAATCCAGTAGACTACGTCCAGTAAATTGACCTGTTTCATGAGTTCGGTTCCGGAAGCATCCTTGTTTGATTCCATGACTGTGATAAGATGTAGAAGCTGTTTTTGTCTAAACTTTAATTTAAATGTCTGAATGACACCCTGGTCTAGGGGTTGAACTAATGCAGTTGTGTTGGGTGGCAGAAACTGCAGCTTAACATTCTGTAGTTCGATCTTGGGATGACAGGTAGCGTTGTCAACAAATAAAATAATGTGGCGCTTTTTTTTCTGCATCTTACGGTCAAAACTTTTCAGCCAATCTTCAAATATAGCTGCAGTCATCCATGCCTTTTTGTTGTTTCTGTAAATCACTGGCAGTGTGTTTATGTTGATGTTTTTAAAAATCCTAGGGTTAGCTGCTTTCCCAATCACTAAAGCCGGTTCTCGTTCCCCCAACATGTTAGTGCATAGCATCACTGTTATTCGCTCTTTGCTTTTTTTACCCCCAGTGCATTTTTCTCCTTTGACAAAAAATGTTTTGTCCGTAGTCGCTTTGAAAAATAACCCGGTTTCATCTAAATTAAAAATGTCTTGAGCAGCGTAACCATAGCATATCTCGGATAATTTAGAAGTCCAGTCAGCCGCAGCACTCATATCTGAATCACCGACTTCGCCACATTGCTTACCAAACACAAGATTGTGTCTTTTAATGAAGGCCTCTAACCAGCCGTTCGATGCTTTAAAGACTGAGTTTTCCAATTCTTTTGCAAACTGTAAAGCTCGTTCTTTGATCATCGGCCCAGATAACGGAATTTTTCGTGCAAGTGCTGATTGACACCATTTCCAACAAAGTGTATTTATGTCTTCATTTCCCGTTTTCCTGCTATTCCTTCTTTTCATACTTGGTGCATTATTTTCAAAGTCATTCATATACTCGGCTTTTCTCTTTAACGTACGTAAAATCTGTGTCTTTCCCACTCCAAACTGTTCTGCCAATAATCGCGAACTTTTTCCTTGCTGATTTTGTCGAATCACTGATATTCGTTCTTCCAGCGTTAATGCTTTTGGTTTTACACTTTTGACACTGGCCATTTCCTATATTGTGTGTAACACTTTTAAAATCCACAAAAATAATTCACTGAGATACTGTACATGTACGTGAATACACTCTAAGCGGGCAATGACTAATTCTTTAGTTAATTCCTGTAATTTATACGGGCCACGCAATGGTCTACTCTGGTCTAGACGGAACCGCGAAGTGATGTCACTTCACGAATCATAGATCTGTGTCTGCCGTGTTTCTCACACCAGTATTGACTGATAAACGTAACACGTCCCACTGTAATCTGGGACTCACTAAATACGGGAAAACTTCGACACCTGTAGACACCTGTGTCGATCGTTTATGGCTCCCAGCGAGACGGAGAAGGACTGGCTGGTCAGTGTATCGTTATCTCGGATTACCCGCGTGTCGTAAACGGGATAAATAACATTGGCGGCGGTTAATTAGCCTGGTCTCTGGTCGCGTCATACAGTGAGCGCCGTAATCAGTGTTAGCATATAGTAAAAAACTCGGGGAAATTGTAGACCCGGTCCTATAACCAGGGAAACGCTTTAAACAGGTGGTCCTAAGACCAGGTTCGACTGTATTTATATGCTACTCCACCTCACAAATCTTTTAAACTATTTAAATACTACTCCACCTCACCAATCTTTTAAACTATTTAAATACTACTCCACCTCACCAATCTTTTAAACTATTTAAATACTACTCCACCTCACCAATCTTTTAAACTATTTAAATACTACTCCACCTCACCAATCTTTTAAACTATTTAAATACTACTCCACCTCACCAATCTTTTAAACTATTTAAATACTACTCCACCTCACCAATCTTTTAAACTATTTAAATACTACTCCCCCTCATCAATCCTTTAAACTATTTAAATACTACTCCACCTCACCAATCTTTTAAACTATTTATATACTACTCCCCCTCACCAATCTTAAACTATTTAAATACTACTCCCCCTCATCAATCCTTTAAACTATTTCTGTATTACTCCACCACACCAGTCTGTGTCTGTTAATCATATTTCTCCTTTCTCTTCTTGTTTATTCACACCTTTATCAGTCCACTTCGGTTTGGAAATTCCTACTAGGTTTTTGCTGAGTGTACTTGCACTTAGATCTGTGTGTTTTTGTTAGTCCAGGTCTTCATTTAACACATATTGACTCCTCCTATCCTTGCTGTTATCGTAAGCTTTTGTGATCTTGTGTCATGCTGTGTTCAAGATGACCTTTCCAGCTGTCATGTTGATAGTATCAAAGTAGAATGCACTTTTCATTGTATTAAGCAACGTCATGCACTTGTCATGGTAAATAGCTGTTATTGTTTGACTTTGAAGTGAATGTAAAGTCATTTATTGAATCTGCAGCATTTACTGAAAGATGTAAAGTACTTTATTGGATATGTTGTATGTGCGTATTTAAACAGTTTAACTTGTTCATCTATATTTTAGCACACATTAAAAAAACTTTTTTTGAACGTGTACAATTAAAGTAGTGTAAAAAATCAGTTTTTATTTAAATCTAAAGGTCTTTGCTGAATCTATTAGGGCATGTTGAAAAATGATTTACCATTGGCATTTTTTTAGATAAGAGAGTTTATCAATTTTATAAAGATATATAAAGGTTATTACCTTTGTTATCATTATCCACAACTCCCAGGGGAGTTATTGAGTTATTTGCGGGTCATCATCATTGCACTCCGAACATGTCCATAGGTGCTCAGATCCCCTCCTCAGCAATTCCCGCAGTGTCCAGCGACTGATAACTCCAGTTCTATGTTGGTTGATAAGTCTTCTTACACGGCCACTAAGTTTCTCATTTCTGGCTGTGCCCACCTTAACTCCCATTTCCATCATCCGAAGAAGTGATGTGGATCTGTGTTTGTCGAAGTCCTGTGCTCTTCCCACTTCTCGGAGGGCATTGAAGATATCCGCCCGATTCATTGGTTGCCCGTCCTCAACGACAGCGCAGCTAGCCAACCTGTCCACTCTTTCATTTCCCCATACTCCCACATGTCCAGGGACAAAGACAAAGGTGACCTTACGTATATGGATTTCTGCAATGACTCTACCCATTTCATGCATACTGAGCCCGCCTCTACTTTTTTATCATGCTCATCGAATCACTCAGTATACATGCGTGAGTGTAGTCTTGTGACTCTAACCATTTGAATGCCTTGGTCACTGCCATCACCTCCATTGTCATGCTACTCGTGGTCATGATGTATGCACCACTGTCTTCGTAGACTATTCTGCCTGCCGAGCGTGCTGTAAATGCCCATGCACTTCTTTGGTGTTGTCTTACAGATCCGTCTGCATAGATCACTGCATCTTTCTCATCGGTGGTCCCGAAAACACAGACTGCGATCAAACTTAACTCCGAGGTATGTCATCAACTTGTCTCTGGTCACCTCATCAGCTCCCATTCGTACTACCGGTGTGGTCGTATTAACGATATGATTGTTAAGGGAGAACCATGAAACTGATGCTTTATTAGGATTGACCAATGCACCTGAAACCCCACACCAGGAAGAAATGCGATCGAGTTCATCTTGCATTGTGGAGGCAATTCCCCGTCTGTCTCTTCCTCGGCGATATACCAGAATATCATCAGCAAAAGTCATAGTTCTTCCCTTCCTATCCAGCTGTTGTTCCGTGATCGTTATTGTGTACACGTTAAATAGAACTGGTGACAATGGTGAGCCTTGTGGCAGCCCTGGACAAATGGATGTTGGCTCGGAAGACCAACTTCCACATCTGAGTATCACCTTCCTCTGAAACAGTGCCGCTGCGATCCATCTAATGAGGAAGGGGTGCACTGCCAGTTTGAGGAGCATATGCATGAGATATTCAAATGGTACCCTATTGTATGCATCCTCCAGATCTATAGCAGCAGCACATGTCTCCTCTCGTCTGTGGAAGCCTTCGAAGACGTCATAAGCAAAGACTGCCGCATTGAGCCGTGTCTCTTTGTTATATCTATAACTTCCGAGTGTGGGTGGGAATGCGCGTTTCTGTTCAAGGTGACAGGTGAAGACGCAGGCAACTATTTTCTCCAGCAGCTTGCCCGCAGTGTTCTGCATTGTGATGATTCTGTAGGCACTGATCTGAGAATGGTCCTTGTTTGGCTTCGGTAATGGCAGTAAGTAGCTGTGTAGCCACTCCTCCTTAATCTGGCCACTCCGAATGCTGGTATTAAACTTATTGGCCAGTTTTGTCAAGTCGTCATCAGCTAAATCGCCTATGTCATCGTACCGAACACCATCTGGACCAGGAGCAGTGTTGTGTGACCTTTTAAGTGTCGTGCGAATGGTATCGGTTGTGATTGTGAGATCTTCTTCCAGCACTACATTCCCAGGGGAATATAGTGTTACAGTTATAACTTACTACAAGCTATAGTCATGTGGTGGGATGATATACTGTTAATGCTCATCCATCAGTCTTAATAGAGACTGCATTGTCATCATTCTCTGGGTTAGAATTTGAGACAAAATGAGTCCTGACATATTTGATGCAGTGAGGTCATAGATTGTTGGTCTGGGCAAGGAATATGATGCTGTACTGAAGTTTGACTTGCAGGGTGCTTGCTTGGTTGTCATCATTGGTTATATGTTTTCTCATAAATTGCAGTGGCCTTAGCAATACAGAAAGGCAAATTGATAAAGGCATGAGTTGTGGACAGGCATTACTGCAGCAGTATCAGTGCTATATAATGCTCTGCTATTTATTTGGTAGGTGACCTCAAAATTTCAGCTGGTGAGGCTTTCAACATAAACTGTGTAGTCATATCAACATTTCTAGAGTGTGCCCCATGTTGCCTGGTGGCAGGGTAAACCACGGGAGTTATTGCAAACCTTTGGTGGCGTTCATCACAATTAAACACAGGTTGCCTGGTCAATGGTGAATGTTTTTCACAACTAGACTAATGCTGCTACCTCAGCCTCAAAAGTCTCAGCAGTCTTGCTGTACCTTGCTGAGTGATTAACAGCAACATTCATCCAATCATTATTAATGGTACAGCATTGACAAACCAACAACAACATTTTTTGGGCACATCATGAGAAGAGGAAAGTTGGAATACTTGGTTACAACTGGCAAAATACAAGGAAAGAGAGATTGTGGATGACAAAGAGAGAAAATACTGGATAGCTTGGTGTCATGGTATGGAAAACAGTCAACAACAGAACAACATGATAATCTATGCCAACCGGTATGGCACATGATGAGTGACAAAGCAACATTTTTTTTCCAATACTTTTTGTACCAAACAAAAGGAGAAAATCACTTCTATAAAAATACAAGTGGGTATCTGATATACATGTTTGCAAGCAATACATAACGTGAGATAATTATGTTTGTTTCATAATTAGGATATATTTGTGGTTCTGTAATGTAATGGACTACTGATTGCAGACTGTCGAGAAATCATGACAGCCAAAAAGAATAAATCTATAAGATCTGATGGTAAGACCCTCAAGCCGGCCTGATCAAACTTGTGAACTGAGGAAGTGACTTAACAGTAGAGCAAGTACAAGTAATAGTGAAGATAGCCAAAAGTCAACTGTATTTACGAGGAAAGCCCTGATGCTGGGCAATGTAAATATAAATCAGGAAAGCATGGTTCGTTAGCGACGCATCAGGGGCAGACTAAAAAGGTGGTTTCAAGACATCAAGGAGACCTTGGACATGACAACATAAGAAGTTGGAGACCTGGCTAGAGACAGAGAGTCTTTCAGATGGGCTGTGATGAATGAAAGGAGATGCGACCTGATGATGATGACATTGCGTTACTCTTTCTGTTGTATTTACATGCCAGGGTCGCTCATTGCTGTATTTTTGTATAAACATATTCCTAAACAGAATATGTATGTATGTCTTTGCATTACACTATTAATTAATGGAAATCAAATCATGTGGGCGCCCCCTCACCCCCAATATCCAAACCATTTACTAAAACTATAGCTGTGATGTAGCTGCAGGATACATGTTTTAACCTTCTCTTCTAATGTGTTCATCATATCCTCATTTATTATTTCTTTTCCATATTTTTTTTTTCTTAATTTACCTTATAACTTACATGTTTATTGCCAATTTTTGCACCATTTTATGAATTTTTTGTGTGTGCTTAATTTCTTCATCTTTCTTTGATTTGTTTTTCTATATGATATTTTTTACTTTCTTTCTGTATTGATATTCACTCAGTTTCTGCATATTTTACATTGCATAATTTTTTTTTTCATTTTAAAAAAAATTAATTTTTTTTTTTTTTTTTTTTTTACTTTATTACCTCATATTTTACTTTCATCGCTAGCATCTTCAAATAGCGTCCCAAGGTAGATGATCACATTTCTTCTCAATTTTCTACCTCTACTATTGTTTATCATTTCTACTGTTGACTACTACAAAATCATTCTCTTAAATTGCCTACTATATTTTCTCTATGCTTCTCTATATCTCTTCTCTCAATTTTATTCACTTTCCAACATCCAACAAATGATGATTGTTTCCTCCAGTTCTTGTTAATAAACTTTCTTTTGTCTTTGTCAACTTTTTAAACATTTTTGTTACTCTTCTTTGTTGATTTTTTACCTGATATGATTGTAATAGAGAAGCAGCCTTAAAGTAGCCTATTTTTTTTCCTTTCATAGAGTATCCAGGCACTGCTAGACTGTGGCTGTGACGTTAATCTGACAGACAACGCAGGACTGACTGCTGCCGAGCTAGCAGACAATTGTGAGCAGACACAAGCTGCGGCTCTAATACGAGGAGAAGTTACTCTTGCTCAGCTTTGTGTTGGCAACTCTGGCCCAAGTGAGGTCAGAACAGTCACATCTTCTTAATTGTCATAATTAATTTTATTTCTTTTGAGATTAATGACTTGTAGAGAATTGTATCAAAAATGTGTTTTTTAATTGTGAGTTTAGCTGAAATTTGACAACTAAAATCTGTCCCAAGATAGGCAATTAATAAACAAATATGGAGCTCTAATGATGACCTTTTGTTGTCTGCGAGAGTTCATGGAGGCAACTCAAATCTGTCTGATAATCTCAGTATGTAATGAAAAAAAAATATATGTCAGTTGTATGTTATATATTATAGACATAGTATAGAACTAAACAACATTTCAGTTTAAAAAGTCTTCATCAGGGAACAATAGAAAGAAAGCAATGATTACATAGATTAGCACTTTTGCATCCAACGCTACGGTGTTCCTACGCTGCACAGGGAGATAACTCCATCTTCAGAAGTACTCATTTTGTTCCATCAAAGTTTCCTTGCTGCTGCGACCAGGAGTGGTTGCAGCAGAGAGAAATCACAAATAAAAAATCCCAACTGATACAGCCGGGATTTGAACTCACAATCTCTCTGACTTAAGACCAGCATCTTGCCTTGAGACCAACAAGTTCCCCATATGGATAATATGGTGTTAGTGACCATATTTTTCAATAACCGCCATCACCAAATTTAACAAGTTATGTGACTGGTATCATCTCAGGCTGCCCAATTTTTTGCCAAGAAATCTCTGATATCTATTCTCAAAGGCTGGATACCAATTTTCAAAGCCTAAGTGAATTCAGAAGCAGTATTTTTTTTTTTAAATTTCTAAGATTTTGGCTTGAATACAGACTATTCTAAGTAAATTAAAGGTTCCCCTGCATGCTTTTCCAGGCAAAATGGTAATACGGTGTTCTTCGTACATTTTTCCAAAACCAGTGGCACATTTTTTGGTGATGTGGATGATATCATGCCAGGCTGCCTGCACTTTTGTTGGTGATGTGGATGATATCATGCCAGACTGCCTGCACTTTTGTTGGTGATGTGGATGATATCATGCCAGGCTGCCTGCACTTTTGTTGGTGATGTGGATGATATCATGCCAGGCTGCCTGCACTTTTGTTGGTGATGTGGATGATATCATGCCAGGCTGCCTGCACTTTTGTTGGTGATGTGGATGGTATCATGCCAGGCTGCCTGCACTTTTGTTGGTGATGTGGATGATATCACACCAGGCTGCCTGCACTTTTGTTGATGATGTGGATGATATCATGCCAGGCTGCCTGCACTTTTGTTGGTGATGTGGATGATATCACACCAGGCTGCCTTCACTTTTGTTGGTGATGTGGATAGTATCATGCCAGACTGCCTGCACTTTTGTTGATGATGTGGATGGTATCACACCAGACTGCCTGCACTTTTGTTGGTGATGTGGATGATATCACACCAGACTGCCTGCACTTTTGTTGGTGATGTGGATAGTATCATGCCAGACTGCCTGCACTTTTGTTGATGATGTGGATGGTATCACCCCAGACTGCCTGCACTTTTGTTGGTGATGTGGATAGTATCATGCCAGGCTGCCTGCACTTTTGTTGATGATGTGGATGATATCACACCAGACTGCCTGCACTTTTGTTGGTGATGTGGACAGTATCATGCCAGACTGCCTGCACTTTTGTTGATGATGTGGATGGTATCACACCAGACTGCCTGCACTTTTGTTGATGATGTGGATGGTATCACACCAGACTGCCTGCACTTTTGTTGGTGATGTGGATAGTATCATGCCAGACTGCCTGCACTTTTGTTGGTGATGCGGATGGTATCACCCCAGACTGCCTGCACTTTTGTTGGTGATGTGGATAGTATCATAACAGACTGCCTGCACTTTTGTTGGTGATGTGGATAGTATCATGACAGACTGCCTGCACTTTTGTTGGTGATGTGGATAGTATCATGACAGACTGCCTGCACTTTTGTTGGTGATGTGGATGGTATCATGCCAGACTGCCTGCACTTTTGTTGGTGATGTGGATTGTATCAGCCCAGACTGCCTGCACTTTTGTTGATGATGTGGATGGTATCACCCCAGATTGCTTGCACTTTTGTTGGTGATGTGGATGGTATCACCCCAGGCTGCCTACACTTTTGTTGGTGATGTGGATGGTATCACCCCAGGCTGCCTACACTTTTGTTGGTGATGTGGATGGTATCACCCCAGACTACCTGCACTTTATTTGGTGATGTGGATGGTATCACCCCAGACTGCCTGCACCTCCCACAACAAATATATGGTATCACCCCAGACTGCCTGCACTTCCCACAACAAATATATGGTATCACCCCAGACTGCCTGCACTTCCCACATCAAATCTATGGTATCACCCCAGACTGCCTGCACTTCCCACAACAAATCTATGGTATCTGTTTTTAAAGTCTGAGTAAACCCCAGATCCTTGGTGGTCCATGGTCCCAAAAAAATGTGTCACTTCTGGGGTTTGAACTCAGATCAGGAAGCAAGTACACTAGTCACTCGGCCACAGGGTTCCAGACCCTTCTGGTCATTTAAGTTTGGGAATGAATGTAGATATTAGTGAAATAAACCATTTGGGAATGAATGTAGATATTAGTGAAATAAACCATTTGGGAATGAATGTAGATACTATTGAAATAAAACCATTTGTGAATGAATGTAGATACTATTGAAATAAAACCATTTGTGAATGAATGTAGATACTAGTGAAATAAACCATCTAGTAGGAATGAACGTAGGTACTAGTGAAATAAACCATCTAGGAATAAACATAGGTACTAGTGAAATAACCCATTAACACATTCGCTACCAAGGGACTTAACATGCTGTGACCACGCCGTTTTTATAATTTTTTTTTTTTTAATTTGAAATAGCAGGGATAAATGAGTTAAAATTGATCTAAAACAAGCATTTTGTTGGGACAATTTATTCACGAAGTTGGAAAGGCATATAGCAAGATAATTACAAGGTTTTAGCAGAAATAATTGAAGAAACATTGATAAAATAAAAGCCACAAATCACGACTTTTGGGCTCAAACTGTCAGTTGCAAAAGCCGCTGTTTGTGGCTCATGGTACAGAAAGTGTTAAAAATGATGTTGAACAGCAAAATGATATGTATGGAAAATGTTGAAATATTTCCTGATTAGTTCTAGTTTACTTTTATTTTTATTTCTTAGTTAAAAGTATGTATCATAAAATTTTTATTTGATGAGATTAATTAACCGAAAATTTTGCTGAAATAGGATTAAGATTTAAGGGACAGTAATTTCATCTTGAGTTTAAACTGGTAAAAGGACAACTGTGATATATTTGTGCTAACTTGATAATCAAGGTTATTGTCTCGATCCTGCTTTGGACCAACTATTGTTCTTTGTTTTATTTCTGCTGTTGAGTATTTGTGATTTTTTTTCCCAGTGCTGAAGACTTACCCTTTCCCCTGCAATTATTCACTTATTATCTATATATTTAATACATATCTTATAAGTCCTCCTTGGCAGACCCTATTAATGGATAAATGCTGTAAAGATAGTATTTTTTACTACATTTTCCTGCTCAAGAATCCCTTCTTTTGCTCTTCTATTCTGTCCTTCTTTCTCCCACTTTCATGTAAATACTTAAATATATACAATTTATGATTAACTTCAGTTTCTGAAAGTACACAGGACTATATTTTCTATTAACCAACACAATCTGACTCTGCCTCAGCAGTTACCCCACATCAGCGTGCCACCACCATCAGGCATCCAGGTCACCACCAACAGCGCCAGGACAGCCAATCCAAACCCGTTAATTTCACCACCACTGCCTCCACCACCAGCACACCTGCGCTCTGTCAGCATCACCCCATCCACTTCTGGTTCACCCATTACTCCACCCACACCAGTTCATGAGGAGGAGGATGAGCCAATATCTGCACTGAGACATGGACACAGTTTGGTGAGCCAGCCATCAGGTGGAGTTGATGGTAGCTCAGACCACCAACCCATCAGGAGGACAATATCAAGAGTATCAGGTATGCTTAATTTGCGTTACTTTATATATTCCTTGGCTTTTTCTCAGGATTCCATGACAAAATCTATCTTGCTATGACGGTATCAAGTTTTCTCGGTGTGTCTGCCCATCTCATTTTTCTGTTCAGACTGTTGATTGATTGGCTCATGTTTATTTACTTCCCAGATATCTTATGTAACGTGCTAGTGTGTATAGCATATTTTATAGTGTTGATGTTAAAGATCAAAAAAGGGGGAGTTCACATTACCATTGACAAGTTGTTTTTTTTTTAATAATCAATTGTTCTCCTTTCCTGTTATGAAAATTCTAGAGTGGATTTCACTTTGCTAAGAAATGTTAACATTTCTAAACTTGTTTCTTCAGTTCAGTAATTCGCTATTCTTATTATATTTCTGTTCAGTCGATTTACTTCTAATTTGACATTTGCTTCATTCTGCTGTCTTCTTTTTCATTTTTTCCTTCCTTGTTTGCCTTTCATTTTGAGGGGAGATAAAGTTTACAGTATTTTGCTCTTTTGTTTCCTAGTGTTTTTTCAGACGTCTTCATTTCTAATCATGTCATATGATTCAATGTTGTGATTTTTCCTTAGACAATTGTTGATAAATCCTTTCTTTAACACTCATGTCTGTGACCCTTCTAATTTTTACACATGTATTAAATGACTTCAGCTTGGTTCTTCTTTTTCTTTATTGTCAGCTCATATGTTTTTTAGACTGAATTATACCTGTTCTTGTCTTGTTTTCTCAACTAAAATCTCTCCCCACTCACCTCCCTAATCAATAAGGCCACAGTATGTAATGTGGTTCACCTTCTTGATTGGTGCTCTTCAGTTTCCACTGGGTTGTGGCATGATGTTTTTTCTTTTGATTATATTTGCTTCATCAGTCATAAATGATTACACCACATGGAAATACATCAAAGAAAGAAGAGAAGCGAAGAGAGCCATGACTAATGTAAAGACAGATCTTGGAAAGGTTCTGGCAAAAGCAACATACAAAGAATTAGACAACAAAGTGAAAAGTTCGGCAAGAAGAGATACAAGAGCTTATATAGACAACTTGGCAGAGAAAGCAGAGACAGCTGCAATTACAGGAGACAGCAGAACTCTTTATACTGTACAAAAGATGCTGACAAACACCTATACATCCAGTGGAACACCAATTCTAGACAAATCTGGATTAATGCTAACAACAAGCGCAGACATAAAAGCCCGTTGGGCGGAACACTTCAAAGAAATTCTTAACCGTCCACTACCTCACAGTTTAATAGATTTTGAAGCTGAAACACCAGCAGCAGAATTAGATGTAAATTTAGATGACTTCACCTTGAGCGAAATAGAAACCACCTTAAAGCTAATGACCAATAACAAGGCTGCTGGAGAGGATAAGTTAACAGCTGAGATCCTCAAGGCAATTGATAGCCATAATTTAATACATCTCCAAAAAATGTTCAACATCATTTGGAAAACAGAGAAGACGCCTCATAAATGGAAAAAAGGAATCATTGTTAAGATCCCAAAAAAGGGCAATCTTAGAGATTGTAACAATTGGAGAGGCGTGACACTTTTGTCAGTTGCCTCAAAATTATTCTGTAAAATCATCCTAAATAGAATAAAGGATTCAATAGATACAGTAATGCGTGAAGAACAGGCTGGGTTTAGAAAAGGGAGAAGCTGTCTTGACCACATTTTCACTCTACGACTTATATTGGAGGAACACATTGAAAAGCAAAAACCTTTTGTACTTAACTTCATCGATTTCAAAAAAGCATTTGATAGTATTCATAGAGATTCTTTGTGGAAAATTCTGAAGCAATATGGCTTACCATCAAAAATCATAAATATTATCAAAGACATGTATGATGGTTACACATGTGCAGTTCGAACAGAGGAAGGACTGAGCGAATGTTTCCCAATAGAAACTGGGGTTAAACAAGGATGTATTTTATCGCCCTTGTTATTTGGAATTGTTATGGACTTCATAATGAAGAAATGCTGCACTGGTAATAAAGGCATCGAATGGATACAAGGAGACCATTTGGAGGACCTGGACTTTGCTGATGACATAGTTCTCATCAGCAATCAGATAAAAACGATGCAGGAAAACACAAATGAACTATCATCAATAGCCAGCAAAATTGGGCTTGAGGTCAATCATGAAAAGACTAAAGTCATGAAAAGTTTAATTCCAACAAGTGACAAAATATACATGGAAAACAAACCAGTAGAAGAGATCGATCACTTCATCTATCTTGGAAGTCACATTGATCGAGAAGGGGATACGAGCAAAGAAATTAGAATCAGACTGGCTAAAGCAGCAATGTCTTTCAGAAGCCTTGAAAAGTTGTGGAAATCAAAACTCATTAGCACAAACACAAAACTTAGGCTATTCAAATCAAATGTACTATCAACCCTTACGTATGCGTGTGAAAGCTGGAAAACAACAAGAGATATAGAAACAAAGTTGAACGCATTCGAAAATAAATGTCTAAGGAAAATACTTGGTATAGAATGGAACGAATTCAAAACAAACGAGGAAATTAGAGAAATCGCCAATCAACCACTAATATCTTCAGTAATAAAGAAAAGACGATGGTCATACGTTGGACATGTGATGAGAAGAGATAATAATCGAATAGCAAAGCAAGCCCTCATATGGGAAACAACAGGTAAAAGAAAAAGAGGAAGACCCAGGGAGACACTGAGAAGAACATTGATGAGAGAGGCAAGAGCAGCAGGAATCGGCTCCCTCAATGAGATAGAACTGCTTGCACAGAACAGAGACAGATGGCGAGATTTGATAAAATATCTTTAAAAGAAAACTGCTAGAACAAAAATTCATATAGGAGAAGGTGTATCTTGGTCTACGCCCTATGGGCCGGTTACGGCTCGAAAGGTCAATAGATAGATAGATAGATAGTCATAAATCAGTGTTTCTATCTTGTCAGAATTTACGCCTGGTGCCTGTGACTTATCTTTCATTTGAATGTGACTGTGTGGTTATTGCACATCACTAGCAAAATCCAGGTCACCCAGTTGGTTCTTTAGTGTCCACTGATTTTCATTTCTTTTGCCTTTTCTGATTATCTTCTTAATGATTTCACTACTAAGGAGTTTAGTATGCTCTGGCCAGGCTTTTTTTTTATAGAATTTCTAAAATTTGAAATAACAGCGAGAAAATTAATGAAAATGTATCTATAACACATGGTTTGTTCTGACAATTTGCTTAGGAAGTAGGAAAAGAGGCTAAATAAGAGAATTACAAGGTTTTAGTGAAAATAATTGTGAAGACAACAGTAAATTAAAAGCAGCAAAATGTGAGTTCTGGGTTTCTTACGCCAGTTACTATCGACCTTTCGAGCCATAGTTGGCTTATAGGGCATCGACACAGATACTCTATCCCTGTTTCCAAATTTTATTTCTAGCAGTCTCAATCCTTGCAAAGATCTTTTATCAAATCTCACCATTTGCCTCTGCCCTGTGAAAGCAACTCGATCTCATTGAGGGAACTGATTCCTACTGCTCTTGCTTCTCTAATCAATGTTCTTCTCAGTGTTTCTCTGGGTCGGCCTCTTTACACTTTCTACTTGAGGGCTTGCTTTGCTATTCGGTTATTATCTCTTCTCATCACGTGTCCTACATATGTCCATCGTCTTTTCTTGATTACTGAAGATATTAGTGGTTGATTGATGATTTCTCTAATTTCCTCGTTTGGTTTGAATTCATTCCACCCTATACCTAGTATTTTTCTTAGACATTTATTTTCAAATGTGTTCAACTTTGTTTCTATGTCCTTTGTTGTTTTCCAGCTCTCACATGCGTATGTATGGATTGATAGTACATTTGATCTGAATAGTCTAAGTTTTGATCTCACGCCAGTAACTAAAGCTGCAATTCACAGTTCATGGCACGGTATTTGTTAATCTAGTCTATTTCCACAAGAAATAAGATTGGTCACAACAAGCATCCTTGATGCACCTTCATCTATGCTTTCAAATACTGCGTGCCACTATCCCTATCCTACATATTTCCTTATATATATGACTCAGTAGGCTGATGATGTTAGATGGTATACCATGATGCAGTACCAGTTTCAGCATCTACTTCCCATCTATGTTATTGAAAGCCTTCTTGTAGTCAATAAATGTTAGCAGTGGGAAGTTATATTATGTTTCTCAGTGTGGCAATGTGGTCCTAACATGATCTTCTTTGTCTAAATCCTCTCTATTTCTCTCTTAATTTGCTATCTACAAATATTTTAATCTTATCTAACAGATTTATACTGAAGATCCTCTACTTCTTCTTCCTTTCAGCTCCCTGTGGAGCAGAAGTTTTCAAAAAAGTCTTTCCAACCCATTCTTTTAAGATCATTGTCTTCTCCATATCCATCATCTCTGTTTCCATCTGTCTTCTCCAAGAATATTACTGAAGATCTTGTTAAGCATTAAAAGCAGTGAGGGCCTATTTAGTTGTTGCAATATTTTAATTTCCTTCTTTACAACACTGAACAGGGCCAATTTGCTTTGATCCTTATAGCGGTACTTACCTGGTTTTACTTTACAACATTGTTTTTATGTTTTTCTGTTCAGCTGATCTTCTGGCTTCCTTTGAGCACTGACCTACAATCACAGGACAAACATTTCTTTTTATTTCCTGATGTTTTGTTTCTTTTTATTATTTTTGTGACCTTTAGAATCGATAGCTCAGTGGTTAGTGAACTGGACTACCACGGACAAGGGGTAGGGTTCGATCCCAACCGACGGCTTCTGGGTTCACCCAGCCTTAAATGGGTCCAGATTTTTTTCTGGGAAAGTAAAGCAGCACGGGCGTAATACTGACCACATTACCCCAAAAATCATGTGCTGAAGGTCTGTAAAATATAGGGTCACTAACACTAACACCATATTTCGCTATACGCCACTTGGCGTGACAGGGGTACTTTACTTTTTTTTTTTTTTTAGAATCAATCACCTGCATTTGTCATGTAGTTTGTTGAGACTTCTTCTGTAGGTGAGAACTGCTGTATTCTTGTGCTATTGTATATCGTATTAGAATACATGCTTCTACTCCCATACTGACAGCTGTATTTTTATCATCTTCATCATCGAGTGCCGTCTCTGCATCGAAGGTTGGCTACCATGGAGCACTATTCTGTTCTATCCATTGCTTTGATGGTGCAGGTTGTCATAGGCTGACCTGTTTATCTTTTGATGTTACTTGTCCATGTTACTCTCTCTATTGTGGAGAGACATAATCACCTACGCCAACAGGCCCGGTACTTGATGATGTCCATGTTAGTCTTGGTCTGCCTCTGCCTTTATTACTTTGTATTTTCCCCTTCCAATATTACTTTTAGTAGGCTGTTGTGTCTTTTAACATACCCGGAAAATTTCATTTGTCTTGTTCTAATTGTGTTTAGTAGTTCTCTTTTCCTTTTTAGTTATTTTAAAACTTCATCATTTGTTTTCTTTTCTTTCCATCCAATTCTACCTATTCTTCTATAAATCCACATTTCAAAGGCTTCAATTTTATATTCGGTTTTCTTGTCTAATGTCCATGTTTCTGAACCATACAGGAATATTGAAAAAATATCACATTTTGCTATTCTTAGTTTTAGCCCTAGTGTTACTTGTTTTGATGTTAGTATTCTTTTCTTGCTACTAGCAGAAAATCCTAAAGATCTACAACAATTACTTAATGAAATAAACATGACAAGCAAAAAATATGGACTAGATATGAATATCAAAAAGACTAAAACTATGATCATAAACAAAGAAAATACTCAAAACCCACGAGTGGATATCAAAATTGAAGGAATAGACTTGGAGACAGTTCAGAACTACAACTACCTTGGACATACTATAACCAGTGATGGAAAATGTAAAACTGAAATAAACAAAAGAATAGGAATGGCAAAAAGTAATTTTAATGTCATGAAGAACATACTAACATCAAAACAAATAACACCAGGGCTAAAACTAAGAATAGCAAAATGTTACATCTTCTCAATATTCTTATATGGTGCAGAAACCTGGACATTATACAAGAAAACAGAACAGAGAATTGAAGTCTTTGAAATGTGGATATATAGAAGAATAGGTTGAATTGGATGGAAGGAAAAGAAAACAAACGACGAAGTCTTAAAACAACTAAAAATGAAAAGAGAACTACTAAGCACAATTCAAACAAGACAAAAGTGGTTTTTGGGCCATGTTAAAAGAGAAAACAGCCTACTAAAAGTAATCCTGGAGGGAAAAATACAAGGTAAAAGAGGCAGACCAAGACTAACATGGATGAGTAACATAAAAAGATGGACAAATCAGCCTATGACAACCTGCACCATCAAAGCAAGAGACAGAGCAGAATGGCGCTCCATGGTAGCCAACCTTCGTTGCGGTGAAGGCACTCGATGATGATGATGATACTTTTCTTGGCGTTAAAATTACTTTTTGCCATTCCTATTCTTTTGTTTATTTATGTATTTTTGTGCCATTCTGTATTGCAATAGAAAAGCAGCTTTTTTTTATCTGATTGCTTTCTGGATCAAACTGTGTATACCATCTAGTTGACTGCATTATTTAAAGAGATTTACAGCGAGAGTCAAAACTGTAAGTGCTGATAATATGTTTAAACTGTCTGTATACTGATAACAAATAAAGTTCATCCAGTCAGTGCAAATTATCACACATGAGAAGTTAATTTCTGCTGAGTAAAATGAAGATAAGATAATGTTAAAATGAAGACAAGGAGATAAAGTTTTCAGTAATCAGTGTTTCCATTTTTAATTTGCTTTGTTCTTGAACTAATGTGTTTTTGGTGTGACTCTTTCTCATGAGGAGTTCTCATGAACACTGAAAGGTTTTTGTTGCAGTTGATATTTGTGGTTTATTGAAAAAATTGATTACAAAATATACATGATTATTTTTAGTGAAAGTTTGTGGCCTATAATATGAGTTTAATTAGAGTCCATATCAACCTCAACAGAAGTTTCAGGTCTGATATAAATTGTAGCTTGGATGTTTAAAATCTCTGCGATACTCTTTAATTCATTACATGGTATACAGAGTATTTTCCTGATGTATTTATTTTTGAATGCAACTAGTTTGTAGTTTGTTTTTTATTTCTTTAGTTGTTTTCCAGCTATCGAATGCCATAAGTAAGGATGGACAATACATTTATTTGATTTCAAAATCCTGAGTTTTGTTTTTATGCTTAGTAATTTTTGCTTGTCATATTTTATCATGGTTTCTGAAAGTCATGGATGCCTATGCTATCCTCAATCTTATTTCTTTCCTTGTAGCTCCTCCCTACACTGTGCACCTTCCAAGATATTAAAAATGATCTACTTTTACCATTCCTTTTCCTTCTTAGTATACTTTTTTCTTCTTTTGATTTTAATTGCGTTTGTCTTTTCTTGGTTGTTGTCAGATCATTTTTTTCTAGCCATTGAAGACAGGGCATTTGCTTTTTCTTGCATTGTGTTCATATTGGTAATTGGTACTGATAATAACTATATTGTCTGCTTAACCAAGGTCTCTAATTGTGACCCACCATCTATCAAATGCCTTTATAACCTGTACTTCTACTTCTTCGTTCCTTCCTCATCTGCCTTTCAGTGTCGAGGGGAGATATAATGTGTGGTCTTTTGCTCTTCTGTTCACCTCTGCTGCTTTTATGTTTCCTAGTGCTTCTAATATTCCATCGACCCATCTTTTTCATGGTTGACCCTTGGGTCTGGTGTTCTCACGTTTGTTGAAGGCTCGTTGTGTTGTGTTTTGTTCTTTCTGCCTTGTCACATGGCCAAACCATTTTATTTGTTGTTTCCTTATATATTCTATGGCAGGAGCTATTCCTAGCTTTTTTCTCAGTTCTTCATTTCTGATCTTATCTCTCAGACTGTTTCCTGCTGTCTGTCTATCTATCTATTGTCCTTTCGAGCCGAAGACGGCACATAGAGCAGAACTACAATCTCAAAAGCAGAAAGCTTGTGTGCCAAAATGGCACATATTGCAGAGATCACTGCTTCGGAGATCATTGTTTCCTGCTGTACAGCATATATAAATTATAACAAAACATTATATATATATATATAGTTTTTAGTATGTAGTGCACAAATTTGAAAGAGAAGTGGGAAACCAAAACTAGGACACCGCCAAGTTTGTTCTTCACTCCTTAAGAGAAGAGGAGAAGAATGGGTGGGACAATGATGTTTACATTGAGAAAAAGAGGAGTCTAAAGGTGGTAAAGGTGTCTGGTCAATTTGGAGTGCTTAATGGGAAAAGCAGTTCAGTTGTATCAACACCTTACAGGAATACTCAAGTCTGCATACCTTCAAGAAGGGAGCAGCGATAGCTCAGTGGTTAGTGAACTGGACTACAAAGGACAAGAGGTAGGGTTCGATCCCAACCGACGGCTTCTGGTTCACCCAGCCTGTAATGGGTACCGGATTTTTTTTTGGGAAAGTAAAGCGGCACAGGCGTAATACCAACCACATTACCCCAAAAATAATGTGCCAAAGGTCAGTAAAATTTATGGTCAATAACACCATATTCCCTATGGCACCATATTCCCACTTGGCGTGACTGGCTGGGGTACTTTACTTTATACCTTCAAGAAATGCTGGGGTGGGTGGTGAATTTGATATGGGGATACCTCAGATGCAATGAAACTGGTTCCATGAATAGAATAGAATAGAATAGAATAGAATAGAATAGTCGTTTTTAGTATTTAGATTTATTAGTCCACTCTTATGATCGCAATAGCACAATGGCTATTGTGCTATTGCGATCACGAAAAGTTCACAGAAGATGGAAAACTAGACAGAGAAATTGACATGAGAATACAAAAAGCAAATGCTGTCACATACCAGCTTTCACCATTGCTAAGACATCCAAACATTTCTATGCCAGCTAAACAACAAATGATAAATAGCATTTTCATACCAACTTTGTGCTATGAAAGTCAAACATGGACCCTTTCTAAATCACATTTAAGAAAGATCAATACATGTGAGATGTGATGCTTGAGAAAAGTAACAAACAACACAAGAAGAGATAGAATACCAAATGAAACCATAAGAAAAATAGTAGGAACAAAACCCTGCCAAGAATATATAGAACAACAACAACTTAAATGGTTTGGCCACCTGGTCAGAACAAATCCTTATCAATCACCATCAAGGGCGTTCTTCTCGAGAATGCATGGAAAAAGACCAAGAGGAAGACCTAGAAGAAGATGGATAGATGCAGTGACAGAGACATGTAACAACAAAGGAAGATCACTAATTCAGACAGTTCAAGCAGCTCAAGAACGACAAATGATATAAACCACGACACCTTTTAGGTAGCAGTGAAAAGAGACAAGAAGAAGAAGAAGTCCAGTCTTTATATTAGATGGTATTGCATCACCTGTCATTGAGCAAGTTTACCTGTTACACCTGCCATTGAAGATTATCTTCATGAGAGTTATGTTTGATTATCTTTATTTTTCTTTTGTCAGTTGATTCTTCTGCTTCTAACTTTGGTGTCTTTGAGCAGCCAGATGCAGGTGTTATCCACACTGGTGAGTTGTAGACATTCTTCTGTGTTTCCAATTACAGGTGAGATGTAGGTAATCTTCTGTGTATCCAGTTACAGGTGAGTTGTAGTCTATGTTCTGCGTTTCCAGGCTGGATATGAGTTACTTACATTTAAAATATTTTATTTTAATTTTAAATACAAAAGAATAATATCAGAGTTATTTAAATTTCAAGGTAATGAAAATGCAAGACATGTTGGTGCAAGTGGACAGGATGGAAGTCATTTCTCGGTCATCCATCACACACCTCTGATCTGGCACCTGCAGTATTCTTTTTGTTTCCAGGACTGAAGAGTGTCATGAAAAGCGCACGTTTTCTGGCGTGCCAACAATCCAAGAACATGTGATAGAAGTTCTACGATCGGTTCCTAAACAAGACTTTGCTAACAGTTTCCTGAAGTGCCAAATCAGTGGAATACGATGGATGATCAAGAACCAGCTTCCATCACATACACTCGCAGCAATATTTGAAGCTTCTTCAATGCCATTTTCCCCAGTATCTCACAGTACTTGATTTTCTTGATTTTCATTTGTTGCTCCATTGCATTGTGACCATATCTCTCACATTGACTACATTCAACTACCTGCAGTGGGTTTACCCCAAATCCACTCTAGAGGGCACTACGTGGCATGTCTCTGGATAGCCATGTGCATGTGCAGGCACCTAGCCCATAATGCTGGGGAGATATCGGACCATTTACCAAACATTTTAGACACTTCACATATAGTATGTACACTGAGTTATTAGCAAGTTATCATCATTGCACTTCGAACATGTCCATAGGTGCTCAGATCCCCTCCTCAGCAAGTCTTGAAGTGTCCAGCGACTGACGGCTCCAGTTCTGTGTTGGTTGATTAATCTTCTTACCTGCCCACTAAATTTATCGTTTCTGGCTGTGTCCATTTTAACTCCCATCTCTCTCATCCGAAGGAGTGATGTGGACTCATGGTTGTCGAAGTCCTGTGTCCTTCCCACTTCCCGGAGGGCATTGATGATATCTGCCCGATCCATTGGTTGACCATCCTCACCAATAGCACGTTAGCCAACCTGTCTGCTCTTTCATTTCCCCATACTCCCGCATGTCCTGGGATGTAGACAAAGGTGACCTTATGTATTTTTGACTTCTGCAATGACTCTACATTGATACAAGAAATGTTGGACATTGTAGTGAAGGAAAGCAAAAATAAAGGACTCAGCCTTAATAGCAAAAAGACAGAGGTAATGGTAACGACAAAGAAAAAGACATCACCTCAGTGCAAAATAAAGACAAGTGGAACAATATTAAAACAGGTAAATGAATTTAAATATTTGGGAACTTTGTTAACCTCAGACAGAAGATGTACAAAAGAGGTGAGATGTAGAAAATGTTTGGTTCAAGCAAATGCAGCTTTCCAAAAAATGAGGAAAATACTATGCAATCCATTTTTGACAATAGAAACAAGAAAAAGAGTTCTTAAATGTTATATAGAGCCAGTCTTAACATACGGATGCGAATCATGGACAATAGGACAACAGACAAGAAAATCACTGGAGTCTGTAGAAATGTGGTTTTACAGAAGAATGTTGAGAATACCATAGACAGCTAAGAAGATTAATGAAGAGGTTCTGAGAAAGGTCAAAGCAAAAAGAGAGCTAATTTCCAATGTTAGGAAGAGACAATCATCATTTTTTGGCCATGTAATGAGAAGAGAACAACTTGAATATATTGTAACAACTGGAAAAAATTGAGGGACGAAGAGATAGAGGGAAGCAAAGAGAAAAAATAACAGACAGCTTAAGAGAATGGCTTGGCAGAAGGTCAACAACAGAAATGATAAATAGCTGCCGAGATTGAATGTTGTGGAGAGACATGATCACCTACGCCACTAGGCCCGGTACTTGATGATGATGATGAATGACTCTACCCATGGCATATGTACAGATCCTGCCTCCACTTTTCTTATCATGCTCATCAAATCACTCAGTATACAGGCTTTGGTGTAGTTTTGTGACTCTAACCAGATGAATGCCTTGGTCAAGTATGTACATATTATGTACATATTACATGTATGTATATTATATAGAATATAATACTTTTACACATATGTATATATATAGAGAGAGAGAAACATGTATGCACACACACACACACACATATATATATATATATATATATATATATACACACACACATATATTTATTTATGTATATAGATATATATATATATATATATATATATATGTTTCCCAATAGAAACTGGGGTTAAACAAGGATGTATTTTATCGCCCTTGTTATTTGGAGTTGTTATGGACTTCATAATGAAGAAATGCTACACTGGTAATAAAGGCATCGAATGGATACAAGGAGACAATTTGGAGGACCTTGACTTTGCTGATGACATAGTTCTCATCAGCAGTCATATAAAAACGATGCAGGAAAACACAAATGAACTATCATCAATAGCCAGCAAAATTGGGCTTGAGATCAATCATGAAAAGACTAAAGTCATGAAAAGTTTAATTCCAACAGATGACAAAATATACATGGAAAACAAACCAGTGGAAGAGATCAATCACTTCATCTATCTTGGAAGTCACATTGATCGAGAAGGGGATATAAGCAAAGAAATTAGAATTAGAATAGCTAAAGCAGCAATGTCTTTCAGAAGCCTTGAAAAGTTGTGGAAATCAAAACTCATCAGCACAAACACAAAACTTAGGCTATTCAAATCAAATGTACTATCAACCATTACATATGCGTGTGAAAGCTGGAAAACGACAAGAGACATAGAAACAAAGTTGAACGCATTTGAAAATAAATGTCTAAGGAAAATACTTGGTATAGTGTGGAACGAATTCAAAACAAACGAGGAAATTAGAGAAATCGCCAATCAACCACTAATATCTTCAGTAATAAAGAAAAGATGATGGTCATATGTTGGACATGTCATGAGAAGAGATAATAACCGAATGGCAAAGCAAGCCCTCATGTGAGAAACAACAGATAAGAGGAAGACCCAGAGAGACACTGAGCAGAACATTGATGAGAGAGGCAAGAGCAGCAGGAATCGGCTCCCTCAATGAGATAGAGCTGCTTGCACAGAACAGAGACAAATGGCGAGATTTGATAAAATATCTTTAAACGAATTAAAAACTGCTAGAACAAAAATTCAGATAAGAGAAGGAGTATCTTGGTCTATGCTCTATAGGCCGGCTATGGCTCGAAAGGTCAATAGATATATATATATTTTTTTTTTTTATTGTGTTTGCCCATATTGTGATTCAGTTTGCATTTAAATCTCTGTGTTTTGTATTATAAAATACAAATGTTTTGTATGAAGTCACAAAGGCTTGTGGTAGCCCTCTGCTTAATGCAGCCATTTCTACCTGATCTTCCTTCACAGTGATTGCAGAGATTCATAAAGCTCCAAACGTTGTTCCACCAACACCTCGACAAGTCACTTCCTCTTCAGTGCCTGGTCATAGCAGTCTGAATTCAACCCAAGAAAGCATTATATTTAGCACAAGCAGTTCTTCCTTTTCTCAAGACGAATCTTCTCCCATCCCAGAACGAAAACTTGTTGGGCAGAAATCAGCACGGCTTCCAACAGGCTTTATCAACAGTGAGACTCATCACCAGCTTATATCACTACCACCATTAGCTCATTCAACTCTATCTCCCAAAAGAAACTCATCACAAAGTAGCTCATCAAGAGTTGATAAAGAATCACATGATAGTCTACAGAATAACAAAAGCAACTCTAACTCCACATCAGCTATTCAAGAAACAGAGAAGGATATCAACAAATTCCATTATTTCTCCACTCCGTATAAAAACGATTTTAACACATTAACCAAGTCTTCATTTGCCCAGGCAAAGGCTTTGTTCCAATATAATCAAGCTAGTGATCTTCAGATTTGTCCAGATAGTGGGGAAGTTTGTTCCAAGAATTATACACAAAACACTCCACTAAGGCAATTACCTGTAAATTACAGAATGAGTAGTGCCCAAGAAGCCCAGGAATCTGATAAGAACAATGTGGAGTCTGTGGATAGTGATCCTACTAGTGCAAGAAGAGTTTCTCAGGGCCAGAATGAGATGAAGTCTGTCATATCCATCCAAGGCAGTCACTCCACTATTGTTACAACTGGCAGTAAACCTGATAACAAAGAAGGGAATTCAGAAGCCGCCACAGTTAGGCCTGAGAATACAGCCTCATCAACACAGGCACACAAAGACAATATGTTGAGAGAACTGAAAGGTAAAGGTATACCCCAGTTGACAAACTCAACATCACCAGTAGGTCAAACATTAATCAATGGACATGTGAACTCCAGTAATGCAAACTCAAACCACCTTAGTGATAGAGCATCAGCTTCATCACAACACCATCTGGTCGTGAATGGTAGTAAGGTTGCAGAGGATGATAGGTAAATATCTTTATTTATTTTTAATTTAACATGCTTTTATTTGTAGTTGCACATGCATTATCTGTCTGCCTGCCATTCTTTCTTTCTTTCGAACCATAGTCGCTCCATAAGGCATAGACTCAGAATCTCTTTCCCGGTTTCAAAATTTCCTTATTAGCAGTCTCAATCCTTGCAAAGGTCTATTGTCAAATCTCGTCATTTATCTCTATTCTGTGCAAACATCTCAATCTCATTGAAGGAGCCGATTCTTGCTGCCTTTGCTTCCCTGGTCAATGTTCTTCTCAGTGTTTCTCTAGGTCGACCTCTTTTCCTCCTACCTGTTATTTCCCACTTAAGGGCTTGCTTTGCTACTCCGTTATTATCTTTTCTCATGACATGTCCAACGTCCTTTCCTCATTGTTGATGATATTAGTGTCATACATTTAAGAATCCTATTTTTGTTCTTATATTAGGACTGAAAGTATTTTCACTACTATTATCTACTGCTAAGTTACTCATTCTGTATCAGGCCTACGTTTCATTAAAAAAAGTGTTTTTACTACAGTAGTGGCTTGTTAGACCTCTGATTATCTGTTTAGTTTTTCTTAAATCTTTACCACTCCATCTTGTGCCTGTTTCATTATATGACAATTTTCTAATTTAAACTTCACCAGGCACCTCCAACATCTTATATAATCTTCTAATCCTCATTTTCATAGAACACCCAACCATCTACCAATTTTCATTTGTTTACCCTTCATTAATCCAATATTTTAACCTTAAACTTCCTCAATATTACCCCAAACTTGCAACCATAAACTTCATAAGACATCCATACCATTAATCCAATCTTCTAACCATGGTCCAGTCTTTTAACCAAAAATTTCACCATACATTCCAATCATTAATCCAATCTTCTAACCATGGTCCAGTCTTTTAATCAAAAATTTCACCATATATTCCAATCATTAATCCAATCTTCTAACCATAAACTTCATAAGACATCCATATCATTAATCCAGTCTTCTGACCTTAAATGCCATTAGGTATTCCAACAGCCACCTAATTTTATCCACTCCAGTAACCATGAACTCTGCCCTGGACCTGTCCTCACTTAAAGCTCTGACTTGATACTGAACACATAATCGATGAAATATGCTGTTGGTCATTGAAAAATTTGGGCATGAACACAGTAATCCCCCTGGAATCCGTATATACTTACACTATTCAGTGAGTTTTCCTCTGCCATATCATTGTTCTACTATATATATCTTAATTTCCTAACCATTTATCCTCAGATCCACAAACACAAGAAGTTTCTCAAGGTCATCCAGTGGGTCATCTACAAACTCTCAGCCTTTCAGCCCAGTTGAGAGCAAACACAACCTTATAGCAGGTAAGGAGAGTTCCATTAATCATAGCCATAAATAATTTCTTAACATTCTAAGACAGTACTTCTTAAATGACATTCTTGTTGATAGCTATAGTAGTTTATGTTGTAGGCAAACTAAACACTTTTTTTATGAATGTTAATATGTAGAAATGTAATTTCTTGAAAATCTATCATTTTTGTTCATATTAAACGATGTATCTCGTGATCTCAACCAAAAAAAAAAAAAAAAAAAATTCCAACATTAATGGAAACAAATTCAACACTCAGGGGTCACTGGAAGTGGTAATTAGGAAGGTACACAGACGGGGGTTAATGTTTGAACACGGCAATAATGTCAAATTTTGTGGAATTTGTGTTTTGAGGTGGTAATTTTTACTATGCTATTGTAATCTAAGATTAAGATAAAATCTAACTAGAAAAAGTTAACATTCATTAAAGTGGAAGCCATTTTCTGCAAGAGGGATTTTCAGTGTTGCATAAATCCTGGCCTGTATTAAGGACATGACAATTAATGAATAAGATAGTTATTGGAAGCAGGTGATTAACAGCCAGCGGGTATTAGGAATACCATGGACAGATTAAAGAGGTAATGAAGAAATTTGGAACTGAACCAGTGTACATACAACAATTTTGAACTAAACCAGTGTACATACAACAATTTTGAACTAAACCAGTGTACATACAACAATTTTGAACTAAACCAGTGTACATACAACAATTTTGAACCACATTTTTTTTTAAAGTCTGGCATCTTGTCATGAGAAGTGGAGAATTAGAAAACATATCAACTGGTAAAATAGAATGAAATAGATAAGTAGAAATCAATATCATGGCAGCGGTAACAATAACCATATTGTGCTATACCACCCAGAGGAGTAGTTGATGAACTCTTTAATGGCAACCTTCCTTGACAATCCTAAAGCGTAAACTCTGGTCCCCATTTTTACCTGGTGGCTGAGTGAACCACAGGAGTTATATTTTTTTTTTTTTTTTTGCAAACCTTGGGGGTAGCATTCAAACTTGGATTCCCAGGTTGCTGGTAAATGTGTTTGACAACACTACCATTGCTCCACGAAGGAAATAGAAAGACAGTTGATTGAAAATGACAAACAAAATATTAACTTAACATTTTGACAGTAGAGATGTTAAGAAATACTGAGGACATAAATACATGGAGGGGTATGGTTACCTACAGTCATGGGCCTGGTACCTCATGATGTTGATGATTTGAATAAGCTTTAGAAAGAAGCAAATAAAGGTTTCAGTGAATTAGCTGCTAACCCTACTATGAATTACCATTGCAAGTAGTTAGTTCTTTCAATATTACTAAGAACTGTTGGGCATAATTCATAGACTTATTTAAGTTTATACTTAAATACATGAAGTAACTGATTACTGGTTAAAACTATCAAGTTCACTGCATTCAAAGACAGAACCATAACAAGTTTAATCTTTCCCTTGATGTTACAAAGTAATGCGGCTGATAATTCCTAGAGATTGTACTCAACTGTTGACACCTTCAGTTCTTGTCTTTTGCCTCAGAGTTTCCCTCAAGTAACATGGTTGTTTGGGAGCCTTGATAGCTCAGTGTTTAGTGAACTGGACTACAAAGGACAAGAGGTAGGGTTCGATCCCAACCGACGGCTTCCGGGTTCACCCAGCCTTTAATGGGTACCTGATTTTTTTTAGGGAAATAAAGCGGCACGGGCGTAATACCGACCACATTACCCCAAAAATCATGTGCCGAAGATCTGTAAAATATATGGTCACTAACACCATATTCCCTATACGCCACTTGATGTGACGGAGGTACTTTACTTTTACTACATGGTTGTTTATTTGTTATTACCTGGCACTGACATCCAGCCTAATATACTGAAATATCGGCACTAACATTATATAGTCAGTACACAAATGATGTGACATGTACCCTTTAATTTGTGTTTACCGTGAGGGTAAAAGTTGCCACTTGACATATAATGTCAAAATAAACTTATCTTTACAACACATATTTCCATTGCTGGTGTATTTCAGGGGGCTCACGATAGAACCAGTGGGATAAAAGGCTGCTTGGTCAAAGCAGTCTCCACGACGTGTGAGACTCAGAATTTGTATTTCACCCCCGATAGAAAAAATAATTTCTGTCTACCACGGGATTCTGGGAGCCGCGATAGCTCAGTGGTTAGTGAACTGGACTACAAAGGACAAAGGGGTAGGTTCGATCCCAACCGACGGCTTCCGGATTCACCCAGCCTTAAATGGGTACTGGATTTTTTTCTGGGAAAGTAAAGCGGCATGAGCGTAATACCGACCACATTACCCCAAAAATCATGTGCTGAAGGTCTGTAAAATTGATGGTCACTAACACCATATTCCCTAAACGCCACTTGGCGTGATGAGGCTGTTTACTTTTTTTTACCACGAGTTTCGAACACCATATGCCAGCTTTTGAGCCAGCGAAACAGCGGTTTTAGCTGCACGGCCACTCACACTATATAATACCAAGCGATAATAAAATAAAATGTGTGGAGGTAGAGGAGAGAAAACATTTAAAATCTTTTATTTTTTTTTTTTTTTTAAACAAAAAAAGTTTTTTTTTCACTAGTACTTTTCACTTCCAAACTCTGGAATTAGCATTATCCTTAGGCTGGCTGAAGTTTATGTTGAAATTCAGTACAATCACTTCTCATGGGCATATTCTTTAGGAAAGAGATGGGAGTAAAGGTGGGTACAGCCAGAAACAAGAGGCTTAGTGGGCGCATTACAGGACTTATCAACCAGCACAGAACTGGAGTTGTCAGCCGCTGGATGTTATGGGACATGCTGAGGAAGGGATTTGAGCATCTAAGGACATATTCAGAATGCATGATGATAACACATTCATTAATAACTTAATAACATCCTTTAGAGAAGCCCAGCTCAATTCTCTCTCCCGGATGCCTTTCCCTACCATCGCCAAATACCTGGTATCCATTTTCTTTTCTCTCTGGTTCAGCTGAAGCAAATTTAGTTCGTTCCTCATGATAAGTGGACTTCCTACAATTCTGCTTAATCATCACCTCTTTTACTTAATCATCACCTCTTTTTACTTAATCATCACCTCTTTTTACTTAATCATCACCTCTTTTACTTAAACATTACCTCTTTTACTTAATCATCACCTCTTTTACTTGAACATTACCTCTTTTACTTAATCATCACCTCTTTTACTTAAACATTACCTCTTTTTACTTAATCATCACCTCTTTTACTTAAACATTACCTCTTTTACTTAAACATTACCTCTTTTTACTTAATCATCACCTCTTTTTACTTAATCATCACCTCTTTTTACTTAATCATCACCTCTTTTATTTAATCATCACCCCTTTTACATAATCATCACCTCTTTTCCTTAATCATCATCCCTTTTACTTAATCATTTCCTCTTTTAGGGAGCCGCGATAGCTCAGTGGTTAGTGAACTGGACTACAAAGGACAAGGGGTAGGGTTCGATCCCAACCAACGACTTCTGGGTTCACCCAGCCTTAAATGGGTACCGGATTTTTTTTCTGGGAAAGTAAAGCAGCACGGGCGTAATACTGACCACATTACCCCAAAAATCATGTGCTGAAGGTCTGTAAAATACAGGGTCACTAACACCATATTTCCCTATATGCCACTTGGCGTGATGGTTTTATCTCTTTCCTCTTTTACATTTAAAGTAGCTTCTTTCATAGTGACACCTTTTGTTGCTTAAAGTTTGAATTTCTGATGAAGTTTAACAGATACTATCTGCTATTTTGTGTTAGACATTAGAATTGGAGTGGTTGTGTCAAACCTTGTTATATTTGCACATATTTCAACTTCAAGACTCTAAAGATTTATCTTGGAGACTTCAACATTGACATAACCTTCTAGGAATCTTGTGGGTAGGATTATCTGTTAAAACTCAGTAACATCAATGTAGGTGTGCATGTCATCGATAGTTGAGTGCTGCCAGAAGGGGTAAAAACATCAAAACTTATTCAGCCAGCTCTGGTCATACATATCCATGTGCAGTAGGTGATTTCATGCTAGAGTTGGACTTTGCAGTCACTTCTGTACACCCAAGAGAAGTACATCTATTCAAGCCTGAAAATGTCATCTTCATAACTTGTATTAGATTGTTACTAAACATATTTTGGTCACCACTTGTATTAGATTGTTACTAAACATATTTTGGTCACCACTTGTAATGGATTGTTACTAAACATATTTTGGTCACCACTTGTAATGGATTGTTACTAAACATATTTTGGTTCACCACTTGTATTGGATTGTTACTAAACATATTTTGGTCACCACTTGTAATGGATTGTTACTACACATATTTTGGTCATCACTTGTATTAGATTGTTACTAAACATATTTTGGTTCACCACTTGTATTGGATTGTTACTAAACATATTTTGGTCACCACTTGTAATGGATTGTTACTAAACATATTTTGTTCACCACTTGTAATGGATTGTTACTACACATATTTTGGTCATCACTTGTAATGGATTGTTACTAAACATATTTTGTTCACCACTTGTAATGGATTGTTACTACACATATTTTGGTCATCACTTGTAATGGATTGTTACTAAACATATTTTGGTCACCACTTGTAATGGATTGTTACTAAACATATTTTGGCTCACCACTTGTATTGGATTGATACTACACATATTTCGGTCACCGCATGTAATAAATTGTTACTAAACATATCTTGGTTTTATAAGAATTTAACAGTAACATATTTACATAATTTATGTTTTCAGACATTCAGTCTGCTGTTAGTGGAACTTCCAACCTGTCCCTGCGGAGGGCAAAAGGCAGAGGAGAAGGAGTGAGCATGGTTTACCAGTCTAAAAATAAGGGAGCTAGTCAAGAAGTCAAGGCCAGTGCTCATGTCTTTTCTATATAAGTAACAGTAAAAGATAACATAGAGGTCTATGGGAAATACAGTTTTAGTGCCAATGTTTTAAATGACTGGCAGCACAGTTTTAGTGCCAATGTTTTAAATGACTGGCAGCACAGTTTTAGTGCCAATGTTTTAAATGACTGAGAGCACAGTTTTAGTGCCAATGTTTTAAATGACTGGGAGCACAGTTTTAGTGCCAATATTTTAAATGACTGGGAGCACAGTTTTAGTGCCAATGTTTTAAATGACTGGGAGTACAGTTTTAGTGCCAATGTTTTAAATGACTGGGAGCACAGTTTTAGTGCCAATATTTTAAATGATTGGGAGCACAGTTTTAGTGCCAATATTTTAAATGACTGGGAGCACAGTTTTAGTGCCAATGTTTTAAATGACTGGGAGCACAGTTTTAGTGCCAATGTTTTAAATGACTGGGAGTACAGTTTTAGTGCCAATGTTTTAAATGACTGGCAGCACAGTTTTAGTGCCAATATTTTAAATGACTGGGAGCACAGTTTTAGTGCCAATATTTTAAATGACTGGGAGCACAGTTTTAGTGCCAATGTTTTAAATGACTGGGAGCACAGTTTTAGTGCCAATATTTTAAATGACTGGGAGCACAGTTTTAGTGCCAATGTTTTAAATGACTATCTCTATCTATTGACCTTTCGAGCCGTAACCGGCCCATAGGGCGTAGACCAAGATACACCTTCTCCTATATGAATTTTTGTTCTAGCAGTTTTCTTTTAAAGATATTTTATTAAATCTCGCCATCTGTCTCTGTTCTGTGCAAGCAGTTCTATCTCATTGAGGGAGCCGATTCCTGCTGCTCTTGCCTCTCTCATCAATGTTCTTCTCAGTGTCTCCCTGGGTCTTCCTCTTTTTCTTTTACCTGTTGTTTCCCATATGAGGGCTTGCTTTGCTATTCGTTTAAATGACTGGGAGTACAGTTTTAGTGCCAATGTTTTAAATGACTGGGAGCACAGTTTTAGTGCCAATATTTTAAATGACTGGGAGCACAGTTTTAGTGCCAATATTTTAAATGACTGGGAGCACAGTTTTAGTGCCAATATCAAAGCCAAACGCTAGGGAACACTGCCATTCAGCTAACTAAATTGGCAGTGTTCCCTAGTGTTTGGCTTTTCGTGGCAAGGCGCTGTGCCACTGAGTACGGGTTCGATCCTACTTTGGTCCATATATTGTTCTTTGTTTTTTTCTGTTGTTGATTATTTGTCATTTTTTCCGAGTGCTGTAAACATACCTCTTCATTCCTTTTAACATAGCTTTATTGCATAAGACGTTTTTCATTTTCCATATAAGACACATATGCTTTAATAATTATGAATGAGACTCTGTAAAATACACTATCTATCTATTGTCCTTCGAGCCGAAGATGGCACATAGGGCAGAACCAAAATCTCAAAAACAGAAACCCTGCGTGCCAAAATTGCACATATTGCAGAGATCACTGCTCTGAAATATATGGTGCTGTTTCCATAACAATACTTTTTACAATGACAGCTTGTCAAGCCATCGATCAACTTCCTTAGTCGCCTCTTACGACATGCCTGGAAGGTCACAGTGTCACTATTCTTTACTTCCCACATAATGAGGCCCCGGTAACACACGGGAGAAAATACACTACTGTAGTATTATATATGGAATAATAACCTCACTCTTTTGTTTCTCTTAATAGGCTGACCAGCAATCATATGTTGAGAAATTTGACCCCAAGAACTTCCTAGACAGTGTTGAGAAAGTAGATTCATCTGGACGGGTCATCCCTGAATGGCGCAGACAAGTCTTGGCAAAACATCTTGCAGAAAAAGCCCAGAAGGAATATGAGGAGCAGAAGTCGGTAAGTGGAGTCTATGATTAATAGAGGCCAGCCAGCCTCTAAAAATGGGAATGAGAGATTTTTCTGAGAAGTAAAAGCAGCCTGGCTCGATGCTGACCATATCACTTAATCACGTGCCGCGGTCATGGAAAAAATTTGATCACTAGCAACCTAAACACCCCACCCCCCCATACACCCAGTAAGGTGTGGAGGGAACCTTTACTTTCCTCATTATGGTTGTATATACTGATTACATGATCATTTTTTGTTTATTTTTACAATTTTATTCTGCTTCTTGTCAACTTATTTCTTTAGACTATTGATGTTGTTTGACTTTTTTCTTGTGATTTTGCTACAGTGATTATTTGTCTAGAGCAGCTTTTGTGAGACATCCCTTTTTTTTTTTCTCTCCTCCTTGTGTTCGCCAGCTCTTACCTCTTAAGGGTACTCATATTTTTTCCATTGATGAGTAATTGACGTTTCAAGCCAGGCCTTACTGCTGAGACCAGCGATGGTTGCCGCAGAGAGAAATCACAAATAAAAAAATATCCAAACTGCTGCAGCCGATGATTTGAACTCACAACCTCTCTTGTCTCAAGACTAGCATCTTGCCACGATACCAACCACTCCCTCTCAGATTTACTTATTATCATTGTTATCTTTGTTGACTTAATGATAAAAACTTCTGATTCACAGGTTGAAGACTATGAAGCCAGGTTCAAGAATATACCAGCCTGGAAGAGAGCTCTGATAGAGAAGAAAGAAGTTCAGGCCAGGTAGAAACAATTGACTTATAAATAGCCTATTATTTGTAATTAAAATAGAGGGCAAATGGTGGAAAACAAATAAACAAACTGAAGATTGATTAATGAAGCCTTTTAAATGTTTTAAAGAATAATGTTGACAATCCCTTTATATGGTTATAAGTGATAATAATGAGAATGATGTGCTCAAAGTAATCTTTGCATATACACACAAATAATATTTAAATATCATATTGTTGTAATGATCACCTCTTTGTTACACTTTATATTCAAATGAGTTTTTTTTTCTTTAATTATTGCAGTATATTTTAAATATGGAAAGTTATTTAGTTCATTTATTCTGGATAGAGTTGTTTATTCCTTTTTCTTTCTAAATATTCTTTTTTTTGCCTGGATAGAGTTATTTGTTCTTTTTTTTTCTAGATACAATTATCTTTTTTTATAGATAGTTAGTTATTTATTCCTTCATTTTTGCAGCTGTTTATTTTTTTTTCCTGGATAGAGTTACTTATTCCTTCTTCTCTGAATAGAATTATTTATTCCTTCTTCTCTGAAAAGAGCTATTTATTCCTTCTCTGGACAGAGTTATTTATTATTTCTCTGGATAGAGTTATTTATTCCTTCTCTGGATAGAGCTTTTTATTCCTTCTCTGAATAGAGTTATTTATTCCTTCTCAGGATAGAGTTATTTATTCCTTCTCTGATTAGAGATATTTATTTCTTCTCAGGATAAAGTTATTTATTCCTTCTCTGAATAGAGTTATTTATTTCTTCTCTGAATAGAATTATTTATTTCTTCTCAGGATAAAGATATTTATTCTTTCTCTGAATAGAGTTATTTATTCCTTCTCTGAATAGAGTTATTTATTCCTTTTCTGAACAGTTATTTATTTCTTCTCAGGATAAAGATATTTATTCCTTCTCTGAATAGAGTTATTTATTCCTTCTCTGTGTAGAGTTATTTATTCCTTCCCTGAGTAGAGTTATTTATTCCTTCTCTGAGTAGAGTTATTTATTCCTTCTCTGAGTAGAGTTATTTATTCCTTCTCTGAGTAGAGTTATTTATTCCTTCTCTGAGTAGAGTTATTTATTCCTTCTCACCGGACTTCCGGTGTGTGACTGTGCTGGCAACGCGACACAATTTTCGATGGGAGTCAAATTTAAGTTATAAGTGAATTTCAATGCCCGTAGAAACAGAAATTCAAGCGTTCTTGTGCTATTTCAAATGGATTTTATATGTGATTTATATAGTTTGTGCGAATAGTACCATACATCATTGTGCTATTACGATATTACGATCACGAACGAAAATGTCAAAAAGCCGGAAAAGAATAAAAAGAACAAAGCAGCTGGTATAGATGGAATAACAACAGAAATGCTACTAGCCTGTAAGGAAACAGCTATAGATTGGCTTACTATCATATTCAATATGGCTTGGGAAGAAAGAAAAGTCCCAGACGATTGGCAAAAAGCTATCATTGTCCCATTTTGGAAGAATAAGGGAAGTAAAAGGGAGTGTGAAATGTACAGAGGAATATCCGTATTGAGTCAAGTTGGTAAAATGTTTGCTAAAATATTAGAGAGGAGAGTAAGATACATAATAGAACCACAATTAAGTAATAATCAATTCGGATTCAGAAAAGGCAAAAGCTGCACTGATGCTATATTTACATTGAGACAACTATGTGAAAAAACAATAGAATATGACAGAAACCTAAATATAGTGTTTATAGATCAGGAAAAAGCGTTTGACCGTGTGGACAGGAACAAACTTTGGCAAACTTTAGAAACATACGGGGTAGCAGGACAACTACTAGAAAATATAATAGCACTATATAAAAACAGTCAAAGTGCCGTCAGAACATCGGAAGGTCTGTCAGAATGGTTTCAGGTTACAACAGGAGTAAGACAAGGATGTGTCCTCTCACCACTCCTCTTCATCATATATATGGACAAAATAAATCAGGAAACAACCAACAACAAGGACAAATCAAATAATAACATAGAGGTAGAAAACTCCAACATCAATGAGCTGCTCTTCGCAGATGACCAATGCCTAATATATGAGGATGAAAACCTGCTACAACAGCATTTAACATCTCTAGATAAAAGCTGCACAAACTACAGTATGAAAATTAACACAGCAAAAACAGAGGCTATAAGAATAAGCAAATTGAGACACCCATTAAACATCAAGATCAAAGACAAAGAAATAAAACAAGTAGAGGAATTCAAGTATTTAGGCACAATGTTCACAGAAGATGGAAAACTAGACAGAGAAATTGACATGAGAATACAAAAAGCAAATGCTGTCACATACCAGCTTTCACCATTGTTAAGACATCCAAACATTTCTATGCCAGCTAAACAACAAATGATAAATAGCATCTTCATACCAACTTTGTGCTATGAAAGTCAAACATGGACCCTTTCTAAATCCCATTTAAGAAAGATCAATACATGTGAGATGCGATGCTTGAGAAAAGTAACAAACAACACAAGAAGAGATAGAATACCAAATGAAACCATAAGAAAAATGGTAGGAACAAAACCCTGCCAAGAATATATAGAACAACAACAACTTAAATGGTTCGGCCACCTGGTCAGAATGAATCCTCACCAATCACCATCAAGGGCGTTCTTCTCGAGAATGCATGGGAAAAGACCAAGAGGAAGACCCAGAAGAAGATGGATAGATGCAGTGACAGAGACATGTAACAACAAAGGAAAATCACTAATTCAGACAATTCGAGCAGCACAAGAACGACAAATGATATAAATCACGACACCTTTTAGGTATCAGTGAAAGAGAAAAGAAGAAGAAGATTCCTTCTCAAGATAGAGTTATTTATTCCTTCTCTGGATAAAGTTATTTATTCCTTCTCTCAATAGAGTTATTTATTCTTTCTCTGGATAGTTATTTATTCCTTTATTTACTGAATAGTGTTTTTTTTTCTGGATAGAGTTATGTATTCCTTCTCTGAATAGAGTTATTTATTCCTTCTCTGAATAGAGTTATTTATTCCTTCTCTGAATAGAGTTATTTATTCCTTCTCTGGATAAAGTTATTTATTCCTTCTCTGGATAAAGTTATTTATTCTTTCTCTGGATAGAGTTATTTATTTCTTTTTTTTCTGGATAATTATTTATTCCTTTATTTACTGGATAGTGTTTTTTTTTTCTGGATAGAGTTATTTATTCTTAATTCCTGTATCCTCAACAGTCATGTTTTATTTGCTGAATGAATAACAATTTCAAAATTAAGGTGATAAAGGTACAGTTAAAATGGATAGTTCATTAAAAAAAGAAAGTAATATCTTGAAGACCTGTGCTCCACTGCTTGCTGGAAGGTTGGAGTTAATGACAGCAAAGGTGGTTGGGGTTAATGACAGCAAAGGTGGTTGGAGTTAATGACAGCAAAGGTGGTTGGAGCTAATGACAGCAAAGGTGGTTGGAGTTAATGACAGCGAAGGTGGTTGGAGTTAATGACAGCAAAGGTGGTTGGAGTTAATGACAGCAAAGGTGGTACTACTGGGGACTTAGATCCCACTTTGATTATTAATGACACAATATTTTGAAATATTTTCATTTTGTGTTTCTTTACAGAGAGGAGGCTGCCACCAAGAAAAAGTGATCCTACTTTCCAAAGATGGAGCATTTGGCATCACTGTTTTGGTGCCACATATAAATAATGGAATCAAATTGTGTTAAATGAGATAAATACATAGATAAATCCCATTGAAATTAATAGTTTATTTAACTAAACAACAACATATCGTTCATTGACTATGTAATTGAAAGATGCACATCCTTAAATTGTTATAGTTATCAGTGAGAACAGATCATTTGTGTTGTATTTATTGTGGTCACACAAGGAAAGAAAGCCATAGATTGGGGTGAAGTCCATTAACAAAGTTTTAATAGACCTGGAGATGTTGATATTATAACAGTAGTTAAGATAATACAGACCATAGTAAATGGTTGATGATTGTAACATTTGAAAAGATTATTTAATGGACCATTTCTTGTCCTGTGCTAGATTGCATGCGTTGTTTGGAAGACTTACTCCTTCAGCATCTTTATCTTCTTTTTTTATTAGCTTTTAATAATTTATAAATTTTTACTTAATTTGTCCATAAGAAATTACTATTCACATAAAATAATACATATTATGTACACAGACTGATTTATATGGTACACTAATTGTGCATGTAAATTTGATACAATATACGTCAGTCTAACTGCAAGAACGAAATACATATAACAATAAGAATTGTCTTTCAATTATTATAACAAATCTATCGTGAAAAAAAAATATGTGTACAGATTGTATGTAAGACGTAAAGGTAAAAGACATATGTTGTCACATAGCGTAATGAAGTGAGGTATTAAGTTTAGAGGTGAGGACACCTCTTTGTTGTGAATACCTTATCCAACTCAGCAATTCATCAGTTTTTTTTTAAAGCAGAGTTAATAGAGCCAAGCTGTAATTAAATCACAATCATTTTATCATCACGCCAGTGCCCTAACCACTACGCTGCCTATACCCTCACGGTCCATGCTTGTTTGAAATTGTAAAAGGCAGTGCTGATTTTGTTGGCTTTTATGTACTGTCAAGAAAGCTCTTTGTGTTGGATGGAACAAACAGTGATTTGAACCAATAAAGTGGTCAAGAAATGAGCTTCATTCTCTCTCTGATCTGATGTCCACCTGATCATTACTAAAGGAATTGATTGTCATCTTCGTCATCTACCCTTAAAAGGACATTAAGTAGGCATAGATGGCATGTAGTGGGCGTGTTGTGGTTTATTTGTATCTTTCAACCCAACACATCAGACTTCAACATGGCATTTTTGAGTATCGGGTTGCCTTCCCTCCTTGATCCACTTGGTCAGGCTAGACTGATTAGTTTGTTTCTAGAGGCACAGCGAAGAGGTGGAGTAGGATCTGGATGGTAGTGGTTCACTGATCCTGGCATAAGCCTTCAGCTATGAATTGCTGACAGCTTTCAGCTCTGATGCTGTTAGGCACCTTGCCTCCTAGCTTATTTCCATGAGTCAAATTAAATTAAGCCTTGCTAGATGAAAGCTGAGAAGACATGACATAAAAGAAGAAAGATGCAATCATGGAAAAAAACTAACAAATGATTAATTCAGCACAGATGATAAGACAAGGCTAAACAACCAGTAATTTGACCCAACAGGGAACAAATAAAAAATAAACCGATTGAAAATCTCTTTGACACTTCATTGAAATGTCAATTGTTAGTATGTGTGTTAGACAGAAGTCTGACAGTTGTATGGCCTTTGGTGAGTTAACAGATGGTTGGTAGCAAGCAATCATTATAAGTTAGTAGTTTGGTAAAATATTAGATTTTATACTTGATGCTGTTTTACTGAATAGCTTCTCTCATGACTGAATCTGCCAATATCAGATAGATAGATCCCACCACAGAATGAATAAGATGTATTCATGGTGCCTGGCCTTGTCTTCAGATTTGTATATCAATGCTGCCTCGAATGTTGCTGTGTCATTTTTTATTCTCTATGTGCTACAATCTCCAGCCAGATTTTTCCAGTTTCTTTTTGCTGATAGAGAACTTCACTCAAGGAAACCCTGCAAACAATCTTATATGTCAGGACTGTGTCTGCCCTTTGGTCTCTGTCCATCCGTAAGTTTGCCATACAATATTATTTTTGGAATACAATTTGTTTACTATTCTTCTTACATGACTCAGCTACCTTAGTCTCTGACTCCTAAGTGTTGCCATGATGGACAGGAGTTTGACTCATTTTAAGACACCAGAGTTTGTTACTTTGTCCTGCCATTTGATGTTTATCAGCTAAGTCTAACAGTATAGATATGCAAACAAGAATTCTGGCATTCATTTCTTACATGGAAGAATGGCCAGTCTTTTGTCAACAATTACAATCTTGTTGTAGACTTTTATTTATTTATTTGTGTCTTCAATCAAAATTAATTAACCACTTAATGACATTCAGATAGTTGTTATTCTATGTTGTATTGTCAATCCATCTGATATTTGGTCTTCCTCACTACTAGATGGCAGATCTCAGACAACGGCAGTTAATCTACTCTCAGGAAGTATCAGATTACTGTTTTTGTAGAATCAGTTTTTACTCCCCCCCTGATGGGGATTACACAAATCAAGTTTCTTGATGTTAATTTGTAATAGATGTTGATGAGTCATACATGTCATTTTGAAGATAAACAAATTGACTGTTACAGCAATTTGAAAGAATCATATACTTATCTATATTTGACACTGAAATGAGTTGGTTAGAAAACTGACTGAAGAACAAAACTTCTGTCTAACTATACAGATATCTAAGATAATGTCCACCAAGTGAAATGCCAACCCAAATCATTAATAATTAATAACTTCAAATTGTAACACATCATGAACACCTGGAATCTGTAATAACTAAAAATGGAGAATGCCAGAAGGGGATCAAGAGATAGCAATAAGCAGAACTGATTTATTATCTTACAAAGGAAATTAAAATATTACAGCAACACTAAAAGATAGTGGGCTGAAAAGAACTAAAATGGATGACATGGTTCCAGGAAAACAAGATGGGGCTGACCAAGAAGGTGGTTTCAAGACAGCAAAGAACCATTGAACTTATAACAGAAGAAGAAATGAGATCTGGCTGAAAATATAGATTTTTTTTTTCAGATGGTATGTGGTAAGAGCAGTGTACTGTAAAGGACATGCAACCTGATGATGATTTAGCACAGGTTGTGATTCCCTGTAGTGAATGTATAGCTGTTTGCTCCAGACATGTGTACATAGCTTGTCCAACTGACTACATTTGTTAAATAAATTGTTATTTACAGGCATGGTGAACAGGTAAATTGTTATTTACAGGCAGGGTGAACAGGTAAATTGTTATTTACAGGCAGGGTGAACAGGTAAATTGTTATTTACAGGCATGGTGAACAGGTAAATTGTTATTTACAGGCATGGTGAACAGGTAAATTGTTATTTACAGGCAGGGTGAACAGGTAAATTGTTATTTACAGGCAGGGTGAACAGGTAAATTGTTATTTACAGGCAGGGTGAACAGTTGAATTGTTATTTACAGGCAGGGTGAACAGTTGAATTGTTATTTACAGGCAGGGTGAACAGCATTCCATTTTCATAAACCAAGTTTTCAATCTGATTTATTGTTACTCTTGTTGTTTGTACTTAATATTATCTGTTTGAAAAATATATGCACATACATTATTCATTCCTGTTTACATCTTGTATACAATTGATATATAACTTTCATTGAATGTTAAAGATAATAATGTTAATGTATTGTCATATTTTGAAAGAAGTGGGGCTAACATTTGTTTTTTAAATCACAAATAAAATGAATGTTTATCATGAATGTTTATCAACAGAGACTGTCAAGAAATACAGAAAAGATATAACAGTGGACAAAATGAAAATATCTAAAGTAGGTCTGTAAAAAAGTAATTACCAATTACTAATAAATGATCACAATAAATGGAGATTTAATTTTCAATATTCAATATTGGAATAATGATCAATATGGTGGATAGGTGGCATGAACCATTGAGGCATAGTCTGAAAAAGTGTTCCTTGTTGCAGTTTCCTCATATTCCAAGTCCAGCTTGCTGTCAGAGCTACTGAGTTTAATGCTCTGTGCACACCGTGAGCTGTGTGTTTCATCTGGATTGTATTCTGATATTCCCATTGCTTACAATGAATTATTATATCGTATGAAGGACAATTCAGCTGTGTTCACTTTTGGTGCCACATGGCCGTATGTCTTTTGGCGTGTGCTGTAGCTGCTATGATGGGGACTGCAACTGCCTTTCTTTGTTTCGATCCTTCAATGAGATTATTTTTAATTTGAAGGATTCCACTGGCATGGGCGTTTGAGCAATTATGGATTTTAATTCATTTGTAGTGATACCTGGGCCTTCAAATAACCACAACCATAACAATAAATGGAGACTGCTCTGACACAAAGGCAACATTAAAGAAAATTACAAACATTTCACCAACAAGGTTTTGTCATTAAAATTAACAAAAAAATACTTCATTGTTGATCCTCTTTGCCATACACAAACAAGTCATAGATTACTCCTTTCCTTCCTTATTTGCCATTCAGTGTCATGGGGAGTTTATAGTTTGCAGTCTTTGGCTCTTCTGTTTGCTTCAGTAATTTTGATATCTTACTCCTTGGTCTATAGATTTCCTGTCATGGACTATTATATTATATAAATATATTTCTGTTGGCGTTTTCACAGCTGTTTCATAATATATTACTGCATTATGTGGGTACTGTTTCAGTGAGCAGACTCTCTCATCTCTGATTCTGGATATTTGGCTGATTCATGATATTTCAATATTTGGCTTATTTTGGATATTTCAATATTTGGCTGATTCATGATATTTCAATATTTGGCTGATTCTGGATATTTCAATATTTGGCTGATTCTGGATATTTCAATATTTGGCTGATTCTGGATATTTGGCTGATTCTGGATATTTCAATATTTGGCTGATTCTGGATATTTGGCTGATTCATGATATTTCAATATTTGGCTGATTCTGGATGTTTGGCTGATTCATGTTATTTCAATATTTGGATGATTCTGAATATTTGGCTGATTCATGATATTTCAATATTTGGCTGATTCATGATATTTCAATATTTGGCCGATTCTGGATATTTGGCTGATTCATGACATTTCAATATTTGACTGATTATGGATATTTGGCTGATTCTGGATATTTCAATATTTGATTTACCTACTTGACATCACATTCTTGACACCTTTCATGTCCAGGTCTATATCTCCACTTCTCCCACATTGGACAAGTTTGTTTGAGAAGGTGATGCTGGAGTTTTTCCAAGAATGTCCTTGAGTACTCCACTGGGGAGATGTCTTTTTCAGGGTCTTTACCACTTCAGAGGTCATAGATGGCATCAAAAAGTTCCCTCTTAGTGTGTTCATTGACTGGCTCAGTCAGTACGGGGTGCTTTGGAATCTGCTGGTCTAAAAGTAGAGTCTTGAATGGTGTTCTACCCATCTTTCCAAACTGTTTTTTTTTGTGGTCACTTATAGGCTCAATGTTTGTATTTTTTACGGAGCTTTTTTATCTTTGTTCTTGAATTACCAAACTAGAGCCCAGACAGGTCCATACACATTTTCACTTCTGCTACCATTGCTTGTTTAAGCAGATCCCTTGTATTCTGACATTTTAGGTTCAAGAAAGCTTTAATATCAAGATATCTGTTTGGATTGTGTTTTCCAAACAAATGTCATCATCATCAGGTTGCATCTCCTTTGCAGAACGTTGCATTCACCATAGCCCATCTGAAAAAATCTGTCTCTAGCTAGAACTCCCCCAGAATGTTGCATTCACCACAGCCTGTCTGAAAGAATCTCTGTCTCCAGCCAGATCTCCCCCAGAATGTTGCATTCACCACAGCCTGTCTGAAAGAATCTCTGTCTCCAGCCAGATCTCCCCCAGAATGTTGCATTCACCACAGCCTGTCTGAAAGAATCTCTGTCTCCAGCCAGATCTCCCACTTCTGTTGTTGTGTTCAAGGTCTCCTTGATACCACCTTCTTCTTTGTCTGCTTCTCATGCGTTGCTCGGGAACCATGCCTTCCATTATTGTTCTTTCCAGCCCACTGTGTCTTTTGACATGACCATAGTATTTTAATTTCTTTGTAGAATGGTGTTTATAAGCCATTTTTATTTTTAATGTTTGAATCTGTTAGTATACAAAATGAGTTGTTCCAAAATACACCGGTTGCACATGGTGGACCTCTCAGAATAGTATTATGTTGTGGCTCAACATCTGGCAGGCTGGAAAATTTCCCTTGTTAAGTGGGATATTTTCTCATAGACAATTGATGAACTTGTAAACAAATCATTGGAGACACCAGAAATGTAGCACTGCAAGTGAATGTTGAGTGTATCTTGAACAATGAAAAGAATTTGTGAAGACTTCTAGGATGAAACAGTGCACTAAGAGAACTTCTAAAGAACATTAGGAAATAACCATTAACCTCCCCTGGTTATATTATAATTTAAAATACTGTTTTTAGGTAAGCTAGCAAGATAGGAAAAATGATGCAAAACAATGAGAGGAAATCGTACAGAAGATGTTAATGGTAGTACTGAATAGAAGCACCAGGAGCAGGAATATATTGAGAAAGATGATACTAAAAAAGAGGACATGATATGATGTCAATGAAAGAGTATTAGGAAAACAAAACCCAGGATTGGGTGACAGAAAAATTAATAAAATGTTAGGGTAAGAAGCCAAAAACACCCCATATCCATTGCTGAGGAGGGGATCTGAGCACCTATGGACACGTTCGGAGTGCAATGATGATGACCCGCAGATAACTCAATAACAATAACCCCATATCAAGGTGCTGTAAGTAAGGAAGTATGAAAGATGTTTGGAATGGCTACAGAAGAATAGATAGTGGACACAGAGAAATAGAGAAGTTATTGTAGTGGAACATAACCAGTATAATGGATAATGTTATCAAAGAAGTTATATACTTGAGTGAGTTGTAAATGACGTCCTATTACATGTTATATGAAAGTTGAGTGCTGAACTTCATCATACTAGGCTACAGCAGAAATAAAGGGGCCAGTGCCTTTCCTTGCTCTGTTATTGACAACTTGTTACATTTAGATTGACATGGTCATATTGACCGTCTAATTAAAATTTAAAACATTAAAACCCATGTTTTATATTCATTCCAAATATTGTCATTTAATATATGACATCTATTTAACTGAATTCTCTTTCAGTGCCAAATTCAAAGAGTTTGCCATTACAAGTCACTTTATTCACCACAGTACTTTCTCCTCTCCATTATTGTCCATGAATCCATTTTTTTTGCTCTTACAGTTGGGCATTGTTTTATTTTTACTCTTTGTGTATGGCATGTAAAACCACTGTTTTCTTTTTACTCTTATAGTTTTCCATGCAAAACCAGTTTTCTTTTTACTCTTACTTCTCCCTCATTGTCTGTGAATCTGTCACAGTATTTTGTTTGTATACATTACTAGTAGCACTAACATCATTATGGAGTCATCAGTCGCTGGACTTGCTGAGGAGAGGATCTGAGCACCTATGGACATGTTCAGAGTGCAATGATGATGACACGCAAATAATTTAATAATATTATCATATTAAAGGTCAAGGTTAGCACTACTACCATTGGCTCTATATCTCTCTGGGATACTTTGGGGATACTAAGTTTTCTCATGCACAGCTGTTTGTTCCCATCTCAGAGTGGTATTTCAGTTCTAATCTTGAACATTTTGCAAAAGTTATGGATGAAGATGTCCTGAGTTTAGTACATTCTTCTCATGCTTAAAATGGATAACTTTATAGAAGTGGTTTTAAATTTGTGACACCTGGCATGAAACAAATAATCTTGATTTATCTCAAGTAAATATTTATGTGTGAATGATATATTTTACAAGTTAAATGCTTGTAATAAATTTGAGAGTTTCAGGGAATGCAATATTTCATTTTTAGCTGCAACATTCTTGTTTATGTTACGATACAACTTCTTCTAATAATTTTGAATGTATATTAGATGTATGTGTATTTTATCTTCTTAAAAATACACAAAGCAACTAAAGAATCAATGGCAAACAACTGTGCACAGATTCCTTCCCTGACAAAAGATTAGGTACCTACTTTTTCTTCTTCAGTTATGGCTGCAGGAAGGGGTACTCTGTTTCATCTCCATATTATCTTCCTATAGAAAGCTGTCAGTTTTCTGTGCATAGATTTCTCATGCACAGCAACTTCTGCAGGAAAAGTAGAATCTCCTGAAGAAATTTCTGATAGCTTAGAGAATAGTAAACTTTCCTACTGCCCATGACATTTGATGAAAAAGCTGACAGGTTGGCTTAGTGTGTTATCTCTCATATAACTAAAGAGTTAGATTGGCTTAGTGTGTTATCTTCGATATAACTATAGAGTTAGATTGGCTTTGTGTATTTTCTCTGATATAACTAAAGAGTTATATTGGCTTAGTGTGTTATCTCTGATATAACTAAAGAGTTATATTGGCTTAGTGTGTTATCTCTGATATAACTATAGAGTTAGATTGGCTTAGTGTGTTATCTCTGATATAACTATAGAGTTATATTGGTTTAGTGTGTTATCTTTGATATAACTAAAGAGTTATATTGGCTTAGTGTGTTATCTCTGATATAACTAAAGAGTTAGAGAGAATATTGACATAAATCAGTCTCTTCACTTTGTTTATCAGAGGGTGTTACAGTGAATGATAAGAGATGCAACTCTGAGAGTCTGGAGTCAGGTTCATTTCAATGATTGTTTTTGTTTAGAGTTTGGCATTGTTTTCTTTTTTACTCTTAGTGTTTGTCATGTAAAACCACAGTTTTATTTTTACTCTTAAAGTTTTCCATGTAAAACCACTGTTTTCTTTTTACTCTTAATGTTTGGGAAGTAAAACTACAAGTTTATGCAGCCTTGCAAAGCCTAAAGAATTATTACATGAGTGTACATGTCTTAATGTTTTTTTAGAATTCAAATATTACTGTGATGTATTAAATATCAAAATTGTTAGAATTGAATTAACATTTCAGAAAAAGTATTTACAAATTTTCTATTTTTGCTTGAAAAGCTCAATAATTATGTGATAAACCTAATAAGGAAGAAGAAATTAAATTTGAAAACAAACGCTGCACTTGAAATAATACTTACAGATTTATGCAAGTCAGTAACTTCAAAAATGTCATTTGTTGCAAAATATTAACGTATTTATACACTATATATCCATATTTATACAAAATGGTAAAGTTTTCAATGATTCTGTTCACAAATAAAAACTGTACTGTTTTTAATTTTTGAAGCCACGTAACAATTTTAAATTGTCAATTTTCAACTTCATTATTTCAGTCCATCATAGTTTATCAACAAGGAGCACTTTAACAGAACAATTAAATGTACATTGTAAAGCAAATCATCTTTATTTATATCAACTTCATTTTTTATTAAGTAATTTATAATTTTGACAATACATCTGCTATTTCTAGAACTAGTTCAAGAAAATAGCAGCATCTCTTTTCTGTTGTTTATGTTGTGATGATCAAAATCAACAGCAATCAACATAAAATCTGAATATTTCCTCAAAGCTTGATAATCCAATATGTCTGCGGTTATTGGTAATCCACAAATTAAATTGAATATTTAAGCCTTTTTTGGCGGAAAATCACAGGTGATGGCACTTGCATGAGACGAGGAAGCCATTTTTTCTTGGAGAAAATTTGCTTACTTAGAAACCCGATCAACTTTTAAATAAAACCACTGGAATACTCAAAACATAAGTGAACACCATGTTTACAAAACTGAATATTTAGAAATGACTTTTTAAAATACTGGATTGGATTAAATACACAAGAATTTTTTTTTTTACTCCAAAATTAGAGATTCAATCGTATTAAAAAGTCCAATACTAGACACGTTGGATTTTTTGAATATGCTATCCTAGTCTATAATATGGCAAGCTATATGAGTTAATATTTAAAATAAGTTTTCTTTTTGTCTCTGCTCTCAGAAGCCCTGGTTATTGAGCTGGACTATTAATGATTGATGGCTTCTAGGTTCATCCAGCCTTAATTGGAACTGGAAACTACTATTTGTGCTGTTTCGTCCTATAACTGTTTGTCTGCAATGTATGTATTCAGCCATACCCTATCCGGGAGATACTTGTCTTAATAGAAAAATACACAAGTTATTCCAGAGTTGTGCTTGTAACCCTATGCTATAGTCATGATTACGCCTGCATGAAAGACATCGCCAATGATAGCTATCTATTTAGATAACCTAGTTGGCTGTTTGGTTTCTCATGACAAGGCGCTGTGCCGAGAAGTAAGGGTTCGATCCTGCTTCAGACCATCTGTTGTTCTTTGTTTTTTTTTCTGTTGATTGTTTGTGATTTTTTTTCTGAGTGCTGTAAACAAACTTCTCCTGAAATGATTTTCTTAATTGGGTATCTGGTTTTTATGACATGGAAATATAACGCTGACTTCATTTAATATTGACCGTATTGCTCAAAAATGTGTCGTAAAAATATGGGCACTAACACCACATTTCCTCCTCTCCATGGAATTCTCAATATTTTTCTGTAAAACTACATTTCTGTGACCTCCACAGGTTGTCTAGTTTTGTCAGGTGTTGTTTGATTCTCCATGATTCACTCCCATATGTCAGGACTGGCTCTACCACAGCAGCTATAGATTTGAAACAGGGAGGTAATAAGGAGAGGAAAGAGACGAATAATTCAGTAGAGTTCAAGGGGAGATAAGGGTTGAGTGAGATAAAGGTTGAGAGAAACTCATAGTCCATGTGGAAGTTAAGAGAGTGAACAGGTCGGAGAGTATTAGTAAGAGGCTTCAGGTACATGGGGAAAGCGTGAAGGGCGATCAAAAACGGGGCAGGGGAGAGTATTAAGTCAGACAAAAGATAGGTTAAAACGGATAGAGTCTTTCGATGTAAGGTGATGGTTCAGTGCGTGTGTACAGCCAATTACCGTGAACGGGGGGAAGATGTGGAATTCAGACAGTTTCAAGAACAGGTTAGTTAAGCTGTGGCAGTCGAGCTAGTGAGATGTACATTCCTGGAGAAGGCTAGGGTAGATAGTGTAAGATGAATTTATTAGGAAGCTGGTAGCTTTCAACAGTGGCAGAGACTGTGTATTATTGTGTGAGTGTTCTCACTAGTATAGACTTTATTAGGAAGCTTTCAACAGTGGCAGAGACTGTGTATTATTGTGTGAGTGTTCTCACTAGTATAGGCTTTATTAGGAAGCTTTCAACAGTGGCAGAGACTGTGTATTATTGTGTGAGTGTTCTCACTAGTATAGGCTTATTAGGAAGCTTTCAACAATGGCAGAGACTGTGTATTATTGTGTGAGTGTTCTCACTAGTATAGGCTTTATTAGGAAGCTTTCAACAGTGGCAGAGACTGTGTATTTTTGTGTGAGTGTTCTCACTAGTATAGGCTTTATTAGGAAGCTTTCAACAGTGGCAGAGACTGTGTATTATTGTGTGAGTGTTCTCACTAGTATAGGCTTTATTAGGAAGCTTTCAACAGTGGCAGAGACTGTGTATTTTTGTGTGAGTGTTCTCACTAGTATAGGCTTTATTAGGAAGCTTTCAACAGTGGCAGAGACTGTGTATTTTTGTGTGAGTGTTCTCACTAGTATAGGCTTTATTAGGAAGCTTTCAACAGTGGCAGAGACTGTGTATTATTGTGTGAGTGTTCTCACTAGTATAGGCTTTATTAGGAAGCTTTCAACAGTGGCAGAGACTGTGTATTTTTGTGTGAGTGTTCTCACTAGTATAGGCTTTATTAGGAAGCTTTCAACAGTGGCAGAGACTGTGTATTTTTGTGTGAGTGTTCTCACTAGTATAGGCTTTATTAGGAAGCTTTCAACAGTGGCAGAGACTATGTATTATTGTTTGAGTGTTCTCACTAGTATAGGCTTTATTAGGAAGCTTTCAACAGTGGCAGAGACTATGTATTATTGTTTGAGTGTTCTCACTAGTATAGGCTTTATTAGGAAGCTGGTAGCTTAACACTTACAGAGACTTGTGTAGTAGTGTGAGTGTCTCACTAACGTAGACTGAGTAGCAGTCAGGAAGAGACTTGTGTAGTAGTGTGAGTGTCTCACTAACGTAGACTGAGTAGCAGTCAGGAAGAGACTTGTGTAGTAGTGTGAGTGTCTCATTAACGTAGACTGAGTAGCAGTCAGGAAGAGACTTGTGTAGTAGTGTGAGTGTCTCACTAACGTAGACTGAGTAGCAGTCAGGAAGAGACTTGTGTAGTAGTGTGAGTGTCTCACTAACGTAGACTGAGTAGCAGTCAGGAAGAGACTTTCTTACAAAGCTGGTAGCTTAACAATTACAGAGAATTGTATTATGGTGAGTGTTCTCGCGACTGTTAGGCTTGAGAAGACTAGTGCTGGCATGCTGCTATTGTAGTTTCAGAGAGAGAGAGAGAGAGTTAGGAAGGAATGAGAGGCCATCATGAATGTGGCTATCTGTACTTGTGAAATGCAGGGGAGCAATTACTTGTGGGCAATAAACGTTGTGTGAGTTCAATGGTGTTGGTGCCTGCTTTGTTCAATGCTGGCCGTGTTGTTGTCTAGTCCTAGCGAAGAACAGATACAGGCATGTCCTGAGCCACGGGCATCACAGCGCGAAGTACATCAGAACCATCAACCGGCAGAAGTCACATCCACGGGCACATAGTCAACCACGGCAGATCATAGGGAGCTTGCTGTGTGCATCTTCCCTATCAGGTACACAGGGGCTCAAGTCCTTAACGAGCCTTGCAGCGGTTGAACAGAGTCCAGTTCCAGACAACGCATGAAGGGGAGAAATACCCTGTTACAATTAAACGTGCAAGTGGTGCTTTCTGTTGTGCGCCCCATTACAATTAAGGGAAGAGACCCGTTACAGGTTTACTTAGGCCTGTGGTGTGAGAGGGAATTCCTGGAAAATGACCAACTATTATGATGTTTTCAGCTTTGTGAGCAGGGGTGGTTGTGGTTAGAGTGAGGTCAACAGTCTATTTCAGCACATATGCTATTTGATGGGTTTTCCGGTTTTATTTTCTGCCAGCAGGCCTTAGAAAATCTATATTTGGCTGTGGGCTCTACATGGTAGCAAACAACTCTTTTTTTTCTTACTTCCATCTAACAAAGGTCACAGCTGTTTTATGTCATATCAAAATAGCATTTTAGTTCTACTCTTGGACATTTTGCAGCATTTATGAATGGTGATAATCCTGAGCCTGGTACATTGTCCTCATCCTTAAAACTGATATTTTATGGAAGTGGTTTCAATTTGTGACACCACACACAAGATGTTAAATTTCTAGCCGAAGCAAATATCTAATGTATGAATGACATTTTAGTAGTAAATGGCTTGTATATTGGAACAAAAAGATCAAAGAATGGCAAATTCAGGGGGGGATGCAATATTATATTTTTAGCTAGAAAACGTTTTTAAATTTTGAGATACAGCCTCGTCTAATCACTTGAAATATTTGATAGAAACAGCATGTGTATTCTATCTTTCTGGAGAAAACATAAATGAGCAAATCAACTAAAGTACCACTGACAAACAACTGTGGAGTTGACAGGTGATCATTTTTTTTTTTTTTTTTAAAACTAGATTGCAGCATCAGTTTTCTTTTTACTTTTTTAATGAGAAGACATATCAGACTGCACCAGAAGACAATACCTGACTCATCATATTGTTATTTAAACGAGGTTGTGAATTATCTTAATAAAACATTGGTTCATTTCTTCTTTTTGTGTTCAATTTCATATGCTCACCACATTATACAAAGAAAGATAAGTTGTGGCAATGACATAACAGTTTCCACCTTTATTATGTTCAATCGGTGGTACTTTACATACTTTTGATCTGTGCAGTCATGAGTATTACCACCTAGTCTTCTCACCACCTTGGTGATTAAATTGTTCTATTGTGTCACATCTACGTGACTGAAATCTAATGTTCTATATCACACTAGAGTTGATGTAATGTTTCATGTCACAAATAGTAATATATACTTTGTCACAATCATGTGTATATCAGTGTGCATGCATACATACATACATGTTGGCTGCTTGATAATGTAAATATTTTAAAACGTGTTAAATTTGCTTGCGAAATTTCACAGAAGTTAAAAGTTCTGTGAATAGTTATACTTGATAAATCTACTTAATTCCATTACAAGGCCAAGTCTGAAAGAACTTGATTTGTTAATTTCAATTTATTTATACAAGTCACCATTGTCATTCCATTCGTGTGTTGTTTATATTTTATTAGCATTTAAATATTTGGAAATTAATATCAGAAATATTAAAAGGTGTATACCACATTTTGTTACAATTTATACATTCTTGTTGCCAGTCACACTTGGCTGACTCAACTACATTCAGCTTGCTATGCGAAACATTTCATTAATTAATTTTTGATTCAAGCTGAAATAAATTTCTAACAGATGATTCTCTTGTGTTGATTTAAATTACATGCTGTCTATGTTAACAGTCTCCATTAGATTTCTACAAATATATGCCAGATAATCTACCTTTCCACAAATATTTGCCAGACACGTTGCTTTGCAACTTTTTTATCCCTAATGGTCTTAGTTAAGTTCCTGTCTAGCTATAAAACAAATATCTTTGCTTGTTTAATATTGAGTGAATTCTATCTCACTACAATATTCCAGGAAAAGATGAGGCAGACAGGTTGGCAAAGGAGGGAGGCAAATTATACCAGCTAGATTTAAGTACAACAAGGAATCAAAGAGGTTTGTCAGGAACAAGTACATAACAAATGAAATACAGAACACCAGAGCTACTAGAAAAGTTATGCCACCTCCACAGAAAAGAACAAGTAACAATTTGTAAACTCTGAACAAGCCACAACAGATTGAAGTACCACCATTTCAACAGCCTAAGGGCAGGAACTTGTGATGAATGTGACTGTGGCACAGGTAAAATGACTGCTGAATATCTGCTACAATCATGGTGATTAAGCATCAGTATAAAATATACAATATATTGAATATCATACGGGGCGGCAAATAGAGCTGCAGAAAGCTGAAAGTAAACGCAAAACTGTATGAAGCAGCAAAACCTATAGTGACGAGACAAATTACAGTGTTTCTTTAGTGAAAACAAAACATTGTAATTTGTCACATCCCTCTATAGAGGAGATATATTAGCTGCCTAATTCCATTTTGTGTTTATTTTACATGTTACCATCATGCTCAATATGTGATGAGCAGAGTGGGTCTTGTGGCCATCGCCAATGCCATTTTGGGAAAAGTTATATAGAAAAAAGTCTGTCGAATGTTTTCTTCAAACTTATTAATATTGACATCTAAAGGTGTGTACAGAAAAAGAACATGTGCGATGTGCAATAAGAACTAAACTAAACCAGACCATAAAATAAATAACACTGAAAATACATTGTTTATCAAACCACTTTAATCATATAATCGATTAGCCCTCTTAAGATTGTAAAGTTTTGTCAGATATCTGATCCTTTTCTCTACTCTATTGTATTCAGAAGGGTAATATAACTTCAGTCTGGGGCCTTCCCATTCCATCTTGCGCATCAATCTCTCTCTCTCATTGCCCCTGAAAGCTATAAGCCACCGTGGTCCTGTGAGGAGGTCTGCTGGGTGAATGTCACCATCTCCAAGTATGTCTGGGGACAACAACAACAACCATAAATCATCATACAAAAACTACACGGTAAATAACATAGCATTTTAGATGAGTCCAAAGGTGCTCAATCACTTTCTGCAGTTGACAATATGTGTGCACACGTGGTTACAGTAGCTTGCTGGTGGCTGACACATCTTGTTTTTTCTAACATACAATCATTTAGTGTCCACTCTAAACTACAACATAACACATCTACATTCAACTTAGGGCAGACAATGAAGATGAGTAGTTGTCCGGTGAACACAGAAGAAGAAAGAAAAAACTATACAACACTATCACAATATAATAATAGCCACTTATTGAAAGTAAGACAGTTTCTTCAGTTTTAGACTGAATGAAATTATGGTTTGACCCCATCACAATGTAATAATAATAGTCCTTATTGATAGTAAGTAACAAAATCTTATTACAACTATCACAAAGTAACAAATATAACTATCACAAAATAACAAAATCTTATTACAACTATCACAAAGTAACAAATCTTACCATAACAAAACACTATTACCTACTAACCTACCACAAAATATCAATATCTACTACACTTATAAATATATCTCCATCAATAAATACATGCATGCATCTGCTGTTTTATAACCCGATCTGTAATTCTTCCATCTTGAATTGTTATTTATTAATCTTGTTAAAGACTAAAGCTATTTTGTTTGATTATTACTACTGAACTGAACAATATGTGAACAACGAAACAATTCAGTTAATTTAACCTGAGATTATGACACCTTCATAAAAATGACGACCTCAAAATAAATTCTTGAAATTCAACAGTTTGCCAAAGGCAAACATTCCCATCCCTCCCTAATTATTGTTTCTGGTAACCCCTGAGCATTGGATTTGTTTACTTAGATGTTAGTTTTTTTAAACCAATGTGCGCTCCATAAAATGTAAGAGGCTATTGTAAAAATGGGGCCTTTTTTTTTTAAAATAAACTTCTATTTTCAAAAAAATATTTTTTTTTCTTAAGACGAGAAATCTCTTTGGATGTCAGCGAGACATCAAACATACCTTTGTAATACAGGATCGGCAACGAATGATGCTAAGAGGAAGCCAAATATATGACTGGAATGATGGACTATATACCGATGTGTCAATAGACAATGAAACACCTCTGGTAGCCATGATTCCATGCGGTTGAATTCCCATAAATCAAACCTAAGCCAGGAAAAGATTACTGCATCTGATGCCCATGTCTCTTTTTGGGTAAACACAAAGCTATGTAGCAAAAGTTCAAAGAAAATATTATTTTCCAAACTCCAAATGTAACAATTAGTGTTCATCATTTGATGAACATATAGTTAAAACTGGACTCACTGATAGATGTCGTAATCTAGAGTTAAATCACTAATATATGTCAGGATGGAGGAGAGCAACATTCTCTGAAGATGGCAAAATTGATAAAGAATTTGACATAAACCAAACACTGGGACAGCTATACCCTATACTTCAGCATCAGATAGTACCTATCGTCACTAAAAAGCATCTCATACACAGTATATTCATTCCTACCTTGTGCAACCAGTACCACACATGGTCATTCATGAATAAGCAAACATCACCACAGTGATATTTTTTACAAAAGCTCTTGGAATGACCAGAAGTAACAGAATTAGAAATGATGTTATATGAGAGAGATTGGACTTTGAATCAATTGTAAATTACCTACAGAGACAACAAATGAAATGGTCTACTCATCTGAAAAGAATGCCAAGAGACTATACCACACAAAACATATTAAAAGAGGAGATGGACGAAGAGCCTGTAGCAGACCAAAGTAAGATGGACTGACCATGTCAAAGAAATGCCACAACAATATCAAAGGACAGTGACTGAGGCTGTAGCAGACCAAAGTAAGATGGACTGACCATGTCAAAGAAATGCCACAACAATATCAAAGGACAGTGACTGAGGCTGTAGCAGACCAAAGTAAGATGGACTGACCATGTCAAAGAAATGCCACAACAATATCAAAGGACAGTGACTGAGGCTGTAGCAGACCAAAGTAAGATGGACTGACCATGTCAAAGAAATGCCACAACAATATCAAAGGACAGTGACTGAGGCTGTAGCAGACCAAAGTAAGATGGACTGACCATGTCAAAGAAATGCCACAACAATATCAAAGGACAGTGACTGAGGCTGTAGCAGACCAAAGTAAGATGGACTGACCATGTCAAAGAAATGCCACAACAATATCAAAGGACAGTGACTGAGGCTGTAGCAGACCAAAGTAAGATGGACTGACCATGTCAAAGAAATGCCACAACAATATCAAAGGACAGTGACTGAGGCTGTCAAACAAACAAGAACTAGAACTTTGTATTTCTCTTGACACCCAAATGGCTATAAGAGGAAGTGAAGAAAGAGAGAGTGAGGAAGTCGGAATAGAGAAGGATACAAACATAAGGATACAAAAAGCAAGAGGAGCCTTCATTGTATTAGGAAAAGTGGAAATCAAAAGAATTAGATTAAATATAAATGTAAAAATTGTCCATTCCCATGAGTCCTACTATACGGCTGTAAAACATGGAGAACAAAAATGGCAGTCATGAAGACACAGACTTTTATTAATGGATGCTTGCACAGAATAAAAGGTGCACAGAATAAAAGGATGTCGATGGCTGGACAAAACTAATAACTCAGAACAATGGGAAACACACCAGTGTATAAAGAGGTGCAACAAAGACAATGAAACTGGATGTGGGGGAGAGAACTTGTGGACAGAGGGGTGGAAGGACTCACTCATGCACAGGCAGGCAGAGAGAGAGAGAGAGAGAGAAAGAGGGGAGAGAGAGAAAGCCACATTTCTAGAATCCTCATAGGAAGGGCTAAAAAAGCTAAAGCTGCGAACAATTTTAAGAGAATGACGCCAAACTTGGAAAATGTTTGTTGAAAACCTATGCTCCACAAGGAGTGAATGGTTGAAAAAGGAGAATGCTTGTATGTTTACCATGAATGTTTGTACTAATGCTATCATCAGACAATCTGTCTTTTTCATCATCATCATTGAGTGCCGTCTTCGCATCGAAGGTTGGCTACCATGGAGCGCCATTCTACTTTGTCTCTTGCTTTGATGGTGCAGATTGTCATAGGTTGACTTGTCCATCTTTTTATGTTACTCGTCCATGCTAGTCTTGGTCTGCCTCTTTTACCTTATATTTTCCCTTCCAATATTACTTTTATTAGGCTGTTGTGTCTTTTAACATGCCCCAAAAATTTCATTTGTCATGTTCTAATTGTGTTTAGTAGTTCTCTTTTTAGTTGTTTTAAAACTTCCTTTCGTTATAGCACAAGGTAATTTACCTTTGAACAGCCAGGCAGGGTTAGCAACCCAAAGCTGATGAAGACACTACTTTCTCTTGAGGTTTCTATAAACAGTCTTTAAAACAAAAGACTGACTTTCGGATGAGAATCACTGCAGTCCCTAATGATATCTGCTGAAACCTAGTGTTGGCACTCGTCACTAGAAATGACAAATTTCATCTTCTCCAGAAGGATCCAGAAAGTCAAGAAAGCCTTTACAGCCTGTCACAGCAGCTGAAACCAAGATCTAGCAACTATCATAGAGCCAGCAACAGTGAACCCAACTCAACCCATCTCTTCATTGCTGCAAAAGCTAAATTACAAAGATATATTGATAAAAAAAAAAAGCCCTTTTCACCACAAAAAAGACTTTAGTGTACCACCTATAGAGTTGTTTCCAATTGTAGTAGTGAAATAATCTTCTTCATAGCGGTCACCCATTTAGTGGTCATGGATGTGTTATATCGCTAGTTTGCGGTATAGCCACTTCTGGTCAATATGGCGGATAGGTGACAGGAACAATTGAGGCTCAGTCTGAAAAGTGTTCCCTGTTGCAGTTTCCTCATATTCCAAGTCCGGCTTGCTGCAGGATCTATTGAGTTTAGTGCTCCATGCACATCGCAAGTTGTGTTTTCATCCGGATCGTGTTTTTATATTCTGGTTGCTTATGATGAATTATATAATATTGTATGATATGGACAGTACAGTTGCGTTCACTTTCGGTGCCACTTGGGCTTATGTCTTTTGGAGTGTGATGTAGCTGCTATGATGGAGACTGCAGCTGCCTCTCTTTGCTTGGATCCTTCAATGAGATGAGATGTTAATTCGGATAATTCTACAGGCATGGGTGGTTCAGCAATTATGGATTTTAATTTGTTTGCCATGATACTGGGCCTTCGACTAGCTATAACCATAGCCATATCTATGCCTTTTGGCTTAACACATCAACAGCATGGATGGGTAGATTCAAATAACTTTTGGTCTTCTCTTTTGGACTTTAAAATGCCATTGTTACTTTAATGTGCCGAGTGCACACAGGACCTTCTGTTTTTCACTATTTTCCAAAAGGGCTAGACATTGGATCTCACTACCCAGGCGAGGGTAAAACCAGGAAGAAACCATGGATTCAATTTTGTGTTTGAATCGAACCCGTGATCTTCCTGTCAAGAGGCCAATGTTTTACCTCTAGACCATCCAGTAGTGATATAAAGTTCATAAATAAATATATATATATATTATAAATTAATATGCATTTACTCTGCTTAGGTGAATAAAAATGAGTAGAAAATTTTAATTGGCCGTATTACAAATCAGCATCAAATGGTTTTTTTTCTCTTTCTTTTGTGTATGCCAAATTTCTATCTCTAGTTAAGTCAAGTGGAATTAATTGTGCATGAATATCCCTTTTTCCTACTTTTCACACTGACAACCATGTAACTAGGTGTCCCTTGCCATGCAGGCAGTTATTCTCCTGCTTCAGAGGTGCTCTTTTATCACCGAGAGTTTTAAAGTTTTGGGCAGATTTTTCCTATCAATTTTGCCAGGCAGTAGTCATCTTTGGCATACTTTTTTTTTATATTTCCTACTGCTGAAGCTCTCCTGTTTTTTGCAATTACCCAAGAGGACTAGATGACGGCGTTCACTACCCAGATAATAGGAAAGAGTACTGCCATTAAGAAATCACAAATTCGATTTTTTTAAAATTCACACTGCTTGGATTGAAACCATGGATTGTCTTGTCTAGAGGCCTAGACTTACCTCTTTACCATCCAGCCCACAACAAATGGGTTTAAATTCCCTTGGTAACTATTTACATAAAGAAACAACAGATAAACTGGCTTGGCCATGTGATAAGACAGAACCACCAAAGTTCAACACAATGAGCTTTTAATAAATATTCCAAGAACACGAGATTCAACGGCCAACCATAAAAAAGATGGATTGATGGAATAACAGAAACACTTGGAAATATAACAACAGCAGAGACCAACAGAATAGCAAAAAACTGCAAATTATATCTCTTCCCGATGCTGAAAGGCAAATGAAGAAGGGAAGAATAGTTAAACTGTGTTTAAAACAAATATTTTTCATTTTACCTATATAATCATTCTGGCCAAACAGTGCACGTTCATTGGACCAAGAATCTTTAGGAGTGTAGGGCGGTAATGACTTCACTGGAATACCATCTCGAGGAAGTACTCCTACAAGTAAAAGCATAAACGTTGTGTTGACAGTGAAGTTAAGATTACATTGAAAAACTTAAAAGTTGACACATTTAACATCAACAAATATATATATATATCTCTCTCTCTCTCTCTCTGCGATCAGGACTCAATCAGAGTAGGATTCCAAACTCCCACATGAAGTCATCTGTCAGGTTAAGTGTGTTGATCGCCCCCACAGACAGAACATCACATTTAGAGTCTGCCAGATCCACTCTGACTGAACACCCGTTAATACGTTGCACTGTGTTCTGCGCCAGTGGCCCAGTGCATCCGATTTCAGCCAGCATTGACTGCAAATCAGGAAATGTTTATCGCATCTGATCCCCATTTCTCATCTACACACTGCTGTGCAGCAAAAGTTCAAAGAAAGTTTGATTTTCAAAGCTCAAAATGTTACATTTAAGTGGTAGTAATTTTTACTACTGAATCGTGGCAACGTGAGTCACAGGTATAGGAATCGCAATCTAGGGTTAAACCAATAGCGGGCACAAAAATGATTGTGCTCTTCCTGAAGATAATTTATTTTGGGAATTACAAACATGCATACCATCTGTTTTGTATTTAACCACATGACCATATCTGCGAGGCCCAGGGGTATTAAAGGGTGACGGAGTGTAGTGCTCAAAGTTCTTGTCTTTTGATGCCGCTGCTGTTTCTTGTTTGTGTGTTGTCAGCTTACTCTTGCTGCTCTCTGAGCTGCTGCTACAAACAATGATCTTTGTCTGAAAAACAGAACATATACTGGGAATACATTCACAGAGATTCACTGGAAATACATTCACAAAGATTCACTGGAAATATTCACAGAGATTCACTGAAAAAAAAACATTCACAGAGATTCACTGAGAAAACATTCACTAGAAATACATTTACAAAGGTTTATAGCTAATGAGCTATAGTGCTCATATAGAAAAATAGCTATGGTGGATGTTGTCTATCTTGAGTCTTTCAATCCTCTGCAATGAATACCAAGTTTAGCTACCCCCAATTGTATTCTTTTGTGTAGACTACAGTAAAACTGTTTATTTTGCTCTTTGCAATGGGAAAAATGCCTCATGCTCATTACAGTCATAATCATTGAAGAAAAGGTTCTATTCATGCCAAAAAGCTTATAGAGAATAAGTATTCTTCTTCTTCTTCCTTTAAGCTTCCTGTGGAGTATAGGTCTTCAACAAGCACTTTCCAAATCATCCTGTTTTTTACCATTATTTTAAGATCATTCCATGTCTTCCGTATCATCATGTTCATCTCTGCTTCCACCTGGCTTTTTTCAAGTATTTTGCTGGCTTCATCATTGTCTCTCCCCCTGTGGATTTCGAAAATGGGCCTGTCTTGGGATACTCTCAGTTGACTTCCGCCGTGTGTGTCCTATCCAGGGTCATCATCATCATCATCACTGCATCAATTCTACATTAGTGATTTGTTCTGCCACTTCCATCCTTTTAATCTGTGTAAACATCCATTAAATAAGGTCTGTATCTTAGGGATATATAATTACAAAATTATCATTATTGCATATATGCCATTTCTAGAACGTGTTCTAGGAGGAGACAGAGAGAAGCTTGGAAATAAAGGTCACATGCTCATTGTAGTCTCCATGTAGCATATAAACCTGTTTTTAAAGCGAATCAAGCATTGTGGATCCATTGTTGACAAATGTGCATGCTATGTCATAATGATGGATGCGATTATATATATCCTGACCCGTAAGCTCAAAAGTAAGGGGGAGGTAAAAATGTTGATGCTGTTCATGAATCTGCAGGTCTGAAGTGACTCCTAGATCATCATGTTAGTCAAGAGCAATGTTGCCTAAATTCAGGAGAGCTATGAGGAGAATGGTGGAGGACTTTTGAACCTGTTTATTATTTCTCACTGCAGGATTTGCTGGGGAGGAGATCTAAGTGCTTGAGGACAGTTCTTTGATGTGTAATAAGGATATTCTGACAACCAAATGACAAACTCTTTGATGTGTAATAAGGATATTCTGACAACCAAATGACAAACTCTTTGATGTGTAATAAGGATATTCTGACAACCAAATGACAAACTCTTTGATGTGTAATAAGGATATTCTGACAACCAAATGACAAACTCTTTGATGTGTAATAAGGATAGTCTGCCAACCAAATGACAAACTCGTTTTGATGTGTAATGTAATGAGGATAGTCTGACAACAAACTAACTAACAAACACCAGACTTAAATCTGTTCAACAACTCATTCCCAGATTTTCTATATAACTGAAGGAAAAAAGGCATAGCTAAAAATGACCTACAGAGGTAGGCTCTGTTCTGATACTCTCTACCATGACCTATTAGATATGAAACTATGCTGCAATACAGCAGAAGAGCTATGATGAGAAAGGAAGAGGACTAATGGTACCATGAGGCATAGTGTCGCAGAATGTGCCAACCCACTTATGGTTCTTTGTCTGGAGCTTTACTAAAGAAGCTCAACTGAACCAACTGGTGGTTGGGAATGAGTGCTACAGTGTAATGGAAAAGAGAATTGTCACAAACATGTGTCACATTGATGTTACAGTTATATCTCCAAACCTGGGTGGGTAGAAGCTCCAAATATTTCAGTAACGAAAAATGCCAAACTATCAGGCTTTGAGAAGGAGATGGGTCAGAAGGCTTGGCAATTGAGAACCATTTAAAGCAAAATTTGTTATACAAATAACAGTGCAGATATCCTAACACAATTTAGGGAAACAATGTACTTACTAGTCCTCCAAACTTATTGTCTATGGCATTTGCAAAGACATACTTCGCACCAAGACAGCTCACAAATCTTGTACAAGACATTCTCTTATCTGAAAACAGTAGAAAGTATGAGGTAAGTCAACACTTTTTTATCAATAAGAAAATAATCATTTGTAAGTTGTTCCTTATTCTCTATTCTCTTTTTCCATTACAATCAACAGAAAGTGGAGTGTTCTTGAAAGTGCTCCTTTCTTCATTTCACATGTGGTGTCATGAGCGGCCAAAGATATTTCACTAGTCCACCTTTTGCCTTTTGTAAGATCTTACTGATGATCCAATCATGAGCACCCCCGACATACACCATCAGATGTATATAGTAGATGTGTCATTGGATAGAATTCCCCTCCGACTATACTTCATGAGTCACTGACTTTGACTAACTATCTGAATCTGATCACTCAAGAAAACTTGAACACTAACACTGTTTGTAGCCTACAATGTTTATATTTTCCTGAGTAATCAGATTCAGTTTGAGTCAAGAGATCACTGTTTATTTTACTATAATCAGTTATAGTGAAGTACTGATGAGATTTGGAGCCATGATAGCTCAGTGGTTAGTGAACTGGACTACAAAGGACAAGAGGCCGGGTTCGATCCTGACCGACAGCTGCCAGGTTCACCCAGCCTTAAGTGGGTACCAGATTTTTTCTGGGAAAGTAAAGCGACACAGGTGTAATACCAACCACATTGCCCCAGAAATGATGTGCTGAAGGTCTGTAAAAATTAGGGCCACTAACACCATATTGCCTATATGCCACTTGGCATGACGGGGCTCTTTAGTTTTTTTTACTTATTGATGGCATTTGCTGCTAGTGCTAGACTAGGCTTTAAATTTAAAAAAAAAACATTATTGTAACAATTACATTATTACAATTATTGTAACCTCCTGTGATTATGCCACTATTGAATGAAGTGAAGTCAGCCATAATAATTATTTTGATCCCATGCTAACATTGAGGCCAGACTATTATTAGTATTATAACTTAATATAACTAATGATATGGAATTGAATCATGAAGTAGTCCCACTCTCATGACTGACTCATTGACTGCTTTCAATTTACTCATCTCAGTTCATTCTCAGTCACAACCTACTACATAACATTAACTTAGACTTAATGATTTTTAATATACTACAGACTACAGTAGTATTAGTATGTAAGTATTAGTATGCTACACTACTAGTGAGTAGTAACTACTCACTGATACCTGAGTCAGATGCTGAAGAGGTGAAACAACTCACTAGACTTAGCCTGACTTCTTAGGTGGCAGTTTCAAACTAAACTACTGCCAGACTTAGGTGGCAGTTTCAAACTAAACTACTGCCTGACTTAGGTGGCAGTTTCAAACTAAACTACTAAGTCAGTAAGTAGTAACTGTAAGTGTTACCTATTACCTGTTTTAGTGTTTTCTTGTAACAAATTGCAAATTGAGTTTGAGTGAGGTACTAGATACTTTATGATAAAGATATCAGGTATATACCTCCAGTGCTCGTGAATGGATGATATATACGACTAGTACTATTATCACTAGACGTTATCATCACATATCATTTCATTGCCTGATGATCTGGCTAGCTAGGGCTAGAGACACTAGACAGATGAGATTCCAGATTCTAATTAATTCTTTCCAGGGATGTGGTGAAGAATCATAGATTAGATAAGAATGCAGAACTGTTCTGCAAAGGAATGCGATCTAATCATGATTTGTATTATATCGTTATTTAATTGTGTGTAGTCACTGACTAGTGACTCGACTAAGTTCACTAACGACCGACTACGAGTGTTAACAGTTGTTCAGTTCTGATCTGTGAGTGAGACAGTATCATTGAGTATCGTACCAGACAGCTGAAGTTGAAGTGAGTGGAGTGCAAATCAAATCTTCTCTGTCTAATTCTCGTGACTACCAAAAGTCACTCAATCATAGAGCTTTTAACAATGCAGATTATTTTTTGTCCTCTAAAAATATGTCACCTGTCATATTTTGTAGGAAAAGCCTTTATAAATCCTACCGTATAGTCTAGTAATAGAAGAAAACTGAGTCAAACTTGCTTTCACCTTCACGACTTTACGCCTCCATGTTGGAAATTATTTGTATTTTTGTAACTCACTATGTTGAAGAGTACTACAAGCTTTCGTGTCGGTTTTCATTCATTCATTTGGTGCTATTCTCCACATAGTGTTGTTAGTTAAGATAAAGTCGGCAGGTTATACATTCATTCATTTGGTGCTATTCTCCACATAGTTTAGATAAAGTCGGCAGGTTATACATTCATTCATTTGGGGCTATTCTCCACATAGTGTTGTTAGTTTAGATAAAGTCGGCAGGTTACTCATTCATTCATAGAATATAACGTGTTTTGTTATTTTTTCTTTTTTTTTAAATTATTTAAGTTAATATACCACACGGTCTTCTATGTCAATAAAAATGAGAAAGAGAATTCACCGGTGCTATATAGAACCAATTCTGACCTATGGAAGCGAATCATGGACAGTGGACAAACAAATGAAAAGACGATTACAGGCCACAGAGATGGGATTTCTCAGAAAAATGTTGAAAGTTCCCTGGACAGCTAAAAAGATCAATGAGGAAGTTCTCAAATAGGCCAACATAAAAAGGGAGCTCTTAAGAAACATCAGAAAGAAGCAATCAACATTTTTCGGGCACATCATGAGAAGAGGAAAGTTGGAATACTTGGATACAACTGGCAAAATAAAAGGAAAGAGAGATCGCGGGCGATAAAGAGAGAAAATACTGGATAGCTTGGTGTCATGTCATGGAAAACAGTCAACAACAGAACTGATACGATGCACTGTAGATAGAAGATTGTGGAGGGACATGATCACCTACGCCAACCGGTATGGCACATGATGATGATGATGAGAGAGGCTAGGAAGATAAAGAGACATATAGAGAATGTTTCAATAACAGGCTTTAGGGACAGGCCAGAGACAAATTAGCCAAGAACCATTCTAATAGATTAAAAGAAACAGAAAGATGATCTAATTATAAAATCATCATCATCAAGTGCCGGGCCTAGTGGCGTAGGTGATCATAATAATAATAAGAACAGTTACGGACCTTTATCAAGGAATGTTGAATGTATAATCATCAACTGATACGATGCACTGTGGATAGAAGATTATGGAGGGACATGATCGCCTACGCCAACCGGTATGACACATGATGACGACGATAATCATCAGTTCGCATGTCCTTTCCAGAAAGTTGTATTCACCACAGCCCGTCTGACAGAATCACTGTTTCTAGTAAGATCTCCCACTTCTTATGTTGTCTGTTCTCTTCGCCGTCTCCTTAGCTTGAACCTACCTTCTTGGTCTGGGTACAAATAATAATACATAAATATTATTATATGGGGAACTTCCGCGGAAGTTCCCCATATAATAATATTTATGTATTATTATTTGTACCCAGTATATAACCACTGGGAACTACTATTCGTGCTGTTTCGTCCAATAAATGTTTGTCTACAACACAAGTATTCAGCCCTACTGGGAGATACTTGCATTAATAGGAAAGTACAAATATACAATTTATTTCCGGTCTGTGATCGTTTCCCTATGCTATAGTCATTGAGAACGTCATCGTGTAAGACACTGCTGCAATAGCCAATTTTTTAGTTGGCTGCGTGGCAGTGTGACAAGCGTTCGGCTTCTCGTGGCAAGGCGCGGTGCCACTGAGTACGGGTTCGATCCCACTTCGGACCATATATTGTTCTTCGTTTTTTTTCTATTGTTGTTTGTCTGTCAATTTTTCCGAGTGCTAACACATACTTCTTTGTTCTATTATTCCCTTCTTGGTCTGGCCCTGATGTGTCGCCCAGGAACTATGCCTTCTATCATTGTTCTTTCCAGCACTCTTTTGACGTGGCCATAGTACTACCTCTGTAGAATAGTGTGTATAAAGCAGTTCTTTTTAATGTTTAAATCTTTTAATATTTCTTCATTGCTCCTTTTCATTATCCAAGGTAGTATATTGAATGATTTTTATGTAGCATTTTGTCTCCAATGACTAAATTTATGTAGAATTTAAAAACATTGCATATATATTTTAGTATCATCATCATCAAGTACCGGGCCTGCTGGCGTAGGTGATCATGTCTCTCCACAACTTTCGATCTCGACAGCTATTTATCATTTATGTTGTTGACCTTCTGCCAAGCCATTCTCTTAAGCTGTCTGTTATTTTTTCTCTTTGCTTCCCTCTATCTCTTCGTCCCTCAATTTTTCCAGTTCTTACAATATATTCCAATTGTTCTCTTCTCATTACATGGCCAAAAAATGATGATTGTTTCTTCCTAACATTGGAAATTAGTTCTCTTTTTTCTTTGACCTCTCTCAGAACATCTTCATTACGCTTCTTAGCTGTCCATGGTATTCTCAACATTCTTCTGTAAAACCACATTTCTACAGACTCCAGTGATTTTCTACTTCCAATATATCGGAAAGCATTGATGACGTCCGCCACATTCATTGGTTAACCGTCTTCAACGACAGCACAGCTAGCCAACATGTCCGCTCTATCATTTCCTCGTACTTATGCATTTCCAGGGACGCAGACAAAGATGATTTTACTTATTTTTGACTTCTGCAATGACTCTACCCATTGCCTGTGTACATAAGATAATATAGTAAAGAAAGTGAAGTAAGTAAGAAAGATTGGAAGAAGGACAGCAACTTGCAGTGTCGCTAATGTAACGTAAATAAATTAATCATCTTAATGTCGTTACTTGAATTGTAAACAATAATATAATACATGTTTGTCATGACCGTGCTACTGCGAGCTCAGGCGCTCTAGTTCTCTCACACCGTATCGACTGACGTCATAATCTGCTACAAAGAATCGTATCTATTTTACTTCTCAAGGACAAGGCAACCGTCCGATGTGTTGTAGTGCCCAGTCACTGAGTTATAACTATTGATTAGGGCAGGTCGATATAAAATGTTTGTTATTCTACAGTCATATTTTATTAACACAACACACTGTTATCGTCGTTACTTGTGTCGTTAGTAGAAGGCGGTGTGAAGTCGATCGAATTGTTGCACATTTATGGTATTGGCATAACACAACTTGGATGTTCTATGTTAGTTGCTCTATGAAAACGTTTGCTTATGTTCTGCCAGGGAAATAATGATTAAAGAGATTGACAAATGGAGAATAGTCAGTATTGTTCAACTGGGTCGAACTCATTATTTGAATAAGAATGTTGTGATAAAATTGGTTGGGGGGTACGTGGGGAAGGGGGAGGGGTTGAGCATTATTTATAGATATAGCATGACTTTCCTAACAAGAGAATTGTCAAGTTTTATTTCATTATATTTCTTTTTTGTTTATAGTAAGGTTCGGGTTAGGAGTACACAGATTTCATAGGGACAAAAAAATATTGTTTGCTGCAGGTTATACCATCATCATCATCATCATCAATACCGGGCTTGCTGGCGTAGGTGATCATGACTCTCCACAACTTTCGATCTCGACAGCTATTTATCATTTCTGTTGTTGACCTTCTGCCAAGCAATTCTCTTAAGCTGTCTGGTATTTTTTTGTCTTTGTTTCCCTCTATCTCTTCGTTACTCAATTTTTTCAGTTGTTACAATATATTCCAGCTGTTCTCTTCTCATTACATGGCCAAAAATGATGATTGTTTCTTCCTAATATTGGAAATTAGCTCTCTTTTGGCTTTGACCACTCTCAGAACATCTTCATTACTCTTCTTAGCAGTCCATGGTACTCTCAACATTCATCTGTAAAACCACATTTCTACAGACTCCAGTGATTTTTTAGTCTGTTGGCCTATTGTCCATGATTTGCATCCATATGTTAAGACTAGCTCTACGTAACATTTAAGAAATCTTTTTCTTGTTTCTATTGTCAAAAATGGATTGCATAGTATCTTCCTCATTTTTTGGAAAACTGCTTTTGCCTGAGCCATTCTGCATCTCACCTCTTTTGTACATTTTCCGTCTGAGGTTAACAAAGTTCCCAAGTATTTAAATTCATTTACATGTTTTAATATTGCTACATTTGTCTTTATTTTGCACTGAGGTGATGTATTTTTCTTTGTTGTTACCATTACCTCTGTCTTTTTGCTATCAAGGCTGAGTCCTTTATTTTTGCTTTCTTTCACTATAATGTACATTTCTTGTAACTCATTTTCACTCTTGGCGATTAAGACTGTATCATCAGCATACCTTAGATTATTTACATTATGACCTCCAATTGTTATTCCAGGCATGCCCCTTATGGATCTTAACATACATAGAAGCTATGTTATAATGTATGTGTTTTTGTGTTAGACAAAGGAGTTATGCTGATTTTCTTGCACCACCTGGAGAGTGTCATACCACCGGTAGTTGCTTTAGTCACAACAAAATTCATCACGAAATATATATAGTTTAATAGAGTCACATGTGCCCATACAATTATTTCTGTGTAGTGAGATATTTATATGTTAACAAGGCATTTAAAAGATTATTAATTTGTGAAGTGTAACTAGAGCTGTGGAAATAAACTCAACCTTGACAATTGAATCGAATTATCTAAAAGTCTTCGTTTCATTGGTGACTCGCCGAAGGACACAATTATTCCTATGGGTACGGCACAATATAACTTGATAGGTCGATATGTCTATCACATGAGACGTGTCTCTGAAAATTGTGGAAAGAGAAATACAGATTTTCAAGAAATAATTAGGCCTCTCTTAAAACACTGCCACATCACCACGAAGTTGTAGAGGAGCATAAAGTAAAGTAAAGTACCCCAATCACGCCAAGTGGCGTATAGGGAATATGGTGTTAGTGACCATACATTTTACAGACCCTCAGAACATGATTTTTGCGGCAATGTGGTCGGTGTTACTTACGCCTGTGCCGCTTTACTTTCCCAGAAAAAAATCCGGTACCCATTTAAGGTTGGGTGAACCCGGAAGCCGTCGGTTGAGATCGAACCCTACCTCTTGTACTTTGAAGTCCAGTTCACTAACCACTGAGCTATCGCGGCTCCCTGTAGAGGAGCATACGTGCCTCATATTCATTGAGCTATGCCCGTGATAACATTGCCTTCGAGAGGATCACACAAGTTGAATATGTTGAAGATTGGTGAGACATAAACATATTGAAATTGGATGCACATGACCGCTTACCTAGCTTGACAATGCACTGCAGGATTAATTATCACCATGGTGATTCTACACTATTATTATCTTTTAATGTCGTTTTGTCTTTAGTCATTCATTTAGTAGTAGCGATAATATTACTGCCCTCGTTCTGGTACGGAATATGTTAACGTCACTACATTGGCTTCACAATCATTTAAGTTTCAACATTCTGTGTCTATCGAAGATTGTACTAGCATTTTCATTTTCTTTGCATCTTCATTTTCTCCACATTTTCACTTTCTTTGCATCGTCATTTTCCCCATATCTTCACTTTCTTCACATCTTCATTTTCTCCACATTTTCACTTTCTTTGCATCTTCACTTTCTCCACATTTTCACTTTCTTTGCATCGCCATTTTCTCCACATTTTCACTTTCTTTGCATCGCCATTTTCTCCACATTTTCACTTTCTTTGCATCGTCATTTTCTCCACATTTTCACTTTCTTTGCATCTTCATTTTCTCCACATTTTAACTTTCTTTGCATCTTCACTTTCTCCACATTTTCACTTTCTTTGCATCGTCATTTTCACTTTCTTTGCATCGCCATTTTCTCCACATTTTCACTTTCTTTGCATCGTCATTTTTCCCACATCTTCACTTTCTTCACATCTTCATTTTCTCCACATTTTCCCTTTCTTTGCATCTTCACTTTCTCCACATTTTCACTTTCTTTGCATCGTCATTTTCTCCACATTTTCACTTTCTTTGCATCGTCATTTTCTCCACATTTTCACTTTCTTTGCATCGTCATTTTCTCCACATTTTCACTTTCTTTGCATCGTTATTTTCCCCACATCTTCACTTTCTTTGCATCTTCACTTTCTCCACATTTTCACTTTCTTTGCATCTTCACTTTCTCCACATTTTCACTTTCTTTGCATCGTCATTTTCTCCACATTTTCACTTTCTTTGCATCTTCATTTTCCCCACATTTTCACTTTCTTTGCATCTTCATTTTCTCCACATTTTCACTTTCTTCACATCTTCACTTTCTTCACATCTTCACTTTCTTCACATCTTCATTTTCTTTACACCTTCACTTAATATTTCTCTCTTGGGTTCAATTTTTGCCGTGTCTTAAACACAAAATGTCCCAGTTCGTGAGCCTTGATAAAATAATATGAACATCTCACAGCATGTGATTTCTCAATGTGTATTCTAACACTGACAGAGCTGGAGCGCATTGGAAGATGTTGAGGGATCATTTGAAAGGAACACAAGCCACAGGGGACCAGGCGGTGCCAACAGAACATTCCTAGAACATTACTCATTCTTTTAGGCTGTTGGCAAAGGGAAAACATCCTTGTTGCAGATATAACAAGTACGTGTGAAAATAGATCTTTCTTGCATTCTCACAAACATGCAATCATGTTTTAACATTCGGAATACATTTAATTTATCTCGTGTTTTCACTTTCCAGATTACAAAATAGGAAATCAAAGTATGCAGAGAGAGGAATAGATAACCAGACTGGTATTATACATATATATTTATATCATAGATTCTGTACACCAGAATCTATATCATATGTCAACCAACATATGTGTAGACCATAGTCTATGTTGTCATATGTCAACATATTGTGTAGACCATAGTCTATGTTATCATATCTCGACATAATGTGTAGACCACAGTCTATGTTATCATATGTCGACATAATGTGTAGACCATAGTCTATGTTATCATATGTCGACATATTGTGTAGACCATAGTCTATGTTATCATATGTCAACATATTGTGTAGACCATAGTCTATGTTATCATATGTCGACATATTGTGTAGACCATAGTCTATGTTATCATATGTCGACATATTGTGTAGACCATAGTCTATGTTATCATATGTCAACATATTGTGTAGACCATAGTCTATGTTATCATATGTCAACATATTGTGTAGACCATATTCTATATTATCATATATCAACATATTGTGTAGACCATAGTCTATGTTATCATATACAGTGTATCAACATATTGTGTAGACCATAGTCTATATTTTCATATGTCAACATATTATGTAGACCATAGTCTATGTTATCATATATCAACATATTGTGAGCGTACAGGTTCCAACGAAGTAATAGACCGACGAGGCGTGACCCAGACTCTCTGACTGCCCTTTCTCCACCAGTGTCTTGAAACTAAAGGTCCGAAACACTTGGTTGACGGGAATCACCTCTGATGATCAGATTTAACTCTTGCTGCAAATCGCACTGTGTAGTTCTATATCCTTATACATACATACATACATACATACATATATATACACAAACACGCAAGCACACATACATGTAGAACGTACAGAAATAACATTATAGAAAGACACACACATAAGCAATAATAATTTACACCCAAATCTTCTTCTTCTTCTTCTTTCCTTCCTCGTCTGCCTTTCAGCGTCGAGGGGAGATATAATTTGCGGTCCTTTGCTCTTCTGTTCGCCTCTGCTATTGGTTATTGTTATTGTTATTGGTTATGGAAGGCCTCGGTATCACTGCAAACGAATTAAAATCCATAATTGCTCAACCGCCCGTGCCAGTGGAATCATCCGAATTACTAACATATCTCCCAAACAAAGAAAGGTAACTGTAGTCCCCATCGTAGCAGTCTCAGCACACGCCAAAAGACATAAGGCGAAACCGCGCAGAAAGTGAACACAGCCAACTGTTCCCTGTCATACGATATCATCATTCATCGTAAACAAGCGGGTTATCGAAACAGGATCAAAACGGATGAGACACACAGCTCACGGTGTGCACAGAGCACTTAACTCAGTAGCTCCTGCAACAAGCCGGACTTGGAATATGAGGAAACTGCAAGAAGGAACACTTTTCAGACATAGCCTCCAATGGTTCCTGCCGCCTATCCACCATATACCATGGAAGTTCGCGTCCTCCCGAAAAAGATGATCGTCGTAGCACTTGATGATGTTAGGCCATCGTTGATGACTCCAATTCCAAACATATAGACACACAGTGGTGGTAAGTTATCATTTCCAATCCAACAGAAGCCACATGACCTGTAGTTAGTAAAACTACAGAGAGAATATGATTTTGTGACCTTCACTGATTCACTCCTGGATGTGAATGTGTAGTTTACACAAGAGGAGAAGTTTGCAACTATAGTGATCCCATTTAAGGTAATTCTGGGATAGCAAGGCAAGTCTCCTTTATAGCAACAGAACTTGATGTTCTCTGCTCCCTTCTTGTAGCTGCTGCCACACGATTCTGATGTCTCATTAACTTGGACATCATTCAAGAACAATATCAGATTAACATTCCATAGATCTGGCTCTGCTGATGAAGTGCTTGGTGCAACAGTTGTATCAATCATACCGGAGGCTCCTGGTTTGTGGTCATTAATATCACAGACGGCACATGATGTTGTTATATTCAGTATTTCTTTCTGGGGTGTAAATATGTTTCACACACATGGAGAGTGGTTTGTGGTCACAGTAATCCCATTAAAGGCAATTCTAGGGTAGCATGGCATAGCTGTTTCAGAACAGCACAATCCTATGATGTTTTCTGTGTTCGCTATAAAGCTGCTGCTGCTACACAATCCTGACCAATTATAGGTGTGGACATTATTCACTTGCAATGACAAAACTGCTTTGTTTACATCATAAACCTCTGGAAGCGAATCATTTATGGGACTAATAGTACAATTTATTCTTCCATCGGGGATATCTTCCTTGAGTCCCCCCCCCCAAAAAAGGTCTTTGGTTAAAAAGCACATATGCTTTTGAGTTAAACACAAAATGAGCCCACTTCGTAGATTCAAAATGATCCTTGCCAATGCCATCCGTTTGCATAAGTTAGGTCCTTAGCGACCAAGGTCACACGAAGCCATTAAATTAAACACTTTATCTACAGCGAAGGTTAACGAACTGTGAACAAACATTTATGTTCAAACCCTTGAATACATTTTCAGAAATCTGCCAACTCGCTGCAATAACAGATCTCGTGGTGTTAAAGTAAACATTGCTTAGTCCATGGCTCGAATATAAATAAGCTGCCATTTTGGTGCGTCCCATGACGTCATCCATCATGGGATGCCTCTGCTGCTTTTATGTTCCCTAGTGCTTCTAATATTCCATCGACCCATCTTTTTCGTGGTCGACCCTTGGGTCAGATGTTTTCACAATGTTTGTTGAAGGCTAGTTGTGTTGTGTTTTGATCTTTCTGCCTTGTCACGTGGCCAAACAATTTTATCTGTTGTTTCCTTACATATTCTATGGAGGGGGCAATTCCTAGCTTTTTTCTCTGTTCTTCATTTCTGATCTTATCTCTCAGACTGTTTCCTGTCATTCGTCTAACACATTTCATCTCTGTAGAGGTTATTTGTTTTATTGTTCTTGCATCTGGAGTCCAGGTCTGGCATTGGTAGCACAACGTACACCCAAATGAATTGATAAATTATCTCGTTTTTGCTTGTAGAACAATCATCATTGTAGTTGATAATGTAATATGCTAGTTACTAATGTTGTTTTTTTGTTGGTCACACAAATCTTTGCACAGTGTTTGGTTAAAAGTGCATAATTAAAATTAATCGATGGAAACATAATGTAGAAAAAAATAGTGTCTTTACTGTGCTAGAAACTAATCTGTGGTAGCTCAGTGACGTTGCCTACAAAGGACAAGAGGCCGGTTCGATCTCTATCAATAGCTTCAATGTTCAAAGCCTTAAATGGATATAGGATTTTTCTGCGAAAGAAAGGCGGCCTAGCGTAATACCGACCACATCACCCATCTACCAGGTTGTTGATTATGATATTTTTTTAATGTGGGCATTAACACTGTATTCTCAACATTTCCTAGGGTGTGCAGCGAACACTTTTCCATTATGTATATTTGTTTGTAATCATAATTTTTTGGCCATGTAATGAGAAGGAAACAGGTGGAATATATTGTGACAACTCGGAAAGTTGAGGGACAAAGAGATAGAGGGAAGCAAAGAGAAAAGATACCAGGCAGCCTAAGAGAATGGCTTGGCAGAAGGTAAAAAAAAAGAAATGATAAATAACTGTCGAAATCGAAAGTTGTGGCGCGACATAATCACTTACGCCAGCAGGCATGGTACTTGATGACGATAATGATATATGTTTGTATGTATGTGTGTATTTGTTTATGTCATACACTGTTACATGTCATACAATTGTATGGCCTACTATCTTCCACTTCTGCCAGCCAAGGGTTCTTTAACGTGCGCGAGTTCACAGGACCTTCTGTTTTTCAGAGCTAGATATCGGATCTCAGTACCCAGAGACGGCTAGATATCGGATCTCAGTACCCAGAGACGGCTAGATATCGGATCTCAGTACCCAGAGACGACTAGATATCGGATCTCAGTACCCAGAGACAGTTAGATATCGGATCTCAGTACCCAGAGACGGCTAGATATCGGATCTCAGTACTCAGAGATGGCTAGATATCGGATCTCAGTACCCAGAGACGGCTAGATATCGGATCTCAGTACTCAGAGATGGCTAGATATCGGATCTTAGTACCCAGAGACGGCTAGATATCGGATCTTAGTACCCAGAGACGGCTAGATATCGGATCTTAGTACCCGGAGAGGGCTAGATATCGGATCTCAGTACCAAGAGACGGCTAGATATCGGATCTTAGTACCCGGAGAGGGCTAGATATCGGATCTCAGTACCCAGAGAGGGCTAGATATCGGATCTCAGTACCCAGAGAGGGCTAGATATCGGATCTTAGTACCCAGAGAGGGCTAGATATCGGATCTTAGTACCCGGAGAGGGCTAGATATCGGATCTTAGTACCCGGAGAGGGCTAGATATCGGATCTCAGTACCCAGAGAGGGCTAGATATCGGATCTTAGTACCCGGAGAGGGCTAGATATCGGATCTCAGTACCCAGAGAGGGCTAGATATCGGATCTTAGTACCCGGAGACCAGAGGAGGGTAAAAACACTAGGAAACTACCGACTCGAAGCGGGTTTCAAACCCTGTACCTTTCTATTCAGAGGCCGAACTCTGAGGGCTAGACCACACAGTCCCTTGATCGTCTGTATAATTTTGTTCTTTTTATTTTTCTCTACGTCTATTTTGTAACGTTAGCTTTATTTTTTATTTTTTTACTTCAGATCTCAGGTCAACACGTACACTTTAACAAGACCGACCCTTCTCCTCCACATACACACATGCACACACTCACTACAATCACCCATTCAACATTCCAATCCCGATAATGAACGTAACTCAATCGGCCATTTCCAGATGTCTCCCATGGCTTAAAATGAGCATGAATTGAATAGACAGCAGATTGAAGCACGGTCCCTTTGATGATGTAGCATTGTTTCCGGCACTTCCTAATTGAGTACTAGTTCCAGCAGCTTTTAGCAAACAATAGAACTAATCTAAGTTCCTCAAAGCCTTAAAAAATGTTAAAACCATTTCTTTGATAGTTGGTATGTTTTGTAATGATGAAAGCTCAAAATGCATCTATAATTATTTGTTTTTGTAAATGGAGTCAAATTTGAACTTTTTCATAGTGAATTTTACACCAACAATGTATCGCTGGTAGATAACCATTGTCATGTGATCAATACTTTAAAAACATTGAACAATATTGCTATTATATCATTGACTGGATGAATTCCGGTCAGGTCGGGTAATTTTACCTGCTACTGTATGCAGTAAACAGTACAACCTGTGGCTGCCCTGCTGCCTTGCAGGTAAGCTCGGGAGACTAAAAGGCTAAGGGAGGGTACCCCGACGTAAAACAACCCCACTGCCTTGTGGGTGAGACTTTTTAGTCAAAGGCTAGCGGAGTTAACCGTAAGCAAACCGACGGAAGGCAACAGAAAACCCCGTCGTAATTTCTTTGTATAATCATGAATCGCCACAACATTAGAGTTACGTAGAGCCAGTCTTAACATACGGATGCGAATCATGGACAATAGGACAACAGACAAGAAAATCACTGGAGTCTGTAGAAATATGGTTTTACAGAAGAATGTTGAGAATACCATGGACAGCTAAGAAGAGCAATGAAGAGGTTCTGAGAAAGGTCAAAGCAAAAAGAGAGCTAATTTCCAATGTTAGGAAGAGACAATCATCATTTTTTGGCCATGTAATGAGAAGAGAACAACTTGAATATATTGTAACAACTTGTTGGTCACACAAATCTTTGCACAGTGTTTGGTTAAAAGTGCATAATTAAAATTAATCGATGGAAACATAATGTAGAAAAAAATATTGTCTTTACTGTGCTAGAAACTAATCTGTGGTAGCTCAGTGACGTTGCCTACAAAGGACAAGAGGCCGGTTCGATCTCTATCAATAGCTTCAATGTTCAAAGCCTTAAATGGATATAGGATTTTTCTGCGAAAGAAAGGCGGCCTAGCGTAATACCGACCACATCACCCATCTACCAGGTTGTTGATTATGATATTTTTCGTATTTTGGTATGTTTTGTAATGATGAAAGCTCAAAATGCATCTATAATTATTTGTTTTTGTAAATGGAGTCAAATTTGAACTTTTTCATAGTGAATTTTACACCAACAATGTATCGCTGGTAGATAACCATTGTCATGTGATCAATACTTTAAAAACATTGAACAATATTGCTATTATATCATTGACTGGATGAATTCCGGTCAGGTCGGGTAATTTTACCTGCTACTGTATGCAGTAAACAGTACAACCTGTGGCTGCCCTGCTGCCTTGCAGGTAAGCTCGGGAGACTAAAAGGCTAAGGGAGGGTACCCCGACGTAAAACAACCCCACTGCCTTGTGGGTGAGACTTTTTAGTCAAAGGCTAGCGGAGTTAACCGTAAGCAAACCGACGGAAGGCAACAGAAAACCACCGTCGTAATTTCTTTGTATAATCATGAATCGCCACAACATTAGAGTTACGTAGAGCCAGTCTTAACATACGGATGCGAATCATGGACAATAGGACAACAGACAAGAAAATCACTGGAGTCTGTAGAAATATGGTTTTACAGAAGAATGTTGAGAATACCATGGACAGCTAAGAAGAGCAATGAAGAGGTTCTGAGAAAGGTCAAAGCAAAAAGAGAGCTAATTTCCAATGTTAGGAAGAGACAATCATCATTTTTTGGCCATGTAATGAGAAGAGAACAACTTGAATATATTGTAACAACTGGACAAATTGAGGGACGAAGAGATAGAGGGAAGCAAAGAGAAAAAATAACAGACAGCTTAAGAGAATGGCTCGGCAGAAGGTCAACAACAGAAATGATAAATAGCTGCCGAGATCGAATGTTGTGGAGAGACATGATCACCTACGCCAGTAGGCCCGGTATTTGACAATGATGATGATGACTGGATGAATTAGCCGAACACTTCCTTCCTCTTTCTTAGAGAGCCGCGATAGCTCAGTGGTTAGTGAACTGAACAACAAAGGAGAAGAGGTCAGGTTCGATCCTGATCGACGGCTTCCGGGTTCACCCAGCCTTAAATGGGTACCGGATTTTTTTCTGGGAAAGTAAAGTGGCATGGGCGTGATATCGACCCTATTACCTCATGTTTTCAAGGTGAGGTTAAATGAGATCTTGATCAATTGTGGCTCACTAATCCTAACGCAAGCTGTCAACATGAGTCGCTTACCTTTTTCATCATATACGCTACGAAACGTCTTGACCCCAAACATATTCTCTCCTGCAGAATGTGAGCCAATCACTAGCACTTGAACCCTCTATAGACATATTTCTGTTAATCTCTTTCAGACATTATCAACTAGAAATGTAGAAATACCTTATGTCTATATATTATTTATAATAAAATATCTTATGCAACAAATCTATGTCAATGAAAATGAGAAAGAGAGTTCATCGGTGCTATATAGAACCAATTCTGATCTATGGAAGCGAATCATGGACAGTAAACAAACAAATGAAAAGACGATTAGAGGCCACAGAGATGGAATTTCTCAGAAGGATGTTGAAAATTCCCTGGACAGCTAAATAGACCAATGAGGAAGTTCTCAAAGAGGCCAACACAAAAAGGGAGCTCTTAAAAAATCTCAGAAAGAAGCAATCAACATTTTTCGGGCACATCATGAGAAGAGGAAAGTTGGAATACTTGGTTAGAACTGGCAAAATAAAAGGAAAGAGAGATCGCGGGCGACAAAGAGAGAAAATACTGGATAGCTTGGTGTCATGGCATGGAAAACAGTCAACAACAGAACTGATACGATGCACTGTAGATAGAAGATTGTGGATGGACATGATCGCCTACGCCAACCGGTACGGCACATGATGAATGTAGAAATATTTCTACTTTTGTATTTGAAGGTAGTTTGAATGCTTATTTTATTTCCAAACTTTAATAAGTAAATTCCTCTCAAATCAAAGATGGTACGTACAAAGGACGAATGTCATAGCTCTACACAACTGACGCTCTCAACAACTGTCAATTTGCTGCTGGTTCCCGTAGGTCTTAGTTGTTTCTTAGTTTCAGTATTAGGCATTCCCTAGTAATTGTTTTGCTTTATGATTCTCTTGACCTACCTTCTTTCCTTTTACCAGATGGTTTCCACGTGATTGCTGAATGGGAACGTTTTTCTTCATTCATTGTCGGCACATGACCAATGTGTTTCCAACGCCTTCTTCTTATAAAGTTCGGCACATGTTCTTATTTAGTCACGTCTAATCTTACCGTTTGAAATATATTCTCGCCAATTTGTGTTCGAGATTTTTCAGAGACGTTTATTTTCAAAAGCACTTAATTCCATATCTAAAGCCTGGGTGAATTTCCGACGTTCACATCCATATGTTATAGCACTGATATCACATCCATATGTTATAGCTCTGGTATCACATCCATATGTTATAGCACTGGTATCACATCCATATGTTATAGCTCTGGTATCACATCCATATGTTATAGCACTGGTATCACATCCATATGTTATAGCCCTGGTTTCACATCCATATGTTATAGCCCTGGTTTCACATCCATATGTTATAGCTCTGGTGTCAAATCCATATGTTATAGCCCTGGTTTCATATCCATATTGTTATAGCACTGGTGTCACATCTATATGTTATAGCACTGGTGTTACATCTATATGTTATAGCACTGGTGTCACATCCATATCTTATGGCCCTGGTTTCACATTCATATGTTATAGCACTGGTATCAAATCCATATGTTATAGCCCTGGTTTCATATCCATATGTTATAGCACTGGTGTCACATCCATATGTTATGGCCCTGGTTTCATATCCATATGTTATAGCACTGGTGTCACATCTATATGTTATAGCACTGGTGTTACATCTATATGTTATAGCACTGGTGTCACATAGGAGTTGAAATTTGTTTGTGTTTATAAGTACTTTAGATCTCCAGATGTTCATCAGTTTGTTCAAAGCATTTGATGCTAGTGAACTGTGTTTCCATGTCTCCATTTGATGCTAGAGAACTGTGTTTCCATGTTTCCATTTGATGCTAGAGAACTGTGTTTCCATGTCTCCATTTGATGCTAGAGAACTGTGTTTCCATGTTTCCATTTGATGCTAGTGAACTGTGTTTCCATGTATCCATTTGATGCTAGTGAACTGTGTTTCCATGTCTCATTTGATGCTAGTGAACTGTGTTTCCATGTCTCCATTTGATGCTAGTGAACCGTGTTTCCATGTTTCCATTTGATGCTAGTGAACTGTGTTTCCATGTATCCATTTGATGCTAGTGAACTGTGTTTCCATGTCTCCATTTGATGCTGGTGAACTGTGTTTCCATGTTTCCATTTGATGCTAGTGAACTGTGTTTCCATTTGATGCTAGTGAACTGTGTTTCCATGTTTCCATTTGATGCTAGTGAAATGTGTTTCCATGTTTCCATTTGATGCTAGTGAACTGTGTTTCCATGTCTCCATTTGATGCTAGTGAACTGTGTTTCCATGTCTCCATTTGATGCTAATGAACTGTGTTTCCATGTTTCCATTTGATGCTAGTGAACCGTGTTTCCATGTTTCCATTTGATGCTAGTGAACTGTGTTTTCATGTCTCCATTTGATGCTAGTGAACTGTGTTTCCATGTCTCCATTTGATGCTAGGGAAATGTGTTTCCATGTTTCCATTTGATGCTAATGAACTGTGTTTCTATGTATCCATTTGATGCTAGTGAAATGTGTTTCCATGTCTCCATTTGATGCTAGTGAACTGTGTTTCCATGTCTCCATTTGATGCTAGTGAACTGTGTTTCCATGTTTCCAATTTGATGCCAGTGAATTGTGTTTCCATGTTTCCATTTGATGCTAGTGAAATGTGTTTCCATGTTTCCATTTGATGCCAGTGAACTGTGTTTCCATGTTTCCATTTGATGCCAGTGAACTGTGTTTTCATGTTCCCATTTGATGCCAGTGAACTGTGTTTCCATGTTTCCATTTGATGCTAGTGAACTGTGTTTCCATGTCTCCATTTGATGCTAGTGAACTGTGTTTCCTTGTCTCCATTTGATGCCAGTGAACTGTGTTTCCATGTTTCCATTTGATGCTAGTGAACTGTTTTTCCATGTTTCCATTTAATGCTAGTGCGATGTGTGTCATGATTTCTGATATTATGTCTCCATTCTATGCTAGTGCAACGTGTGTCATGATTTCAGATGGTATGTCTCCACCTTTTGACATATTGCTGCCTAGGTAGGTAAAATTTGTAACTTCTTGAAGAATCACATTGTTAAGTTTTATAACAGAGGCTATTCTGATAATATTCAGATCTTTCGTTCTGATCGTGTTGTTCTTCAGACCTTTTTGACCAGATATTTTGTGGGATAGTTCCTTTTCTTTCACGAGCATCAGGTTATGTTAAGCTCAACATTGCCGAATCATCTGCAAAAGTCGATATCTTCCAAGAGTGTATTATCAATCCATTTAATGCCGAGTTCTCTGTCTTATATTGATTTTCTGATTCTTCAATAATCTGCGGTTCCGAAGAGTAATATTGGCATCACAAATAATCGTTGCTTCACACATGTTTCTGCTGGTGAACAGTCTGTGTTGCCAGTTTGTTTAGCTAGACTGAAACAATGGACTAGCTTAAAACCATGGGTTTGTATGGAAGTCCCTGGGAAAAAACTGCAAGCTAGCGTGACGTTTTCAGATATGTGAGCAGCCGTGCTTGTGAGTAGCATGATGTTTACCATCTGTAGTTCGATTAAATGAAAACGTCACACTATTTGAAGGTTTTCCGATTTCACTTTTAATCCGCAGGCCTGTCTAAATTAGGCCATGACTGAAACTACAGCGTTTCTTTCCCAGGCTGAAAATGGCGGATAAATTTTATTTCAAGATAATGGTCTATCCTGAGGCTCTGCTTGGCACATGAAACAAGCACTGCATGAACTGCCCGTACCGAACAAGCACTGCATGAACTGTCCCGTACCTAATAAGCACTGCATGAACTGTCCCGTTGAAAAACAAGTACAGCATTAACTATCCCGTACCTAACAAGTACTGCATGAACTGGCCCGTTCAAAAACAAGCACTGCATGAACTGTCCCGCTCAAAAACAAGCACTACATGAACTGGCCCGTTCAAAAACAAGCACTGCATGAACTGGCCGTTCAAAAACAAGCACTGCTTGAACTGTCCCGTTCAAAAACAAGCACTGCATGAACTAGCAAATTCAAAAACAAACACTGCATGAAATGTCCCGTACCTAACAAGCGCTGCATGAACTGTCAAACAAACACTGCAAGAACTGTCTCGTACCAAACAAGCACCTCAAGAAATGTCCCGTACCAAACAAGCACTGCAAGAACTGTCCCATACCTAACAAGAACTGCACTAACTGTCCCGTACTGGGCGTTCTGTTTATTGCAGCACTGATTTAACTGTCCGGTACCTAGCAAGCACTGCATTAACTGTCCCCTACCTAACAAGCACTGCATGAACTGTCCAGTAAGAAACAAGCATTGCAAGAACTGTCCCGTACCAAACAAGCACTGCAAGAACTGTCCCGTACTAAACAAGCACTGCAAGAACTGCCCCGTACCAAACAAGAACTGCAAGAACTGTCCCGTACCAAACAAGCACTGCAAGAACTATCCCGTAAATAACAAGCACTGCAAGAACTGTCCCTTACCTAACAAGCACTGCACGAACTGTCCCGTACCTAACAAGCACTGCAAGAACTGCCCCGTACCTAACAAGCACTGCAAGAACTGTCCCGTACCTAACAAGCACTGCAAGAACTGTCCCGTACCAAACAAGCACTGCATGAACTGTCCCGTATAAAAAAAAGCACTGCATGAACTGCCAAACAAACACTGCATGAACTGTCAAACAAACGCTGCATGAACAACTGTCAAACAAGCACTGCATGAGTTATTGAGTTATTTGCGGGTCATCATCATTGCACTCCGAACATGTCCATAGGTGCTCAGATACCCTCCTCAGCAATTCCAGCAGTGTCCAGCGACTGACGACTCCAGTTCTATGTTGGTTGATCGTTATTTTGTACACGTTAAATAGAACTGGTGACAATGGTGAGCCTTGTGGCAGCCCTGGACAAATGGATGTTGGCTCGGAAGACCAACTTCCACATCTGAGTATCACCTTCCTCTGAAACAGTGCCGCGGCGATCCATCTAATGAGGAAGGGGTGCACCGCCAGTTTGAGAAGCATATGCATGAGATATTCAAATGGTACCCTATTGTATGCATCCTCCAGATCTATAGCAGCAGCACATGTCTCCTCTCGTCTTTGGAAGCCTTCGAAGACGTTATAAGCAAAGACTGCCGCGTTGAGCCATGTCTCTTTGTTATATCTATAAACTCCGAGTGTGGGTGGGAATTGTCGTTTCTGTTCAAGGTAACAGGTGAGGATACGGGCAATTATTTTCTCCAGCAGCTTGTCCGCAGTGTTCTGCATTGTGATGATTCTGTAGGCACTGATCTGAGAATGGTCCTTGTTTGGCTTCGGTAGCGGTAGTACGTAGCTGTGTAGCCACTCCTCCTTAATCTGGCCACTCCGAATGCTTGCATTAAACTCATTGGCCAGTTTTGTCAAGTCGTCGCCAGCTAAATCGCCTATGTCATCGTACCGAACAGCATCTGGACCAGGAGCAGTGTTGTGTGACCCTTTAAGTGTCGTGTGAATGGTATCGGTTGTGATTGTGAGATCTTCTTCCAGCACTACATCCTTACACAATTTTGACAGCGATCCCGGTATCCTCATTCTTGCAGCCTCATTTCTTTGGTCCGTCTGCTCAATGTAGCGGGCAAACAGGGCCTTCCATTTGCTCTTATCAGATTTGTGCCATATCCGGCCTGTGCTCTAAAAGTATGGTATGCCTCTGTGTCGTGTTGTGCCATTCATGCACTGATGAAGGCGCGAGAATGTGGCTAGTGATTTTTCTGAGCACACTTTTTTTTTTTACAGAAGACATCCCATTTGACATTCTTAGCCTGCTTAGCACATAGTTTAAAGTGCATCACTTTTTGGTCGACCTCTACTTTCAGACGCTTCAAGAGCTCAGGTTGTGTTCTTCCATTCTTTCTGCCATGTCTTGGCCGTTTGTCTTATGCCCCGCCAAGCTTCCTCGACTTCTACGTTCCACCAGGGTGTCTGCGTCCATCTCTCATGCCTTCTACGAGGGGCGCTCTGTTTCCTGCATGAACCGTCAAACAAACACTGCATTAACTGTCAAACAAACACTGCATGAACTGTCAAACAAACACTACATGAACTGTCAAACAAGCACTGCATGAACTCTCAAACAAATACTGCATGAATTGTCAAACAAGCACTGCATGAACTACCAAACAAACACTACATGAACTGTCAAACAAATACTGCATGAACTGACTGTGAAACAAACACTGCATGAACTGCCAAACAAGCACTGCATGAACTGCCATAAACAAGCAATGCATGAACTGCCACAAAAGCATTGCATGAACTGTTAAACAAGCACTGAATGAACTGCCAAACAAGCACTGCATGAACTGCCATAAACAAGCAATGCATGAGCTGCCACAAAAGCACTGCATGAATTCTATCGCATCAAACTAGCACTGCATGAACTCTATCGTATCAAACAAACACAGCATGAACTGTCAAACAAACAATGCATAAACTGACCAACAAACACTGGATGAACTACCCAACAAACACTGCATGAACTGCCAAACAAACACTGCATGAACTGCCAAACAAACACTGCATGAACTGCCAAACAAACACAGCATGAACTGTTAAACAAACACTGCATGAACTGCCAAACAAACACTGCATGAACTGTTAAACAAGCACTGCATGAACTGCCAAACAAACACTGCATGAACTGTTAAACAAACACTGCATGAAATGCCAAACAAACACTGCATGAACTGTTAAACAAACACTGCATGAACTGCCAAACAAACACTGCATGAACTGTTAAACAAACACTGCATGAACTGCCAAACAAACACTGCATGAACTGCCAAACAAACACTGCATGAACTGTTAAACAAACACTGCATGAACTGCCAAACAAACACTGCATGAACTGCCAAACAAACACTGCATGAACTGCCAAACAAACACTGCATGAACTGTTAAACAAACACTGCATGAAGTGCCAAACAAACACTGCATGAACTGCCAAACAAACACTGCATGAACTGCCAAACAAACACTGCATGAACTGCCAAACAAACACTGCATGAACTGCTAAGCAAACACTGCATGAACTGCCAAACAAACACTGCATGAACTGTTAAACAAGCACTGCATGAACTCTATCGTATCAAACTCATCAAACAAGTGTGTACATGCAGACAACAATCCCTGGCTAAGAGCAGAATGTTACAATTTCATAAATCACCCACAAAATGTCGCGACTTCTCCTTCAAATTCTAAATTAACTAGCGTGTCTTGTTCACAAACCAGCGAGTATCCAAACTACAATAGGAGCACACACAATTCTGGCTCCTCTACCCGCCTTCTCAACGTCGCCATCTTGTATCCGACCGGCGAAAAGATAATGCAAATTGTCTCCTTCTAGCTGATGCCAAAATAAAATGTTTCTACTGTTTTTTTTTTTTTTTTTTTTTTTTTTTTGGCTGATGTATTTTGCTACAAATTGTTAACTATCTGCATTTTAACTGTTCACTCATGGAGATCAACAAAAATGAGCGTATTACAATTTCATGATCATGATGTTAACAGATTTGTTGTTGTTGTTATTGTTGTTGCGTTCGCCAGCTTCCAACTCTGACGAAGTCCCTAGAGACTAGGAACTGAGCTTTGCGTGTTAATCCATTTTTCCCTGGCAGCCGCGTGCACCGGGGTCCCTCGCCGCACAGGGAGATAACTCCGACTTCGCAGGTACTCATGTTTTTTTTTCCGTCGATGAGTAACTGACGTTTCAAGCCGGGCCTCGCTGCTGAGACCAGGGGTGGTTGTCGCAGAGAGAAATAATAAATTCCTGCCGCCTATCCACCATATACCAGAAGTTCACGTCCTCCCGAAAGTGATGATCGTCACATTTCTTTAAAAATGTATAGCGCTTGATGATGTTGGCCATCGTTGTTGACTCCAATTTCGAACATATAAACACACAGTTAGTCGTCGGATTATCCCCGTCGCACATCAAACAACAGACCGTAAGATTAGCGTACGGCCGGTCTAGGGATTTACGATGGGCCATTACGATGACTTGGCACACATAACAATGTAAGCACAGCAATGACGCTCCCTTAAGATTCTTGATTACTCTAGTGAATGTAGTATACGATGAACAGAATGTTCATGTTTTGATCTGAACATGAGATATACACAAAGATACTTTCAGAAACAAAATTGCTCCATGAAGGCGGGAAAGGGGGTGGGGTGGCGATATTTTCCAATCCGTGTGTGTGTGGGGGGGATGGGGGTGTGGAGAAGAAATCATTTAAAGGAAAGACTATCATTTAAAGGAAAGACTATCATTTAAAGGAAAGACTATCATTTAAAGGAAAGACTATCATTTAAAGGAAAGACTATCATTTAAAGTCTGAAACAATATAATATAGGAGCCAGTGATGGGGAGTGTTAGACACTCCAAGGTATGGTGACAGCTTTACAAATAGGGAACACAATACAATACTGACGTTTCGGCTAGTAGCCTTCTTCAGAAAACAAGGACAACAACCACAAACAATGAAGCACAATTATCTATATCTACATGTTAGATGATCAGGAGAATGGAGAGGTGGACAGAAAAGAATAGAAGAAAGTAGGATTATGAAATAAGAAAGGAGGCTACATGAGGGGAGGTAGGATGAGAATCAAGATGTGTAGAAAAGAGAGATAGGGAAATTGAGGAAGAGATAGAAAATCAGAAGTAAAACGAAGGTAATATATAAAACGTATAAGAAAAGTCAACTTAGCTGGCGAAACTTGACTGTCCGTCGTAGAGCAATCGAGAAAATGAGCGGTGGACACGAGGCCTACAACCATAGGCCTCGTGTCCACCGCTCATTTTCTCGATTTGCTCTACGACGGACAGTCAAGTTTCGCCAGCTAAGTTGACTTTTCTTATACGTTTTATATATTACATTCGTTTTACTTCTGATTTTCTATCTCTTCCTCAATTTCCCTATCTCTCTTTTCTACACATCTTGATTCTCATCCTACCTCCCCTCATGTAGCCTACTTTCTTATTTCATAATCCTACTTTCTTCTATTCTTTTCTGTCCACCTCTCCATTCTCCTGATCATCTAACATGTAGATATAGATAATTGTGCTTCATTGTTTGTGGTTGTTGTCCTTGTTTTCTGAAGAAGGCTACTAGCCGAAACGTCAGTATTGTATTGTGTTCCCTATTTGTAAAGCTGTCACCATACCTTGGAGTGTCTAACACTCCCCATCACTGGCTCCTTGCTACCAGCTTTACCGCAGCATTGCAATTATTTGCCTGTTCCCAATATAATATAGCCCTAATTTGAAAATCTGAATTCTGTATTTTTCGTGACTAAAAACTTCTTATAATATTAATGTTTGATCATGTTCAATGTTATAATTCTCATAAAATTACAACTATAGTTATTGTTTTGTAACGAGGAATATAAGTGAGAAGAGGAACTACAAGAATTAGCAGCAGATCGTCAATCGTGGGGGGGGGGGGGGGGGGTAGGGGGGGGGGTGAACTATGACCTCCGACCTATGTGCAGTTTTAGGCTCGAAGGGAAAATTTTAAAATGAATGAAAAATATAAATTATATATATAATTTTAATAATTTTTCGCCCGATGGGTGGGGTGGGGGGGGGGCCAGAATTTTCTCTACCCCTCCCCCGGTAAGCCCTAAAAAACAAAGTGGTGTGTGCTTATCAATCACAGAATCAAATTCACGTGCTTATCAATCACAGAATCAAATTCACGTACTTATCAATCACAGAATCAAATTCACGTGCTTATCAATCACAGAATCAAATTCAAGTACTTATCAATCACAGAATCAAATTCACGTGCTTATCAATCACAGAATCAAATTCACGTACTTATCAATCACAGAATCAAATTCACGTGCTTATCAATCACAGAATCAATTTCACGTGCTTATCAATCACAGAATCAAATTCACGTGCTTATCAATCACAGAATCAAATTCACGTACTTATCAATCACAGAATCAAATTCACGTACTTATCAATCACAGAATCAAATTCACGTACTTATCAATCACAGAATCAAATTCACGTGCTTATCAATCACAGAATCAAATCCACGTGAAGTCCATGGGACTACTCCCAAGTAAAAATCCGCAGTAAGGAGGAGGTTACTGTTCCTGTCTCATGACAGCGTGAGCCCTCGTTCAGACTCACAAAAGGACATTTGTTCAGGCCGGGACGGCTTCAGGATTCACATAGAAGATAAATATAATGAAACGTAGGGTGCAAAACACAATGACATGCAGTGAGGTAATAGGCGTACGATGTAGAAGAAGTAGAGATTAACTACAATTGATTTAACGCAAAAGTGGGCAACCTACGGTCCGCGGGTTAGAAGCGACCAGTCTAGCAATTTTTACCGGCTCTTGTGCTTGTTTTGAAAATTACTATACTCTCTATTCCCTGAGCTAAAATAAATAAAAAAGGTAACATGTAAATGCTCAAATCGTAAACTGTAAGCTTTCTGTTTATTATTTATTGCTGAATATTAGCTACCCAAACCTCCAATACTTTTTTTGGTCTCACCCCTCTCCCTTTCATTCCACTCTCTTTTCCGTCTTGCATTCTCCATCACTAATACAATTTTAACATTACAATCGTTTCTGAGTACAAATTAGGTTATTTATATAATGTCTTCATTATTTGATGGGGTCTGGCCCTCGGCGTCTTCATAGTTTTCAGATTTGCCACTCAGAAAATAAAATGTTGCCCACCCCTGATTTAACGATTTAACAGAATTATCCTTTGCACCCATTTGCCTCAACAAGTTCGATTTCAAATCACATTATAATGAAATAATGATGTAATATATAGTATCCGCCATTAAATCAACGAGAGAGTGGTGTCTATGTTTAAGCAAGCCATGGTCGGATGTGTAGCGTGAACACAAAAGTACTGGAAAATCACATCATAAACGAAGCAGAAAGATGAAGGCGAAACGCAATTGAACTAAATAATGGAAAGGGCAATCAGAATCTCAGTTGTTGTTTGGAATTGTTTAATATCAATACCGCTGCTTGTGACTTTTACACCTCTATTTTATTTGGCATCAACGCAGTGCATTGTGGGGAATTTGATTACATGGGTGAGTCCAACCAATATTTTCTATCACAGAAGGGGTATGGGAGAATAATATTTCCCCTGCCACGAAGGATACGTATGCTATGCACATCACGTGGAGAATATTTGATGTAAATTATTCAGAATAGATTAATGACTAGCACAGCATCCTTTTGTATTTTGGTTCTAACTGTGGTATTCAGACGGAAGCGACATTTTATCTCCTGTTTCTATAAATATTATATCTCAACTACCCTATAAGCAGGATTCATTAAAAAAAAAAAAGATTCATACACGAAGGATTCACACGATGAATTTACTGGCGATATGTGAAGGTGGAACCTCAGCGTCACAGCAGCCACTGCGTACGTTCGGTTCTAAATTATTTCAATTCGGTGTTGCTTTCTCTATCTAAACATAAAGAAAACTAAGGTAATGTTCACTGACAAAACAAGAAGGCAACCCAAAGTTATCGTCAACAATGAAGTTATCCTCTTGGAAGTGGGAAGGATAAAGGAATTCGACAACCATTAGTCCACGTCACTCCTTCAGATGAAAGAGATGGGAGTTAAAATGGGCACATCCAGAAAGGAGAAACTTAGTTAGTGGGCGTGTAAGAAGACTAATCAAACAACACAGTACTGGAGTCGTCAGTCGCTGGACACTTCGAGACTTGCTGAGGAGGGGATCTGAGCATCTATGTACATGTTCGGAGTGAAATGATGATGACCTGCTAATAACTCAATAACTCAATAACGCAGTGAAGAATTTGAAATGGTAGAAAGCTATGAATATCTGGGATCTGTAGTAACGAACGATGTAGACTGCAAGAAAGTGATAAAAAGAGGATTAGCAATAGCAGTGCAAAAGTTAAACGCCACGAAGAACATGTGGCACAATATCAGCAAGGCAGTAAGATTATAATTGTTAAGGACATGTATCTTCCCGATAGCAAAATACCGTTGTGAATCATGGATAATCTCGCAGTCAACAAGGAAGAAAATCGATTCATTCGAAACAAAATACAACAGAAATATCCGATACCTTGGATAATGATAATGAGCAATGAAGACACATTAAAAGATTTAAACATTGAAAAGAACATGCTTAGAAGCACCATTCTACAGAGGAAAATAAAATACTATGGCCACGTCAAAATACACAGCTGATTGGAAAGAACAATAATACACGACATGGTTCCTGCTCGATGCACCATGGGGCAGACCAAGAAGAAGGTGGTTTAAAGACATCACGGAGACTAACGTGACAACAGAAGAAGTTGGAGACCTAGCTAGGGACAAAGATTTGTTCAGACGAGCTGTGGCCAATGCAACGATCTGTAAAGGACATGCGACATAATGGTTAATTTAGGACAACAAACAAGAAACACGTTGGGGAATATGGATCAGTGTTCGAGACTACTGTGAACAGGTAAAGGTAAAGGTAAGGTAAAGTACGAGACATGAACCGGCGTCTTAGCACGCGAGTATATACCCATATGTGCTCGACCGCCTATTCAGAAATGTTCGGATATTTCTGTATAGTGTAGCAGCCTCAAGCATCGAAACTCAGATGCGAAGCGACATTCCTCACCTTCCCAGGATAATACCCTGGTACCCATTTCTGCCAACGGCTGGGTCGACCGTGGGGGTAATTTTTTTTTTTTTTAATTTCCAACCACGAGTACAATTCACACTGCTCCCAGCGGGAATCGAACACGGGTTGTCCGAACGTCGGTAGTCTAGTCGGGTGGTTTTCCCAACTAGGCTACCGAGGCCCCCTGTGAACAGGTACAAGAGTTGACTTGACTTTCTAAAGCAGACTAAAGCAAGAAGGAAGCACATTCTGAAACACAAGGTTGGACAAAAGGTATTATCTGTCCACGTAATAAGTAGTGTATAGCTTCAACATATCGCAGTAACTGGAACAATAGAGCCACAAAGAGACAGAGAGAAGCAGAATATAAGGTGACGGTATTTTTGAAACCCTATTATAGGACTGGACGGCAATGGCGCTGGATAGGACACACACTACGGAAGCCAACTGAGAGTATTACACAACATGCCCTTTTTTGGAATCCCCAGGGGAAAAGACAAAGAGGAAGACCAAGGAATTCTTGGAGAAGACAGATAGAAGCAGAGATGAAGATGATGGGGAAGACATGGAATGATCTTAAAAGAATGCCAAAAAAAAAAAAACAGAGTGACTTGGAAAGTGTTTGTTGAAGACATATGCTCCACTGGGAGCTAAAAAGGTAAAAGAAGAAGAAGAAGAATATGGGACTAATTTGACTTAAATTTTCCATCAATAAAATGAAATTTCTTCCCTCTTTTTCAAGTGAATAATACATATTTGTTTAAAAACTAATTAAAGCACCTAACAATATAGGCTTATAAAACGTTATCAGCAGTTATTGAATTAAACGTTATTGAGTTTCAGCTTCAGTCTAAAGATTTAACAATTGGAGCGCATTTTACTGTTACTATTTCGCCAAATGAACAGCCAGTTCAACTTTTTAAACATTTTCTACACAACAACGGAATAATGTCTATGTTTAAGTCGAAGAGACGTTTACCATATTGGCAAAATTGGTAAAAGTTTGTGTCCCTAATGTATTTTAAAAAATTCGGGACAAAAGCTAAAAAATCGGCCAAAATCGGGACAAATTCGGAACAGCAATAAATCCGGGACAAAGGTCGAAAAAACAGTAAAAAATCGGGACTGTCCCGAAAAAATCGGGACGTCTGGTCACCTTACTTATATAGTGCTTGTAAAATACCTCGCACCGTGAGTTTCAATGCTTGAAGCGACACTATTTAGAAGTCTCCGAACATTTCTGGATAGGTGGTCGAGCACATAAAGGTGAAAACTCGCGTGCTAAGACCCCGATTCAAGCCTCGCACTTTACAAATACCTTCACCTTGTAAAAATTAAAGGTATTGGTTCCCTCTACCCCTTGCTAGACATATGAGGCATATGGTGTTAGTGACCGTATTCTTTCATGGACAACGGCTTCATTTTTGTGTGATGTGGTCGGAATCACGTCAGGCCACCTTCACATCCACGGAACAATCTCTGGTACCCATTTTTAGAGGCTCAGTGAGTCCCGGAGCCTTGTCGATCTGAAATAAAATCTGCCAGTTGTGGGTTAGCGGGGTAGAGTTCTGCCCTACCAAAGGAGGAGTAAGACGTATCCTTTCCTCCGCTAGTCTTCGGGACGCCCCTGGGCAAGGTGAAGCTCCCATTTAGCCCCCCTATCAGGGTTATGTGAAACCATTGGAGCAGGTGGTGGATGGTGTTGTGGGAGCAGCCGACAAGTAGTGCCGGTTATGGTCCCCACACGACGATGGCAGGCAGAGGATCTCATGTATAGAGACAATGGCTGCGTTCTCCGACTAGTACAGTCACTGCCAAGAAGGAAAGGAATGGCAAACTACCTTCTTAAATTGCCTGGAATAATCATGACAAATCAACACAAAAAGGGAGCTCTTAAAAAACATCAGAAAGAAGCAATCAACATTTTTCGGGCACATCATGAGAAGAGGAAAATTGGAATACTTGGTTACAACTGGCAAAATAAAAGGAAAGAGAGATCGCGGACGACAAGAGAGAAAATACTGGATAGCTTGGTGTCATGGCATGGAAAACATTCAACAACAGAACTGATACGATGCACTGTAGATAGAAGATTGTGGAGGGACATGATCGCCTACGCCAACCGGCAGGGTACATGATGATGATGAGTTGTGGAAATTTAACCCGGACCTTTGTGTTCAGGAAGTTAGCGCACTAACAACCCAACCATCCTGTTTCCTATTATGGTGCCAGCACCAACATTTTTGTACTAAAATTAATACATTATAAATGACGTGAACATTGTCTATCAAGAAAACATCCTTTTGTAAAGAAAGTATTTAAACCACATTTTGGTCTGGATGGAAGCCGCGGCGATCAAAAAAAAAAAAAAAAAGAAATATCGCGACATTTGGATATCGAATCAAGACTCACCTGAACAGCGAACTAATTACCTGCCAACCTAGGCTCCCTAGTGCCCTAACGATGCATATTAAGATCTCATAACTTCAGATTCATTGGAGCATATTTTATGATGACGAATTCTGCGTAACTACAGAACATAATCATAAAAGGGGCGATAATGCAACTTCAGCTTACATCTCGAAACATCAATGATGAAAAATACACAGTTATTAAACTGATCAAATTACAAGTTTGGGCACACGCACGCAATATTGGCCATTCATTCTCGCCCGGCAATATTATGGATCATTAATGCCTGTACACGGTAAATCTGGCAATATCGTTGATAGTGCAATCATTAAATCATAAATGTTAATAACCACATCTATAATACATAAAAGCTTGTGTTTTTTTTTTTTTTTTTAATAAACAGAAATTCTTGATAAAATATTAAGGTAGTTATTTATCACCGTACTGTCGTTATTTCTGAAGATGATAAATAAAAGGTTTATATTTAGCTCATCACGTGACGCGCTTTCAGATATCTGTTTACAAAAACTTCTCACGTTTCCTACATTTTCTGATGTCTTTTCATTGTGTATTGTAGCGCGCAATTTCATACCGCCATGATTGTTCTAGGCAGCGAGAACTGGGCTTCGGTCAAACGGACTGACGTTCAGTCGTTACCCGCAGATGACGTGAACTGACCGTTCCTATAGCTTAACTATTACGTTGTCATTCCAATAGCTTAACTATTACGCTGTCGTTCCTATAGCATAACTATGACGCTGGCATTCCTAGGTGTTCAAGGCTACATCCCGAATTGTTGCAGCCTCATGATTTAATCCTCATTTATAGCAGTATCGATATCTAACAAGCAATCTGGATGCCCTTCAAGATATCGTCCCTTTTGGGTGTCCATAACTGTCATCGCCATATCTGCGTGTCTATAAACCTTACCACAGGCACACCAGAGGCTGGGCTATCAGATCTTTGATTGCTGCCAAAGACCGCTTGACCATGGCAGCCATGGCAGTTTCGAATGTTTGAGCGATTTACGTGTGCCAATTTATGCTGACTTGGATGAAATATGTGCCAGGAATTAACATGGATTGGTGGAATGAGGGGAACTTGAACATGCAGTGACGTTCCAACAACGAAATCGTTGAGTTTCTGAACAACATTAATCTCGATTAATGAGATTTATTTGCGTTGTAGAACAGTTTCAAAGGAAATATTTCATGACAGGGGTAACATACTAACTACAGCAGGTCTATATTTATAGTTTTATGAAAGATGCTATAAGTCATGTCGATATAAATGTATTCTGACCTGTTCTCTCATTTCCGTTCTCATATTCCACGTTGTCTAGTGGCCGGTTCAGTTACTAGCTTTAAGACTAACGCCGATGGTTGTAGCAGGAACTGCTTGATCTTCTAGTGTACACTCGTTCTACTTCTGTCATTTTCAATTATGAATGTAGGTTAAGTTCTGCTTATTAGTCAGCTCTGTTCAACCTGATCATTTGAATTGTTAATCACTTCAGCTATGTCAAATATGTCCAATGGACGCTAGTCCCACTTTTGCATATTAGATATCAGTCCCTATCTGACATATGCCCCCAGTCTTCTGTTACTGATGCTAATCAACGATCTAGTGAAGAATCATCATCTCACAGTAAAAAGTTTGTGTCTGGATGTCTTCTTTCAGCATCATACTTATTATAGGTCTCTCATTTAGTGGCATAAGCGTCACAAGCTAGAAGTTGTACTGGCCGGTTACTGCACCTGCGGGTCTTCAATGCCCCTTCCAAGAATTTGTTTAGCGGCCTCCTCCTTCTCTCCATCCCCATTAGCTGACAAGTGTCCTATAATTGGGCTTAACATCTTTCAATAAGTGTCTTTTGTTCACTCGTGCAACCTGCCACGGTTTTCTCTCCCGCAGTCCCTTTAGTCTACTGATGTGTCAAAGTTCTATTTTTAGATACCATACCGCTACCACACTCTCAGCAGATGCTTTACCCCAACCACTCCAAACTTCAGTATCTACCAAAGTGTCAACATCCCAGCTCCCTCGTTGCTTCCTGTAGGTCGTTGATTGTCTTATATTTTATCTCTCTCCCCCTTTGTGTTTTTCCATCTCTCCATACTATTCCACACCAAACACTTTTATATCCACACCTCGTCTATTCATGATTTCAACGTGGCTTCTGGACCTTTCAGATGTGACCACTCACCAACCTTTGGGCTGAGTTTGGTCACTGACTCACTGCTGATTGAATACGTAAGGATTGACGAACATTGGATGCTTATCGAGACCATACTCCACCTCACAGCTGTGACCATGGAAACAGATCAACAAGTCTAACCAAGAGAATTGATATCGAATACTGAAGTCAAGTCCCTTAAATGTCGAGACAATGACTGATGTATGGGACCGTACGGTGAGGAGGATATCCTGGCTTGCTGTGTGTAAACTAGAGA
>JAVIAB010000092.1:193422014-193642014 GCA_032433765.1 Megaustenia siamemsis
GCTGAAAACGTCACAAACTTTGAGTGATTTCTTTCAGTCTGCGGGCTTTATAATTACTTTCGATGGTTATGAACGAAACAATTTACAGAAAATAGTTTCCTGTCCTTCATGGAATATGTCTGGATGAATCTGCAGCACCTCAGAACATGATGACGTTAGACTAAAAGTAATACTCTAAAATACCACTTTCATATGATACACCAAGAACTTTCCAATAATTGTTAAGCAATCACTTGAGAGAAAAATGTTCAACTCCAATGTTAAGTCAGTCCTATTAAATGGCTGTAAAACATGGATAACAACAAAATTGACAATCATGAAGATACAGACTTTCATTAATGGATGCTTACGCAGAATAAAAGGATGGAAATGCAGGACAAAATAACTAACATGAATTATGGAAATGTACCAGTCAAATACCAGTGGATAAAGAGATACAGCGAAGACGATGGTGCTGGGTAGGACACTGCAGAAGCCAACTGAGAGTATTACACAACAGGCCCTTTTTTGGAATCCCCAGTGGAAAAGATAAAGAGGAAGACCAAGAAATTCTTGGAGAAGACAGACAAAAGCAGAGATGAAGATGATGGGAAGACATGGAATGATCTTAAAAGAATGGCAAGAAACAGAACGACCTGGAAAATGTATGTTGAAGACCTATGCTCCACAGGGAGCTGAAAGGTTGAAAAAGAATTACTTCAGAGAACTAAGGGATACATATTTCAATCACAAATTGCAGAATCATGGGGCCGCGATGGCGCAATAGTTAGCGAACTGGACTAGTAAGGACAAAAGGCCAGCAGGCAGAAAATGAAAACCCTGGACATTTTCTGCACTGGCGTGACGTCAGTGTAGTGGTGGGTCTCAGTGTTTCCCTTCTGTACTCTTACCTTGCTCTATAGATGATTGTGAATCAACTCTTTTCTGACACTGCAACTGCCGAATACATTTACTGCATGCAGATGTCGAAGGTGTAGCTTACTTGTCTTCAGTGTTAGTAAGATTTGTTTGCTTGTATATTTGTTTGCTTGTATATTTGTTTGCTTGTATATTTGTTTGCTTGTATATTTGTTTGCTTGTATATTTGTTTGCTTGTATATTTGTTGCAAGGATCACCATCACTGCACAACGGAAGAATCAATAGGTGCAACGATATCCCCCCTCGAGAATCCGATGATAATCCTGGCACAAGTGCATGAACTCCGTAGCATGGTACCACGATGTGGGTAGTTTTTATTATTTTTGTTGTTGTTGACAATTTTGCCCGAACAGTGGGCATATTTATGGCCAATTCTTTCCCATTTTAACTGCCAAGGTATCTTTAACGTGCGCGAGTGCACGCGAGACCGTCTGTTCATTGCTGCTATTTGAGAGCGCTAGACATCGGATCGCACGACCCAAGAGATCCGGGAAATGAAACGTCATCAAGAAACCACGGATTCATGTTTTCTATTTTTGAATAATCACCACGGCTTCTGGTTGGCTTTGAAGCCGAGTCCTTCCTGTCATGGGGCCAACGTCGTGCCTCTAGACTTCTCAACCGCCGAGTAAGAAGGTGATGCAGCCGAAAGTGATCAGGTTACTCAAGGCTGACTTCAAGCGTTAACACTAACAAACCAGAGCTGATCAAGATCTGGTATCACCTTCTTGTGATAGTCATGTGATACACGATTAACATCTCCTGCTAAGCGAGCAGGGATCGAAAAGGGTTTCCAGAAAAGATCCTGCTGAAGTCGGATGTGTCGGTCTGAGAGATACATAATGTCGCAACTTGCTGTATAAAACTGCGGCTCATGCAAATTATCTCTATTTAATTATCTCTACTTAATTATCCCTACTTAATTATCTCTTCTTAATTATCCCTACTTAATTATCCCTACTTAATTATCTCTTCTTAATTATTCCTACTTAATTATCTTTACTTAATTATCTCTACTTAATTATCTCTACCTAATTATCCCTACTTAATTATCTCTACTTAATTATCTCTACCTAATTATCCCTACTTAATTATCTCTACTTAATTATCTCTACTTAATTATCTCTACCTAATTATCTCTACTTAATTATCTCTACCTAATTATCTCTACTTAATTATCTCTACTTAATTATCTCTAATTAATTCCGAACAGGCCAGTGCAGATTCAAGAGCCACCTTCACCATCCACAGGTAACACTACTTTGGAAGGTGGGCGGGGGCATACACCTTCTTCAGGTGTGTAACGTCCTTGACAGTCTTCATGTCAAACCGGCACCGATGATAGAAACGTACAAATGTTGGGGCACTACGAGAACCTGGAGAGAGCTACATCCTGGTGAGAGAGGAAAAGACATGACCAAACACTTCTCTAAAGAGGAAGAGATATAGAGAGAGGTAGAGAGTGATAGAGAAAGAGATAGAGAGAGATGCAGCGAGAGAGAAAGAGATATATTCATGGAGAAGACAGTGTGAAGCAGAGATGAAAATAATGGAGAAGACATAAAATGATCTTAAAATAGTGACAAGAAACAGAACAGCTTGGAAAGATTTTGTTCAAGACCTATGCTCCACAGGTTTTTGAAATGTTAAAAAGAAGAAGAGAGAGATAGAGAGCGAGATAGAGAGATGTTTGTTTAATTCTCTCTTAAGAAGAGTAGTAATCGCTTGGCGAACGTCACAGACAAATAATATAAGAACGTTCTTATTTCTCTCCCTTCTTCCTTCGTAAAATGTTTCTTATTCATATTTTTTTTGTCACACCTTGAGCTTTCTCTAAGAGGCTTCTCTTATTATTTTCCTTTATTCCTTTATCTGGACTTGTCCATTATCATCTTATTATAATTCTCTCAACTGCCTGTCATTTTCTTATAATCTTTTCTATATTTTCTTTTCTTATTTGTGTCCTTCTATCTCCCTGTGCTTTTCTTGCGTGTTTCATTTTCATTTTATTTTATGTGCTCATTACGTTTTTGCTGTGGATGTTGATATTTTATTTTTGGTCTCTCTACTCCCCTTTTCTCTGTGTTCCCACGTTTATTTGTTTTTTTTTTTTTCACTTACTCTTTTCATGTTACAAAATTTGAAAAAAAAAGGCAGCTTAACTTGAGTAAAGAAGCGGCTGAATGTCTGATGTAAAAGTTAGCGAGCTGCTTGAATTACCCATCATCAAACGAGGACAGGTTCAACGTTGTTAACAATATGACATGCTGGAAAGGAAAAGGTATGACGTGTCTATTTCTCATTAGAGAATAGACGTCTTTCAAAATGTGCAGAATTACTGGCAGCTAAAGCAATTATCGTCTGAATAGAGGAAAACAAGTTAGGGGATATTCTTCGATCTTATGTCTTTATAATCAAATCTGACATGCAAGCTTAACCCTCTACTTTTCTACTGATTTCATTTTGATTCTGTTATTGTTGTTCTTGTTATTGTTGTTATTGTTGTTGTTATTGTTGTTGATATTGCTGTTATTATTGTTGTTATTGTTGTTGTTATTATTGCTGTTATTGCTGTTATTATTGTTGTTATTATTGATAGTGTTGTTGTTGTTGCTATTGTTGTTATTGTTGTTGCTGCTATTGTTGTTACTGTTGCTATTGTTATTGTTGTTATTGTTAATATAGTTATTGTTGTTGTTGTTATTGTTGTTACTGTTACTATTGTTATTGTTGTTATTGATATTGTTGTTGTTATTGTTATTATTATTGTTGTTGTTATTATTATTGTTATTACTATTGTTATTATTGTTGTTGTTATTGTCATTGTTATTGTTGTTATTATTATTATTATTGTTATTGTTGTTATTGTTGTATTGTTGTTATTGTTGTTATTGTTATTGTTGTTGTTATTGTTATTGTTGTTATTGTTGTTATTGTTGTATTGTTGTTATTGTTGTTATTGATATTGTTGTTGTTATTGTTATTGTTGTTATTATTATTGTTATTATTGTTGTTATTGATATTGTTGTTATTTTCATTGTTATTACTATTACTGTTATTGTTATTACTGTTGTTATTGTTGTTATTATTATTATTATTATTGTTGTTATTTTAGTTGTTATTGTTGTTATTATTGTTGTTATTGTTATTGTTATTGTTATTACTGTTGTTATTGTTGTTATTATTATTGTTATTATTGTTGTTATTTTAGTTATTGTTGTTATTATTATTGTTATTATTGTTGTTATTTTGGTTGTTATTGTTATTATTGTTATTATTGTTATTATTGTTGTTATTTTAGTTGTTATTGTTATTATTATTGTTATTATTGTTGTTATTGTTATTATTATTGTTATTATTGTTGTTATTATTATCGTTATTATTGTTGTTATTGTTATTGCTGTTGTTATTATTAGGATCATCATTACTGCACACTGGGCGAATCCATAGCTAAACCCCCCATAAGGATTCTCGAGAAAATCTGTAAGGTACCCTCACCCATGCTAATGAAAGCAGTAGCACGGCATGGGATCGACAGTGCGGGTAGGATTTTGCTGACAATTTGTCCCGGACAGCGTCCAATTTTGTATGACCTACTCTTTCCCATTTGAACTACCGAGGGTTTTTTTTTTCTTTTACATCGGGCGTTCTGTTTATTGCCGAGATGACTAGACATGGAATCTCACTACCTAGAGATGACTAGGCATGGAATCTCACTACCTAGAGATGACTAGACATGGAATCTCACTACATAGAGATGACTAGACATGGAATCTCACTACCTAGAGATGACTAGGCATGGAATCTCACTACCTAGAGATGACTAGGCATGGAATCTCACTACCTTGAGATGACTAGACATTGGAATGTCACTACCTAGATAGGACCAGACTCTCACAACCTAGAGAGGACTAGACATGGAATCTCACTACCTAGAGATGACTAGACATTGGAATGTCACTACCTAGATAGGACCAGACTCTCACAACCTTGAGAGGACTAGACATTGGAATCTCACTACCTAGAGATGACTAGACATTGGAATGTCACTACCTAGATAGGACCAGACTCTCACAACCTAGAGAGGACTAGACATGGAATCTCACTACCTAGAGATGACTAGACATTGGTTAGTCACTACCTAGATAGGACCAGACTCTCACAACCTAGAGAGGACTAGACATGGAATCTCACTACCTAGAGATGACTAGACATTGGAATGTCACTACCTAGATAGGACCAGACTCTCACAACCTAGAGAGGACTAGACATGGAATCTCACTAGCTAGAGAGGTCTAGACATGGAATCTCACTACCTAGAGATGAATAGAATGGGAATCTCCATACCAAGAGAGGTCTACACTCTCATTACCTAGAGATGACTAGACATGAAATCTCACTAACTAGAGATGACTATACATGGAATCTCACTTCCTAGAGATGACTAGACATGGAATCTCACCACCTAGAGATGACTAGACATAGAATCTCACTACCTTGAGAGGTCTACACTCTCACTACTTAGAGATGACTAGACATGGAATCGCACTACCTAGAGATGACTAGACATGGAATCTCACTACCAAGAGAGGACTAGACATAGAATCTCACTACATAAACGATCAGAGAAGAACAACGTCACGAAGAAACCATGTATTCTTTTTTTTCCTACTTTTCAAGAATTAGCCCTACCTGTGGTGGGATTTGAACCCCGGTCTTCCCTGTCCAGAGACTGATGTCTTGCCTCTAAGCTTCCCACATTTCATAATGTTCATGATTTAAAAAAAAATAAATGTAAAGCGCCTCGTCACGCGAAGTGGCGTATAGGAAATGTGTTAGTGACCATAATTTTTACAGAACTTCGGCACATGATTTTTGGGGTAATGTGGTCGGTATTACTCCCGTACTGTTTTACTTTCCACGTAAAATAATCCGGTACCTATTTAAGTCTGTGTGAACCTGGAAGCCGTCGATTAGGATTGAACCCTACCTCTCGTTCTTGTAGTCCAGTTGAGCTATCGCGGCTCCCTTTGAAGATTATAGATGAACTATATTTCATTACACGCCTTTATTATCAGGAAGCAATTATCAAATCTCTCTTTTTACAATTTTTTTTGTCTCCATTCCCTCCTCTGTCTTGCTAGACGTGTGAGGAATATTGTGTTAGGGACCATATTTATAGTAATGTGATCGGTATCTCGCCAGACCGCCTTCACTTTCAATAAAAATTGCTGGCACACATTTTTAGAGGCTAGGTGAACCAGTAAGCCTTGTCAGTCAAAATAAAAAAAATGCCCCGCCCCTTCTAGGAATCGAATCCCGACCCTTCTGGTCAGGAAGCAAGCACACTAACTGCTCAGCCATCAGGAAGCGAGCACGCTAACTGCTCAGCCATCAGGAAGCGAGCACGCTAACTGCTCAGCCATCAGGAAGCGAGCACGCTAACTGCTCAGCCATCAGGAAGCGAGCACACTAACTGCTCAGCCATCAGGAAGCGAGCACGCTAACTGCTCAGCCATCAGGAAGCGAGCACGCGAACTGCTCAGCCATTAGGAAGCGAGCACGCTAACTGCTCAGCCATCAAAGCTCCCTTTCTGTACCTTATATTCTGTTATTTCATTCGTGTTTTTTTTTCCATATTCTTTCCACATGAATCATTATTTCTCTTTCTCTCTGTGTTTATATTTCTGTTACAAATGTAACTGTTATTTACCTCTAATTTTTCAATTTCCTCTCCTCTTTACTCAAAACTTAACCATATTTACTTATCTTACTTTGTCTATCATCTTTGTTTTGATTTTCCTTTTTTTTTTTTAATTCTGTCATCTCACTATGTTCATGTACTCATTTGTACATCTCTTTAGACTGTGTCTGTATATAAAAAAGAAAAAAAAAGAGCAATGACCTGGTAGCAGTAGATATTCAGAGACGTCAATTAACGCCCGCGATGTCTTTACTATTTCACAATACAAAACACAATCACATATCAATCAGTTAAATGTCATTGTACAGCCACCCAACGTTATCCTTATTATAGCCATGACGTAGTTCAAACAATCCGAGCCGTTACTAAAAAAATAGGCCTCAATATTTTTGGAAAATGAAACCTACAACAATACATCGATATCCATCAACCTTGCAATGTGTATGAGAACTAGATAGGTCTTTTCAACTCCATGGTTGCCATGGCAACAGTGGTTTAACTAATTAGTTGTTTTTTTTTCCCTCTCTTTATCGCAAGGTCGAAGTATAGTCCGAAAGAGGGTCCGTTGTTCTAATTATAATAATTTAGGGAATAATTGAAGTAACTGTTCATATAGTATAAAATACAGTCATTTTTACGTCGTAAATTATCAGGTTAAAGGTCAAACAAAAAGTTCGATTTTACGCCCTGGCTTTCTCAAGGTCCGAACCCACCGTCACCGCTTCGGGCTTGTAGCGTAAATCCATCGAGCTATTAAAACATGACTTTCCTGCGCTTTACCTCCCTGGTCTATTCTCACCATAAGATGCTGCTACATCAACCCACTAAACATGGACAATTTACGTCACTCAACAAGGACAGTCACAACATATTAGGGAGACGATGCGGCGATTTCTGAAACTGCTATGTGTTGCCTGACGTCCTTTAGAGTTGAACACACCACAAGCTCGTTGTTGTATTAACTGAATGTTGAAATAACAAGTTAATTAAACTTTAACATTTCAAACAAGTTAAACCTTCAAAAATCAAGCCAGTTAATCTTTAAATATCAAATTAGTTAAACTTACAAATATTACGTCAGTTAGACATGATAATATAAAGCCAGACAAACCAGTTAATGTCAAGCAAGTTGAACCTGTTGACATCAAGAAAATTAAACTTTCAAATATTAAACTAGTTAAACTTTCAAATATGAAACTAGTTAAACTTTCAAATATTAAACTAGTAAAACTTTCAAATATTAAACTATTTAAACCTTCAAATATTAAACTAGTTAAACTTTCAAATATCAAACTAGTAAAACTTTCAAATATTAAACTAATTAAACTTTCAAATATTAAACTAATTAAACTTTCAAATATTAAACTAATTAAACTTTCAAATACCAAAAAAGTTAAATTGTTCTACCATTAATCATCATCTACATGTTCTGCCACTAATCATCATCTACCTGAATTACCCGGGGAGGAAAGTATATAGATAGTTCACCTATGCCTAACAGACAGTAACTATTTTCAGCCAATAACAATAAGCCATTCATCATCATCATGTATCCTGCCGGTTGGCGTAGGCGATCATGTCCCTCCACAATCTTCTATTTACAGTGCATCGTATCAGTTCTGTTGTTGACTGTTTTCCATGCCATGACACCAAGCTATCCAGTATTTTCTCTCTTTGTCGTCCGCGATCTCTCTTTCCTTTTATTTTGCCAGTTGTAACCAAGTATTCCAACTTTCCTCTTCTCATGATGTGCCTGAAAAATGTTGATTGTTTCTTTCTGATGTTTTTTAAGAGCTCCCTTTTTGTGTTGAGAACTTCCTCATTGGTATTTTTATCTGTCCGGGGAACTTTCAATATTCTTAATAAGCCATTCAGACTACAATAAAACAGATAAAATAAGAAGAAATACTATTCTATAACTGGACAAATTTAGTACTGCATTCAAGTTGAGGAAGACTGGGAACAAAAAATTATTTCCTTTCATTTAAAATCAATAAAACTGAAAGCAGATAGCGAGTTCGATGAAGCTGGAAAGATGAAGAATGTCTGTTTGTTAAGTTTGATAGAAAATAATTTACTCTTGAAGGCTGGTCTTGAGTTTCAAGCAAGAGTTATTGGGCCAGACGGGTCGAAGGTTGGCGGGGTATTTTACCGCCTTTTCAAGACGATTGATTGACGTGTCATCCCCAAGGACATACATACTGGGCGAAGACCTTGAACTAGAGCGTTTGAACATATTACAAACATATAATTTAAATAGGAATATATTTCAGTGCCATTCAGTTGGTGCATGATTAAAAAAAAAAAGGTTCCCTCCACGCCTTGCTAGGCGCATGGGGAATATGGTGTCAGTGACCATATTTTTCTATGACCACGGCACACTTTTAGGTGACGTGGTCGGTATCACGAAAGGCAGCCTTTACTTCCCAGAAAAATCTGTGGCACCAATTTTTAGAGGCTGGGTGAACCCCGAAGCCATGTAAGTCTGAAAAAAAATCCGCCAATGCTGGGGATCTAACCCGGAAACTTCGTCCGTGATTAAAACAGTAAAAAAGTAAAGTACCCCCGTCACGCCAAGTGGCGTATAGGGAAATATGGTGATAGTGACCATACATTTTACAGACCTTCGGCACATGCTTTTTGGGGTAATGTGGTCGGTATTACGCCCGTGCTGCTTTACTTTCCCCCAAAAAATTCGGTACCCATTTAAGGCTGGGTGAACCCGGTAGCCGTCAGTTGGAATCGAACCCTACCCCTTGTCCTTTGTAGTCCAGTTCACTAAACACTGAGCTATCGCGGCTACCCGTCCGTGATTAACTGTCCTTAAAATAGATGTGATTTTAATATACTATGACGTCATATATCTATCTTTCGTTCGCCTGAAGTATTGTGTCTATATCTGAAATGTTGTTTCCTGTGTAGATGTTACCGTCATTTGTCATTCTTGCAGTGGCCCATATAGTTTTGTCTGTAATGTTGTATCTGTGGGGCAATAGATTTTTCTCAGTCTACTATATTCAGTACTGTCTTGAAGTATGTGTTCAGCAATCTGGGGCGTTTGACCACGTGTACATGTAGTTGAGGTGTAGATCATGAATTGTGTATACATGTGACCTTGGAGTCGATTGTGCCCTGTTCTGAGGCGTATAATGATAACTTGTTCCCATCTATTCATATTATGAAAGACATCCTCATTTGGGGCTTATGGTCCTCTGATTGATTTGATTATCTGTTTCTTCTGATGGTATGTAACCGGTGTATCTAGTTGTGTGCCTGTTGCCCCTTCTTTTGCGAACTGATCTGCTCTCTCGTTTCTTGGTATTCCACAGTGAGAAGGGATCTAATGCAGGGCAACCCTGTGGTTCTTGCAGAGTTCAGTCAATAAGGTCTGCAGCTGATTTTAATATACTATCACGTCATAAATTATGTGCTCACGAAATGATGACGCTGTGCATAGGGTTAAGACTTTCATCACCATCATCATCATCATTGAGTGCCGTCTCTGCACTCAAAGGTTGTCTACCATGGAGCGCCATTCTGCTCTGTCTCTTGCTACTGAAAGTGCAGGTTGTCATAGTCTGACCTGTCTGTCCATCTTTTCATGTTACTTGTACATGACAGTCTTGGTCTGCCTTCTCCTCCTTTAACTTATATTTTCTCTTCCAAGATTATTGTTAGTATGCTAATATGTCTTTTAACATGCCCCGAATATCTCAATTGTCTTTTTGAATTGTGTTTAGTAATTCTCTTTTTATTTTTAAAAGAATTCATCATTTGTTTTCTTTTCTTTTCATCCAATTCTTCATATTCTTTTATAATTCCACATTTCAAAGGCTTAACTTTTATGTTCTGTTTTCTTGTCTAATGTCCACGTTTCTGCACCATACAAAAATCTTGAGAAGATATAACATTTTGCTATTCTTAGTTTTAGCCCTGGTGTTATTTGTTTTGATGTTAGTATATTTTTCATGGCATTAAAATTACTTTTTGCCATTCCTGTTTTTTTTTTTGTTTTGTTTATTTCAGTTTTACATTTTCCATCACTGGTTATAGTATGTCCAATGTAGTTGTATCTCTGAACTGTCTCCGGGTCTTTTGCTTTAACTTTGATATTCGCTTGAGTTTTGAGTATTATCTTTGTTTATAATACAAGTTTTAGTCTTTTTAATATTCACGTCTAATCCATATTTTTTTGCTCGTCATGTTTATTTCATTCGGTAAATGCTGTAGATTTTTAAAATTTTCTACTAGTAATACAGTATCATCAGCATAATTTAGGTTATTGATTCACAAGGCAACAAAATCAAACTTTTTTTAATCATCTCAAACCAAAATACACTTTTCTAAAGGATTTTTTGGCGCTGATTTCAGATCTGGTATCAGTTTTTTCTATCACGTCAAGTTTTTAAGTTATGAGTGATGTTAGTTTTCACTGAACTTGGCTGTATTTGTTATGAGTTATGTTAACGTCCCTTGCAAGCAAATGCTTTTGCTTAAGCCTTGAAGCAAGAAGTTCTGCTTTATCTTTAGACAGATTTAGATCACGAATAAGATCATTCAGCTCTGCCTGTGTAAAAGTCTTAGGTTCTAAACATTCATCAACAGTATAATCTGGATCAGTTGAGTCTGCATTGTGACCAGCTGTGTTTTCATTGCATTACTCCCCATCTTGCATAGATACGAGTCCACCAGAAGGAGGTAAAGGAATAGGCAATGAATCGTCATGTGGAACAGGCCTGATGGCAGAATCTAAGCTAGGATATACAATGTTGTTTATTTTTAGCAGAGAATCCATTTGTGTTCACCAGACAAAAGTAGCAATCATTGACATGGTCTCGCGGTTCCCTCCATACCATTGGAATTGCAAATGGCATAGCTGCCTTGCGGCCATTTAGCCAGTCACGTAGTCCGCTTGAACAACTGGTACATATGATATGTGGAGCCCAAGATTTATCCTGATCACCCAGTGGACAGCCAAAATACAATATGTATATCTTCTTTAGATCATCTGAAATCGTGCGCCGCTGTGATTTCGTCACAAATGAACCACACACAAAACAGAAACAGTTTGGATGATTGATGCATCTTCTAGGCATGATAATAAGTTAATAAGTACACAAAATAAGTTATCAAGTACACAAATGCAAGGTTTTTGCAACCTTTAAAATAAAAGAAAGGACAACACAACGAAATCTCATAATATACTTGTCGTAATTACTTTAAGCAAACACCACACGTGTATAAATGGATTTAATATCCTATCGAATACACAAAAATGGTAGCATCGATACTAAATCACGTGACCCGAAACTGAACAAATTTGTAACAGCCAGTAATAAGGTATCGATACCAATCTAAATAAAACATTGTACTCGATTTGTGGTCATAACCACTGTTGAAATATATTATAATTAGCTATTAAAAAAAATGTTACGTGGTAGAAAAAAACTAAAGACAGATTTGAAATCAGCTAACCAAATACTACAAAACCCATATAAAATTATCTGTGATGATTTTTGTGTGTTGCCTTGTGTTATTTTTCCACTAATGTTTAGTCCCGGCAGTTAAGGGGAGCCACGATAGCTCAGTGGTTAGTGAATTGGACTACAAAGGACTAGAGTGATCGTCGGCTTCCTGGTTCACCCAGACTTAAGTGGGTACCGGATTTTTTCAGGGAAAGTAAAGCGGCACGGGCGTAATACCGACCACATTACCCAAAAAATCATGTGCTGAAGGTCTGTAAAATTCATGGTCACTAACACCATATTCCCCATGCGCCACGTGGCGTGACGGGGGCTCTATACTTTACTTCTTGCCTGGCAGTTAAGGATTTAAGGAAGGACAAGAACATAATGTACGACTATACTAAGAAGGAACAATGCAGAAGTGGACACACAAATTGTAAGAGATTAGTTGAGACTGCTGATGCGACGACTGTTCTGGTCTTATGTTTCTTCCGTTTTGTCCAAGCGATTAATCTTTATCATCCGCTTTCTTTTTTCTTCTTCAGCGTTTAAGTGTTTTGATCACTTGAACTAGACTCTTTGTCCTCTTTCGTGATAAAAAACGGTAAATTGTCCCATAGTAGTATTTTAACTCCTGTAGGAATATGGAGCATAGAAGATACACCGTTTTATGATGGAGGGGTAAGAACATCACTATGAAGTAAGATGGGATAATAGCAATGTCGGTACTCGTATATGAAGGGGTAGGAACGTCACTATGAAGTAAGATGGGATAATAGCAATGTCGGTACTCGTATATGAAGGGGTAAGAACATCACTATGAAGTAAGATGGGATAATAGCAATGTCGGTACTCGTATATGAAGGGGTAAGAACATCACTATGAAGTAAGATGGGATAATAGCAATGTCGGTACTCGTATATGAAGGGGTAAGAACATCACTATGAAGTAAGATGGGATAATAGCAATGTCGGTACTAGTATATGAAGGGGTAGGAACGTCTCTATGAAGTAAGATGGGATGCTAGCATGGTCGGTACTAGTATATGAAGGGGTAAGAACATCACTATGAAGTAAGATGGGATGATAGCATGGTCGGTACTCGTATATGAAGGGGTAAGAACATCACTATGAAGTAAGATTGGATAATAGCAATGTCGGTACTAGTATATGAAGGGGTAGGAACGTCTCTATGAAGTAAGATGGGATGCTAGCATGGTCGGTACTAGTATATGAAGGGGTAAGAACATCACTATGAAGTAAGATGGGATAATAGCAATGTCGGTACTCGTATATGAAGGGGTAAGAACATCACTATGAAGTAAGATGGGATAATAGCAATGTCGGTACTCGTATATGAAGGGGTAAGAACATCACTATGAAGTAAGATGGGATAATAGCAATGTCGGTACTCGTATATGAAGGGGTAAGAACATCACTATGAAGTAAGATGGGATAATAGCAATGTCGGTACTCGTATATGAAGGGGTAAGAACATCACTATGAAGTAAGATGGGATAATAGCAATGTCGGTACTCGTATATGAAGGGGTAAGAACATCACTATGAAGTAAGATGGGATAATAGCAATGTCGGTACTAGTATATGAAGGGGTAGGAACGTCTCTATGAAGTAAGATTGGATGCTAGCATGGTCGGTACTAGTATATGAAGGGGTAAGAACATCACTATGAAGTAAGATGGGATAATAGCAATGTCGGTACTCGTATATGAAGGGGTAAGAACATCACTATGAAGTAAGATGGGATAATAGCAATGTCGGTACTAGTATATGAAGGGGTAGGAACGTCTCTATGAAGTAAGATTGGATGCTAGCATGGTCGGTACTAGTATATGAAGGGGTAAGAACATCACTATGAAGTAAGATGGGATAATAGCAATGTCGGTACTCGTATATGAAGGGGTAGGAACGTCACTATGAAGTAAGATGGGATAATAGCAATGTCGGTACTAGTATATGAAGGGGTAGGAACGTCACTATGAAGTAAGATGGGATAATAGCAATGTCGGTACTAGTATATGAAGGGGTAGGAACGTCTCTATGAAGTAAGATTGGATGATAGCATGGTCGGTACTAGTATATAAAGGGGTAGGAACGTCTCTATGAAGTAAGATTGGATGATAGCATGGTCGGTACTAGTATATGAAGGGGTAAGAACATCACTATGAAGTAAGATGGGATGATAGCATTGTCGGTACTCGTATATGAAGGGGTAGGAACGTCACTATGAAGTAAGATGGGATGATAGCATGGTCGGTACTAGTATATGAAGGGGTAGGAACGTCTCTATGAAGTAAGATGGGCAGATAGCATGGTCGGTACTAGTATATGAAGGGGTAGGAACGTCACTATGAAGTAAGATTGGATGATAGCATGGTCGGTACTAGTATATAAAGGGTAGGAACGTCACTATGAAGTAAGATTGGATGATGGCATGGTCGGTACTCGTATACGAATGGGTAGCAACGTCACAATGAAGTAAGATGGGATAATAGCATGGTCGGTACTCGTATATGAAGGGGTAGGAACGTTACTATGAAGTAAGATGGGATGAAAGCATGGTCGGTACTTTTATATGAAGGGATAGAAACGTCACTATGAAGATGGGATGATATCATTGTCGGTACTCGTATATGAAGGGTTAGGAACTTCGCTATGAAGTAAGATTGGATGATAGCATTGTCGGTACTCGTATATGAAGGGTTAGGAACGTCACTATGAAGTAAGATGGGATGATAGCATGGTCGGTACTCGTATATGAAGGGTTAGGAACTTCACTATGAAGTAAGATGGGATGATAGCATGGTCGTTACTCGTATATGAAGGGTTAGGAACTTCACTATGAAGTAAGATGGGATGATAGCATTGCCGGTACTAGTATATGAAGGGTTAGGAACGTCACTATGAAGTAAGATGGGATGATAGCATGGTCGGTACTAGTATATGAAGGGGTAGGAACGTCACTATGAAGTAAGATGGGATGATAGCATGGTCGGTACTAGTATATGCGTTTGTTTCCTGATTTTTACCCTAACACTTCCGCCGTGGCTGACACTATGTCCTCGTCAGTCTGGATCATCTGTTTTGACGTGAAGTTTTTCCTTCACCTTAACGATGCTTAGATGCAGTGGGTTGTTGGTCTCATAAAGCTGCTTTCTGATGTTATCACGACGTTTTCAACATAAATTTGATCTGATTTAACCAAACGGATTAGTCTGTTTCCAGGCCCACCAAAGTGAGATGAAATAAAATCCTGGTCAGATCTGGTTCACCGAACCTTGCGCATACGGTCAACTATCAGTCGTAGATTACTTTCAGTTTATGTGCTTTTGAACGTCATAGGCTCACACATTATTACAAGGGCTAAAGATATTTGAACGAGACATACATTTTTTTTTTTAATGACATTAAAATAATTGTGTGAAGAAACATGCAAACTACAGTTTAACCAACCACTAAAATGCTTGTGTGATGTACATTGATATTGGATCGCAAGTAAATTATAAAATGGGGTCGCGACTCGACATATATACTCGATATATTGGCGAAATAATATAACCGGCAATTTGAGGGAGAGGAATGAACTCTACTGACGTCACTAACTTATGACTCTTATTGATGCGACAGTGACTTGCCGGGTCACAGATCGGTCGGGGACGACAATCTACAAGTATTCCAGTAACTAGGTCAACGCACAGTTTAACTATGTGTTCACTGATGACATCTCACGTCTCGAGTGCGCATGTCAAGTGTTTTTAAATATATATTTTATTCTTTTTTTTTTAAATTAGTTGGGGTGGGGTATTTTTGTGTGGGGGGGGGGGGGGGTATGGGAATACGTGAGGGATAGTTTTGTAAAAGGAAATAAAAGGAAATGGTTTTCTTTTTTGTTTTCATCTGGATGTAAGAGGAAGATCCGACAAAGCTGATTTCTTTATTTCTTTCAGTTGCATTCTCTGACTTTCTGATGGGGGCTTTCTATGACTTTTTGTAGGATGGTCTTTCTGACTTTCTGGCGAGTGCATTCTCTGACTTTCTGATGGGGGCTTTCTATGACTTTTTGTAGGATGGTCTTTCTGACTTTCTGGCGAGTGCATTCTCTGACTTTCTGATGGGGGCTTTCTATGACTTTTTGTAGGATGGTCTTTCTGACTTTCTGGCGAGTGCATTCTCTGACTTTCTGATGGGGGCTTTCTATGACTTTTTGTAGGATGGTCTTTCTGACTTTCTGGCGAGTGCATTCTCTGACTTTCTGATGGGGGCTTTCTATGACTTTTTGTAGGATGGTCTTTCTGACTTTCTGGCGAGTGCATTCTCTGACTTTCTGATGGGGGCTTTCTCTGACTTTCTGATGGGTGTTTTCTCTGACTTTCTGATGTGTGTTTTCTCTGACGACTTAAAGCTGATGGCTTGTGTTCATCTTTTGCGTACTAAAAGAATGTAAAACTCATCTTCATCACCCGTCCTTACATGGACGTTTAGTGTGGGTGTAGATGAGATATGTTGTGGTTTGTTTTAAAACTGTGATATTTGCGCCTTTCGACCAAACACAGCGCGGCATTTTTGATTACTATTTGTCTTCCCTCTTCGACTCCTACTGGCTTGGCCATACTAGATTGATTAATCGGTTTCTAGAGGCACCGTGAAGAGATGGAGTAGGATCTGGATGGTTCTAGTGCACCTACTCTTCACAAGCCATCAGTTATCAGTCGTTGATAGCTTCCTCAGGGGTTCTGAGAAAGTCAGAGAAAGCGCCCGTCAGAAAGTCAGAGAAAGCGCCCGTCAGAAAGTAAGAAAAAAGCATTAATGATTAGTTTCCTAAAACCCCGTGTGGCTACCTGGGCTGCCACGGCTACCTGGGCTACTACGGTGAGTGGAGAAACGAATAGAGGTACTGTTATCTGTCATGCATGTCATGTGGGGTGACCAAAGAGGTTTGGAATCGTCACCTGTGCAATCGGAGCAACCTTGTCAACGGAAGTTAGCGATGCATTGTGGGAAATGTTGTGACAAGTAATGAAGCGGATATAGAGAATTCAAATCTGCGATTAAACGGGTTCCATTGATAGAATAGAGCAGAATAGAATCGTCAGGTCTCATATCCTTTGCAAATCGTTGCATTCCCCACAGACAGTCTGATAAAATCTCTTTTTCTAGCCAGATCTCTGGATAGCTAAAAAGTTCCCCGTACAGCTAAAAAAACCAATGAAGAAACTCTCAATGAGGCCAACACAAAAAGGGGGCTCCTAAAAAACGGCAGAAAGAAATAATCAACATTTTTGGGCACATCACGAGAGGAGGAAAGTTGGAATACTTGGTTACAACTGGCAAAATAAAAGGAAAGAGTGATCACGCACGACAAAGAGAGAAATACTGGATAGCTTCGTGTCATGGCATGGAAAGCAGCCAATAACATAATTAATAGAATGTATGGTGGATAGAATATTGTGGAAGGACATGATCGCATACGCCAACCGGTATGATACTTGATAATGATCAATATCCAATGACGATTTCTGACGTCATTTATATCTCTTTCAAACTACGATGATTTGAGAATATCATGGGTTCGTCCGCCCGATGTTATCCATTTCAATAACTCTGAAGTCAGGTCGAAGTTAACCATCTTTATTTAACGATAACCATTTGTACCAAGTGTGGGCAACGTTTTATTTGCCGAGGAGACAAGCCTAGGTATAAAATATAACAAATGTAAAATAGTATGCGAGGCCGCATAAACACCTGCAGAAAACAAAGAAAATAAACATAAATTGATATTGAGAAGCTAAACTAAGAGAAAGTCAAGCTACAACATCTCAGCAAAAGCTTTCATGGGGTATAACAAACTGTAAAATTAAACTCAAGATTCCCAGTTTAAAATACACAACAACTACACAGTACACAACTACACAACAACTGCACAGTACACAACAACTACACAGTACACAACTACACAGTAAACAACAACTACACAGTACACAACTACACAGTACACAACTACGCAGTACACAACTACACAGTACACAACAACTACACAGTACACAACTACACAGTACACAACTACACAGTACACAACTACGCAGTACACAACTACACAGTACACAACAACTACACAGTACACAACTACACAGTACACAACAACTACACAGTACACAACTACACAGTACACAACTACACAGTACACAACAACTACACAGTACACAACTACACAGTACACAACAACTACACAGTACACAACTACACAGTACACAACAACTACACAGTACACAACAACTACACAGTACACAACTACACAGTACACAACAACTACACAGTACACAACTACACAGTACACAACAACTACACAATACACAACTACACAGTACACAACTACACAGTACACAACAACTACACAGTACACAACTACACAGTACACAACAACTACACAGTACACAACAACTACACAGTACACAACTACACAGTACACAACTACACAGTACACAACAACTACACAGTACACAACTACACAGTACACAACAACTACACAGTACACAACTACACAGTACACAACTACACAGTACACAACAACTACACAGTACACAACTACACAGTACACAACTACACAGTACACAACAACTACACAGTACACAACTACACAGTACACAACTACACAGTACACAACAACTACACAGTACACAACTACACAGTACACAACAACTACACAGTACACAACAACTACACAGTACACAACAACTACACAGTACACAACAACTACACAGTACACAACTACACAGTACACAACAACTACACAGTACACAACTACACAGTACACAACTACACAGTACACAATAACTACACAGTACACAACTACACAGTACACAACAACTACACAGTACACAACAACTACACAGTACACAACAACTACACAGTACACAACTACACAGTACACAACTACACAGTACACAACAACTACACAGTACACAACAACTACACAGTACACAACTACACAGTACACAACAACTACACAGTACACAACTACGCAGTACACAACTACACAGTACACAACTACACAGATCTAAAACATGGAGGAGCGGAAAAGACAGTGGCCAGGAGTTTTGTAAAGTCTGGTTAAAATATTAATAGACAATAGAGCAGGTAGGATTTAATTAAACCAAAGATTTAACACTTCTATTTTTTAAATAGCTCCCTCTGTTTTCACTGATAGCCATAAATAAAATAAACTAATTGGTTTTCGGCACATCTTGTGTTCCTTTTTAGTAACACAGTTTCTTTACTTTGCATGCTCCATGGGAATCTTTCACAGAGTTTCCCAAGTCTGACACACACTGTTTATCTCAAGGTCTTTTTCGGCATTTTCTAGTTGTGTATTCTAACTCGGACTCTTGTGTTTAATGTGTACGGTTTGTTTCTTATATCCGATAAAGACTTTTGCTGAAATGTTTTTTGCTGGTCTTGTCTTTCTGTTATTTTAGCTGCTCAAAACCATTTTATGTTTATTTTCTTATTTTTTTCTTTGGGCCAGATCTGAAAAAATATGAAGTTGCCGAGCGTAAGATATCATCGCTTAATGAAGCCAGATGGTTGGTTACACAGAACGTGGATCACGCAGTCTTGATAACTGACTCGTAAAGTATGATACAGAAGGTTGACAGACAGTGTCTGCGGCTGGAGTGGGTGCAGCTCTTGGATGACTCCAAAGTGAATGCTTTAACATGGGTGTACTGTCCAGGGCACAAATGTGTACATGGAAATAAAATTGTCGATAAGTTTGCTAGCAGCTCTGGCACTGAGTGCGGGCTTACTCTGGACAATGATGACTTCGCCAAGCCTTGACTTCACTCCTTAAGAGATGAAAAGGAGAATAGGAGGTACAATGATGTATGGCTCAGACTGAGAAGTCTAAAGGTGGAAATGGGATCTGGTCAATCCCGAGTGCTTGGTGGGAAAAGCAGATGTATCTACAATCAATGCCGAGTGCTTGGTGGGAAAAGCAGATTATCTACAATGAATGCCGAGTGCTTGGTGGGAAAAGCAGATGTATCTACAATCAATGCCGAGTGCTTGGTGGGAAAAGCAGATGTATCTACAATCAATGCCGAGTGCTTGGTGGGAAAAGCAGATTATCTACAATCAATGCCGAGTGCTTGGTGGGAAAAGCAGATGTATCTACAATCAATGCCGAGTGCTTGGTGGGAAAAGCAGATGTATCTACAATCAATGCCGAGTGCTTGGTGGGAAAAGCAGATGTATCTACAATCAATGCCGAGTGCTTGGTGGGAAAAGCAGATGTATCTACAATAAATGGCTTACAGGAACAATCAGGTTGTATAATCTTCCAGAAATGTTGGGACGAGTGGTTGAGTGTATATCGGGTTGTCCGACAGCAGTGACACTGATTCCATGAATAGAAAACATTATATAAAGGGGAGCCGCGATAGCTCAGTGGTTAGTCAACTGGACTACAAAGGACACGAGGTCAGGTTTGATCCTAACCGACGGCTGCCAGGTTCACCCAGCCTTAAGTGGATACCGGATTTTTTCTGGGAAAGTAAAGCGGCACGGGCGTAATACCGATCACATTACCCCAAAAATCATGTGCTGAAGGTCTATAAAATGTATGGTCACGAACACCAATTTCCTTATACGTCACTTAGCGTGACGGGGGCTCTTTACCTTACTTTTTTAAAATTACATTGGGTGTCACTTGGTGAACGCGTGATATCTAGAATAGTAATAAGAAAATATAGAAAACATTCTACCCGAATGACCGGGGAATGGCCATGTCAACCATAAAAGCATGCAACTTTCAGCCAAGTTCATCTGGGAGGCACACGTAGACCAGGAACTCATAAACACATTTTAGTCAACTGTTGACTGGGACCTAGGAGATAGACTATAAGTAGCTGAGCACAGAGGGCGTAGTGAATTTTTTCCAGATTTAATTTGTGTCCATGGTGATTCATTGTATTCTACAGAGTCCACTAATTAAGAGACAGTCAGTACTAATTAAGCACCCCAAGATAGAGTATAGTTAATCAAGAAGTCAGTTACAGTTAACTAGATGCAATCCACGGAAATATCAGAGCAGAGACTAGTGATCAGTGATGCAGAGTAATCCACATAAATATGTGAATAATTCTTAATAAACTGTTCAGGTAGAAGTAGATGATAAATAGATAGAACAGGAAATATATTGTCTATTAGGGATGTGAACATCTCCACACTTTTTTTTTTCCAACCACGAGTACAATTCACACTGCTTTAAGCGTGAATCAAACACGGGTTGTCCGAACTTTCCAGCCGTTGGCACAAATGGGTACCAGGGGAAGGTGAGGAATGTCGCTTTGCATGTGAGTTTCGATGCTTGAGGCGACACTATACAGAAATCTCCGAACATTTCTGGATAGGCGGCCGAGCACATATGGGTGTAAACTCGCGTGCTAAGACGCCGGTTCAAGTCTCGTACTTGACCTTTACCTTTCTACGTCTCCACACGGCGGTATCCTAGTAACCATCCCCACATGGCATACTCAATTATATGTTATTATTATTTCGAGGAACTGAGAGAAAATTGAAACATCTGATCAAGAGAGTAAGTTGAACATTTAATTAATTATCATAAACTATCAACAACTACGAATTAATCAATGCTTTTTTAAAAATGATCATCACATGCGGGCAAGTGATTTGGCGAATAAACATTGACTAAAATTATTCTATGGACTCTGTTAAAATGGTCACGTAATAAATGTTGTGACATCTTTATTACCAAAAAAATTCATCCTCTTAAATTCTTCAAGATTTCGTTTTACGACACCACAACATACTGCATACATTTATTTCTTAATCTCCAGATATTAGGATCAAAGTACGACTAAATACTGTAGACATTTCTTCCTTCATCTCCAGATATTGGGATCAAAGTACCACCACATAATGTAGACATTTCTTCATTCACCTCCAGATATTAGGATCAAAGTACCACCATATAATGGATACATTTCTTCATTCATCTCCAGATATTTGGATCAAAGTAACACCATATAATGGATACATTTCTTCATTCATCTCCATATATTAGGATCAAAGTACCACCACATAATGTAGACATTTCTTTATTCACCTCCAGATATTATGATCAAAGTACCACCCCATAATGTAGAAATTTCTTCATTCACCTCCATATATTAGGATCAAGTACCACCACTTAATGTAGACATTTCTCATTCCCCTCCAGATTTTAGTATCAAAGTACCACCACATAATGTAGACATTTCTTCATTCACCTCCTGATATTGGGATCAAAGTGCCACCATATAATGTAGACATTTCTTCATTTACCTACAGATATTAGGATCAAAGTGCCACCATATAATGTAGACATTTCTTCATTCACCTCCAGATATTGGGATCAAAGTGCCACCACATAATGTTGACATTTCTTCATTCACCTCCAGATATTGGGATCAAAGTGCCACCATATAATGTAGACATTTCTTCATTCACCTCCAGATATTGGGATCAAAGTATCACCATATGATGTAGACATTTCTTCATTCACCTCCAGATATTAGGATCAAAGTACTACCATATAATGTAGACATTTCTTCATTTACCTCCAGATATTGGGATCAAAGTACCACCATATAATGTAGACATTTCTTCCTTCATCTCCAGACATTAGGATCAAAGTACCGCCATATAATGTAGACATTTTCCCCTTCATCTCCAGATATTAGTATCAAAGTACAACCACTTAATGTAGACATTTCTTCATTCACCTCCAGATATTAGGATCAAAGTACCATCATATAATGTAGACATTTCTTCGTTCACCTCCAGATATTTTGGTATCAAAGTGCCACCATATAATGTAGACATTTCTTCCTTCATCTCCAGATATTGGGATCAAAGTACCACCACTGACTGTAGACATTTCTTCCTTCATATCCAGATATTGTGATCCAAGTGCCACTATATAATGTAGACATTTCTTCATTCATCTCCTGATAGTATGATCAAAGTACCACCAAATAATGTAGATATTTCTTCCTTCATCTCCAGATATTGGGATCAAAGTGCCACCATATAATGTAGACATTTCTTCCTTCATCTCCAGATATTGGGATCAAAGTGCCACCATATAATGTAGACATTTCTTCCTTCATCTCCAGATATTGGGATCAAAGTGCCACCATATAATGTAGACATTTCTTCATTCATCTCCAGATATTATGATCAAAGTGCCACCATATAATGTAGACAATTCTTCATTCATCTCCAGATATTATGATCAAAGTACCACCATATAATGTAGATATTTCTTCATTCATCTCCAGATATTATGATCAAAGTACCACCATATAATGTAGACATTTATTCATTCATCTCCAGATATTATGATCAAAGTGCCACCATATAATGTAGACATTTCTTCATTCATCTCCTGATATTATGATCAAAGTACCACCATATAATGTAGACATTTCTTCATTCATCTCCAGATATTAGGATCAAAGTACCACCACTTAATGCAGACATTTTTCTCCTTCATCTTCAGATATTATGATCACAGTACCACCACTCCACGAGACACGTACTTTCTCGCCCGATTTTTGATCTCATACTCAAATGACCACTGAGTCGGGAAGATTACACTTCCTACAAACTAGTAGATGAGCACACGAAGTAAACACATCCTTCTTTTATAATTTCCCAATCCCGAGAAAAGCAGAAGATGAAAGGAGAAACGCCTAGCACTTCAGTTGTACAATCACATACAAACTTATAAAAGTAATTCTCCCAATTACTCAGAAAAAAACACACCATTTTTTTGTTTGATTTTGATTAATAGGAAAGAGCCAGCAATTATATTTGAAGCTACAAGAAAAAAACACAAAATATTTTCATGACGCTGGTTGGGTTGATCAAGGTGTAATTTCGAGTGAATGTGACGTTAACTTTATTGATTCTAGAACGTTCATAAAGAGATCAAACGAGTTTTTAAAGGTGCAAAAAGGTTAGTAACTAATGGACGTGAGCTTATCCTGGGTCTTAAAATGAGAGTGCGTCTGAGTTTGGGTAAACAGAAATAGATGAGTTAACATCGTTTTAGAGGGACGGAGTCTTAACGATGATAACCAGTTCTGAAAAGTGCATCATTATAGAGAAGGAGAATTGTTTAAACGAGTATCGACTTGCGCTTTACAAGTTTCTCTGACAGCACAAGAAATGAAAGAAGTTGTTTCTAATCTGTCGTGACGTAGTTTAAAATATTAATCAGACAGTTTAGAATACCCCAGAGGCCAATAGTTATAGAAATCGTAGTACATTGGAAAAATAGTAGACCACTAAATATATACACATATATCTCAATCGTCAGATATTGGAAAAAGAAGGCAACTAATTATGTATACGCGTATATATAAATATATATTGGTTATAATATAGATCAAGAAGGTGAAACACAGAAAAAGATCAGAAGCGGGACAGCAAAAGCAGCAGTGAATTTTAAAAACATGAACAAAATATGGAAATAAAAAAATACTAAGCAAGGAAAAAAAAAATATATATATATATATATATATATTTATTCTTGCCCCACCCATTTTCCTCCTCTTTTCTTAAGAAATGAAGAACAAACTTGGCGATGTCCTATTTGTTCAGAGTATGGCCACATTCAGTGACAGAGCTGCTGTACTAGTTTATAGTGTGAAATAGAAAGAGTCACATAATTGAGTTCTGAGTAGACAAATAGCAGTTACGGTGTTGTAAACATTTCAGACTCAGAAAATAAAAAAAGTAGTCGATGTTCATTTTCAGCTGTTATTGGAAAAAGTGTGGGGATGGAGGTGATAGTAGTAACAGAGTTATTGAGAGAGGGGAATTTTCCCGGTTGTTATTGGAAAATTTGCTTGGATAATTGTAACATCATGATTTGAACCGTCAACCTGTCCAGGCAACATGTCCAGGAATTAGGCTGACAAACAACTTCAGGGACAGGTCAAGTTCATGAGATAAATGTCACTATTAAGAGTTCATAATAGCGTTATTTTAAAACTTAGAGGTTAAACTATTTGGCAAGAAGGTGTTTTGTTTTGTCAATTTTAACACAGAGTTCAAAGAGAGTTTAGATCTCGTGACAAATGATTTGCTGCGGATGGCCTGCACAAAGAGTAAGTCAAAAGCTTATGCAAATGAGACGGGGGTATTTAATCTCGGGCACATTTTGAAGATGAAGTTTCGAAGATTTAGAGTTTGGAGTAGAATCAGAAATGTAAACTAGAAGAGCTTAGTCCTGCTTCGGCCAAACTGCCTGAAGGCAGAATGATAGCTATTGACAATTGGATTAGAATCAGAGAACAGTTAGAGAACACAGACAGAGCAGATAACTAGAATTAGAGATGTAATAAAAAAGCAAGTGAATTAGATAATTAGAGAACAGTACAGAATACATAAGTTCAAGACAGTAATAACATAATTTAGTTGTGAAGTGTTTTCAAATGAGATTCAGAAGTTTGGTGCTCTAGAAATCAAATAGTAAGTAGATCAAATGAAATCGAAGTGGAACATAAGGCAGTTGTGAATGTAACATAAAATATTAATTGTCACAACCAATAAGTACTGGAGATGTCTCCATCAACATCGGCGGTTGCCTAGAGAGTTAATCTCGATGAAGAATAGTATTTACAAATTACATGCAGCACTATAAGTCAGCACTATACATAATATAACATATATATATATAATAATTTATTATATTTATTACTTATAATAATTTTATTATTTTATCATAACAAATCCTATTATTTATTATTAATAAATTAGAATATTTATAACTTGAGCCCTTGACCTGATTATTTGGGTGTGGGTGGGGTTGGAGCTGCGGTGGAGATAAACTCTGGTAAAAATCTCAAAGTCTCTTTCTCTTGTTTTATTTATGACTTGAAGGCAAAGATTGGAATACACTCAGTTTGGAGTAATTACCGCCCTTACTACATATGTACAATACGTCACGAAAACGGAGCCACGACTGAGAATATGACAGGCACTTCTTGGTACTCCCAGAGGAGACGACGAATGAGAAGACTAGAATATAGACCTCTTTGAAGAAGACAGATGGAAACAGATGAAAAAGATGGGGAAGACATTGAGTGATCTTTGGAGAATGGCACCAAACAGGACTGCCTGGAAAGTGCCTTTTAAGACGTATGTTCCACAGGGACTTAAAATGTAGAAGAATTATAGATTACAAGTCAGTTACATAGAACCGAGCTGTCTAATTCACCCTTTTATCACAAAATAACGGTTGTTGTGTTAAATTATTTAATAACTTTTCACATAAATTATTGAAGTACTCTCTAGCAACAATATTTTAACGTTTGTATACGTCTCGATAAGCCTCAAAGAGGTCCTCAATGTAATGAAGAATATATCCTGATATATTTTGTATTTATCTATCCTGACATTTCCAATATTAGGAAGGAACAATCATCATTTATGGGTCAAGTAATGAAAAGGGAACAGCTGAAATATATTTTGTACACAAGTTGGAAAGTTGAGGGACGAAGTGATAGAGAGAAGCATAGAGAAAAGATACCAGACAGCTTAAGAGAATGGCTTGGCAGAAGGTCAACAACAGAAATGATAAATAACTGTCGTGATCGAAAGTTGTGGAGAGACATGATCACCTACGCCAGCAGGCTCGGTACTTGATGATGATGATCCTGATATATGGTTGCAAACATAGGACAACTGGGCAGTAAACACAATATTTGAAAGCCACAGCCCAGATTTTTTCCCCTATTTTTTACTGAAATATATTAAGAATACCATGAGCTGTTGGAAGGAGTAACGATCTTGTAAGCAATGACGAGGCTGAAAGATTGCTTCTAACGTCAGCAGGAAACTCATATATTTTTTTTCTGCCGCGTAATAAGAGCATGAAATGAGTTCCGGTTCAAGATGGAGGCGTAGTTTATCTCATCTCTTGCAATGGACGATTGATCGAACGCCTAACAAGTCACCATCGTAAAATATCGTTTGTTACCGAAACGGAAAGTCTAGTCCTCCATTGTAATTACGTAAAACAACACAGATAGATGATGAATAACAACATATATTGAAGCCGAAAGATAACACAAATCGGCCTCGCTCCAACTTGCTGGTAGTTAAAAAATGTACAATGAACAATGTACCAGTAAGGAAAAAAATAGCGCTTATCTGCAGGGCAATGAGAGAGCGCGATCTGGATATTGTGGGTATTAGCGCATGCAGGTGACCTGGTGCATGTAGGAGCTGTATAAATAACAAACAGTTGCACGTCATTCACTTTGGTAGAAGCGAAAACAATCACACTGAAAGTGTAGCTGTCCTTATGTAGAAGCGATAACCACGACGCTGAAAGTGTAGCTGTCCTTATGTAGAAGCGACAACCACAACGCTGAAAGTGTAGCTGTCCTTATGTAGAAGCGACAACCACCACGCTGAATGTGTAGCTGTCCTTATGTAGAAGCGACAACCACCACGCTGAAAGTGTAGCTGTCCTTATGTAGAAGCGATAACCACCACGCTGAAAGTGTAGCTGTCCTTATGTAGAAGCGACAGCCACCACGCTGAAAGTGTAGTTGTCCATATGTAGAAGCGACAACCACCACGCTGAAAGTGTAGCTGTCCTTATGTAGAAGCTACAACCACCACGCTGAAAGTGTAGCTGTCCTTATGTAGAAGCTACAACCACCACGCTGAAAGTGTAGCTGTCCTTATGTAGAAGCTACAACCACCACGCTGAAAGTGTAGCTGTCCTTATGTAGAAGCGACAACCACCACGCTGAAAGTGAAGCTGTCCTTATGTAGAAGCTACAACCACCACGCTGAAGGTGTAGTTGTCCTTATTTAGAAGCGACAACCACCACGCTGAAGGTGTAGCTGTCCTTATAATAAAGCGACAACCACCACGCTGAAGGTGTAGCTGTCCTTATGTAGAAGCGACAACCTCCACGCTGAAGGTGTAGCTGTCCTTATGTAGAAGTCGACAGTCACCACGCTGAAGTTGTAGCTGTCCTTATGTAGAAGCGACAACCACCACGCTGAAAGTGTAGCTGTCCTTATGTAGAAGCTACAACCACCACGCTGAAAGTGTAGCTGTCCTTATGTAGAAGCGACAACCACCACGCTGAAAGTGTAGCTGTCCTTATGTAGAAGCGACAACCACCACGCTGAAAGTTTAGTTGTCCTTATGTAGAAGCTACAACCACCACGCTGAAGGTGTAGTTGTCCTTATTTAGAAGCGACAACCACCACGCTGAAGGTGTAGCTGTCCTTATAATAAAGCGACAACCACCACGCTGAAGGTGTAGCGGTCCTTATGTAGAAGCGACAACCACCACGCTGAAGGTGTAGCTGTCCTTATGTAGAAGCGACAACCACAACGCTGAAAGTGTAGCTGTCCTTATGTAGAAGTCGACAGTCACCACGTTGATGGTGTAGCTGTCCTTATGTAGAAGCGACAACCACCACGCTGAAGGTGTTGCTGTCCTTATGTAGAAGCGACAACCATCCCGCTGAAAGTGTAGCTGTCCTTATGTAGAAGCGACAACCACCACGCTGAAGGTGTAGCTGTCCTTATGTAGAAGCGACAACCACCACGCTGAAGGTGTAGCTGTCCTTATGTAGAAGTCGACAGTCACCACGCTGAAGGTGTAGCTGTCCTTATGTAGAAGCGACAACCACCACGCTGAACGTGTAGCTGTCCTTATGTAAAAGCGACAACCACCACGCTGAAGGTGTAGCTGTCCTTATGTAGAAGCGACAACCACCACGCTGAAGGTGTAGCTGTCCTTATGTAGAAGCGACAACCACTACGCTGATGGTGTAGCTGTCCTTATTTAGAAGCGACAACCACTACGCTGAAGGTGTAGCTGTCCTTTTTTAGAAGCGACAACCACCACGCTGAAAGTGTAGCTGTCCTTATGTAGAAGCGACAACCTCCACGCTGAAGGTGTAGCTGTCCTTATGTAGAAGCGACAACCTCCACGCTGAAGGTGTAGCTGTCCTTATGTAGAAGCGACAACCACCACGCTGAAAGTGTAGCTATCCTTATGTAGAAGCTACAACCACCACGCTGAAGGTGTAGCTGTCCTTATGTAGAAGCGACAACCACCACGCTGAAAGTGTAGCTATCCTTATGTAGAAGCTACAACCACCACGCTGAAGGTGTAGCTGTCCTTTTTTAGAAGCGACAACCACCACGCTGAAGGTGTAGCTGTCCTTATGTAGAAGCGACAACCTCCACGCTGAAGGTGTAGCTGTCCTTATGTAGAAGCGACAACCACCACGCTGAAGGTGTAGCTGTCCTTATGTAGAAGCGACAACCACCACGCTGAAAGTGTAGCTGTCCTTATGTAGAAGCTACAACCACCACGCTGAAGGTGTAGCTGTCCTTATGTAGAAGCGACAACCACCACGCTGAAAGTGTAGCTATCCTTATCATATGTAGAAGCGACAACCACCACGCTGAAAGTGTAGCCGTCCTTATGTAAAAGCGACAACCACCACGCTGAAGGTGTAGCTGTCCTTATGTAGAAGTGACAACCACCACGCTTAAGGTGTAGCTGTCCTTTTTTAGAAGCGACAACCACTACGCTGAAGGTGTAGCTGTCCTTTTTTAGAAGCGACAACCACCACGCTGAAGGTGTAGCTGTCCTTTTTTAGAAGCGACAACCACCACGCTGAAAGTGTAGCTGTCCTTATGTAGAAGCGACAACCACCACGCTGAAAGTGTAGCTGTCCTTATGTAGAAGCGACAACCACCACGCTGAAGGTGTAGCTGTCCTTATGTAGAAGCGACAACCACCACTCTGAAGGTGTAGCTGTCCTTACGTCACGAGCTGCAGAACGATTTCTTGTTAAATGGGCACCAATCAATGAAACGATCACTACAGCCCGATTCCAGTCGAGATATTTGAAAGTAACGATCGTAAAGTGTTCTGAGCCAACAAGCGAAGACAATGACCATAATAAAGATCTATTCTATTTATTAGTAGACAGCGTCAATAGAACATCGCCATCATTATGGGCGACTTAATGTCAAGATAGGAGATGTTAACAAATGAATTGAAAGATAATTCATTAATAAGAAAATACATAATAGACATCGTTAATAAAATTATCAGAAAGGAGAGAAAAGCTAGGAATAGCCCCCGCCATAGAAGTTATAAAGAAACAAGAGATAAAATGGTTTGGCCACGTGACAAGGCAGAGAGATCAAAGCACAACACGAGCCATCAATATACGTTGCGAGAATAGGAAACATAACAGCAGCAAAAGTGAACAGAAGAGTAAAAGACCACAACTGATACCTCCTATGCGTTAAAATCAAGATAATGATCTACTTTTCACATCTGCGCCGATAAAACAATGTCGTACGCCGGAAATATTTCATTTTCGACAAATCAAGTGTTGTGAATGCGACCTTCCATCGTCTAGGCTTGTTCTGCGCTTTACGTCACACTGGTGCTGTTCATGACCGTTGTTGTATTTGCTTGACGCCAGTTATTTATATGTTCTCATTAATGTGAACTGCTTCGTCAGCCGCAGTTTTATCTCTTTAGGGAATTTTCACCGTGTTCTGTTCGTCGTAGGCTACATTCAGTAGAGTAATCAAGAATCTAAAGGGTGCGTCATTGCTGTGTTTGAAATGTTATGTGTGCTACGTCATCGTAAATCCCTAGACCGGCCGTACGCTAATCTTACGGTCTGTTGTTTGATGTGCGACGGGGATAATCTGACGACTAACTGTGTGTTTATATGTTCGAAATTGGAGTCAACAACGACGCCCTAACATCATCAAGCGCTATACGTTTGTAAAGAAATATGACGATCATCACTTTCGGGAGGACGTGAACTTCTGGTATTTGGTGGATAGGCGGCAGGAACCATTGCAGGCTATGTATGAAAAGTGTTCCTTGTTGCAGTTTCCTCATATTCCAAGTCCATGGAGGGGCTGGTTAGTCTCGAGGCAAGACGCCGGCCTCGGAACAGAGAGGTTGTGGGTTCAAATCTCGGCTACACCGGTTGGGATTTTTATTTATGATTTTGCTCTGCGACAACCACACCTGGTCTCAGCAGCGAGGTCCGGCTTGAAACGTCAATTACTCATCGACGGAAAAAAACATGAGTACCTCCGAAGTCGGAGTTATCTGCCTATGCGGCGAGGGACCCCTGTGCACGCAAGTAGTATAGATTGGCATTTACATGCAACAAATGTGCTTCCATCTGCAGCCAAATTGCTGCAGCTGGGTTGTTTTTTCTTATATAAATAGTCTACCTGCAGATGGAAGCACATTTTTTGGTGCCGTTTTTCCTTATATGAGAGTCTACCGTTTTTCCTTATATGAGAGTCTACCCGCCCATTTTTTTTTGTTCCGGTGACCTCTCGGGTGACCTCTCGTTGACCTCTCGGGTGAGCGCTCGTGGTGTTGTGGTGACCTCCCGCGGCGATGGTGAAGGGGCGGCGGTGGTATCATAACTTTCACATTCTTTTTACTTTCAATGGTGCCGTAACTTTCATAAAGCTATTCTTTCTTTATACTCTCAGGCAATAAAAAACAGTGACAAGTTTATTTATTGTTTTAAAAACTTCCTTTAGAATTAAAGGTAACAACTTAGGCCGTTACACATGCTACACGAAGGTACATTACCGAACTTAGTAACTACACGCGAAACACCGCGTTTAATGTTAAGCGAGATCAAAGAGCTCGGTAGACGCGCAGCGAAGACGCGCCGCGAAGACGCGCAGCAAGGGGCCGCGTTTAACATTAAGCGAGATCAAAGAGTTCCCGTTAGACGGACCGCGTTTACATCAAAGAATCTGCCTCCCGTGGTGAAATCTCTGTAGCCGGTAAGTGTTCATCAGGAGTGTCATTTATCAGGGAAATTTTACTGGGTGGTTGTTTTAATGTGAGATGTTTAGGGGAAATTAACACTGACAAGTTTATTTATTTATTGTTTTATTCGTATATATATATTGAACAATAGATAATACATGGTTTAGACAAAAATGTATTCTTTAACTAATGTACATTATACACATATTTAATACATAGAAAACAAAGTAGTTTATTTACAATCAGTAATACATGATAGTGTTAAATGGCTAAAGGGGAGGTGGTCACGTTGTCAGAATGGAAGTTTATTTATTTATTGTTTTATTCGTATATATCCCACAATAGATAATACAGGGGTAGACAATAATGTAGTCTTTAACTATTGTACATTATAGACAAGTATAATACATAAGAAACAAAGTAGTTTATTTACAAGAAGTAATACATGATACTGTTAAATTGCTAAAGGGGCGGTGGTCACGTTGTTCAGAATGGACCTGTCACTTGATGGGGTGAGGTAGTAAGTTGGAAGTTGTAGTAGTAGGTTAGAAGTTGGCGTGTAATAGAAGTAGTAGGTAGTCGGATGTGGAAGTTGTAGTTGTAGAGGTAGCTGGTTGTGGAGGTAGTTGATAGTAGAAGTTGTAGTAGTGAAAGTTGTAGTAGAGCAGGGGACGACGTTCAAATGAACAGACGACGACTTTTATTCGATGGACTCAACAAGCAAAGACCAAAACGTTACTCCCAAACCAACGAAAGCTTAGACTTTGGAGTTCTATATCTTTAGCACTTCAATGAATAACAGACAACAATAATGGTGAACCTTACAGATAAGAAAACTTAGTTCCAAACCCCAAAATTTCGTCTCATAACTAAAAAAAGTTGAACTCAAAACATTAAAAAAAATCTTGGTCCAAAGTCAAAAATAGTTAGACACGGTAGGGCAAAAGGGCATATTCTTTCCAACCAATACTCCCTATTCTTCTACACATCTGCATCTCGAAGCCTTCGAATTTATATTCAATGTTTGGCTACTGACTATATTTTGCGCCGATTGCTCAGAGTCGATTCTATATTCAACCACTGAACTCTATGTCGATGTAGTAGACACGTATGTCATGTCATTGTAACAGTCATGTCGATGTAGTAGACACGTATGTCATGTCATTGTAACAGTCATGTCAATGTAACAGTCATTTCGTTGTAATAGTCATCTCGTTGTAACAGTCACGTATGTCATGTCGTTTTATCAGAGACGTATGGTATGTCGTGATGGATGAATGTAGGTTGTCGACTGTGCCATGATGGATGAATGTAGGTTGTCGACGGTGCCATGATGGATGATGTAGGTTGTCGACTGTGCCATGATGGATGAATGTAGGTTGTCGACGGTGCCATGATGGATGCTGTAGGTTGTCGACTGTGCCATGCTGGATGAATGTAGATTGTCGACTATGCCATGATGGATGAATGTAGGTTGTCGACTGTGCCATGATGGATGCTGTAGGTTGTCGACTGTGCCATGATGGATGAATGTAGATTGTCGACTGTGCCATGATGGATGCTGTAGGTTGTCGACTGTGCCATGCTGGATGAATGTAGATTGTCGACTGTGCCATGATGGATGCTGTAGGTTGTCGACTGTGCCATGCTGGATGAATGTAGATTGTCGACTGTGCCATGATGGATGCTGTAGGTTGTCGACTGTGCCATGCTGGATGAATGTAGATTGTCGACTGTGTCATGATGGATGATGTAGGTTGTCTAGTGTCGCATGATGGCTGTTGTAGGTTGTCTAGTGTCGGGATGGCTGAATGTAGGTTCTGTCTAGTGTCTCATGATGGTTGTATGTAGATTGTCGACTGTGTCGAGATGGATGAATGTAGGTTGTCGACTGTGCCATGATGGATCATGTAGGTTGTCGACTGTGTCGAGATGGACGAATGTAGGTTGTCGACTGGGCCATGATGGATCATGTAGGTTGTCGACTGTGCCATGATGGCTGAATGTAGGTTCTGTCTAGTGTGTCGTGATGAGTGTATGTAGATTGTCTAGTGTGCCATGATGGTTGTATGTAATTGTCGAGTATGCTCCAACAAATCACCGCGCCATTTAAACTTCTTTGAACGCAATGGACACAGATGTTCACCAGAAGAAACCTCATTATGAGAAACCATCTGGAGAAAATCCAATAACCCTTTCGTCAACCATATTTAACATACCTAGTTTAACTTCATCAAACATCAAGCTCAACAATACTTAGCATGCCTACTTTAAAAACATCGATACAATTGAATAACCTTTTATCGATAAGCCTTAACGTACTTTAAGAGAAAATATTCCAACTTACAGTGTAAAATATAATGTCATTCCGATAGACTGAACACTAGTATGAACTTCCTTGAAACAACCAAACTTATAACACGAAAGCCCTGAAGGGTCTAGTTTAAATATAAATTGGTAACAAATGAATACATTATCCAATCAGAGAGTGACTATGCCAACATCGACTGATATCTGGATTAACCATTCAGAAAAGAGCATTAACATTGGAGGCGGAGCAAAGTTATGACTGACATCTGTATTATAACCATTCAGAAAAGAGCATTAACATGGGAGGCGGAGCAAAGAAATGGCTGACATCTGTATTATAACCAGTCAGAAAAGAGCATTACTATGAACGGCAGAGTGATTAACCAATCATAGAAGAGCGTAACTTTGAAAACGGTTCCAGTTCCATCTTAAGGTAAATCAATTGGTCGGGTTCTCAGCGAGGATCGTGGGCGTTTCTGGTCCATAGAATGTGTTTGGATAAACTTATGAAGGAGTTTATGTTCCTGGGGGTTGATATTATTCACACATATGATAAGGCGTGTAAGAAACATTCCAAGTTTTATAAAGCGATGACTAACCTAGTATATACATGATCGGAGAGAAATGAGCTGTTATTTACTGGAATAATTCAGAGAGTCGGTGGTCATGATATCTACGCCACGTTTGTAACCATCGTTATCGAAATACTTTCAGATCGAATTCGCGATTTCGGTCGTCTTGTTGTTCTATATACCCTCGCCTATCGATTAGTTAAGAATCATGTTAAAGACATGTTCGACTCTGATTCCGACATTTGTGTTTTAGAAACGGACTTTGGTACTTGGACCGGTGGTATCATCGGAAGAGAATTTGGAGAGTGGTTACTAAAAGAAGGTGGTTTGGAAAATTTTCTAGACCTCTCTAACGAAGAAGCTACAACACTGTGGACTCTACTTCACAACAGCCTTTGGTCTTTAAGAGCTTTACCTAGAAATGTTTATCTGTGAATTTATATATTTTCCCTAATAAAAGTTTGGTAACCCCCACAGCATTTGTTACTGCCTTACAATATTGTTTACCAGGTCACGACACCCTCTCGCACAGATGCTGAGGGTTGTCCTGTAGTAGGCCTGCGATTGTAATAAGAATGGTTTGCTCCAGCTTTGAAATCTGAAATTTTCACAAAAAGAGATGGTGTTACTCAGTTCCCCTATAATGGGGATGTTGAGTTACTAAAAATAGATTCTGATCTCTGATGCAATACCTGATTAGTTACTAAAAATAGAATGTGACCTATGATCCAATAATAGAATACTCATTGTACTGGTGACCAATTGAAACTGTATGTACTCATTCACCCAATACTCTCACATCAACATGGAAAAGTGAATTCCCAGTCATAGAAAAGTATGTTGTCACGATAGGTGTGTCAATAACAAGGAATAAAAATCATTAAAGACATCCTAATTAAGTTGTGAAATTTTGGTGGTTGAGAGATAAATCTGAAGATAAGCACATCAAACTATAAGAACAAGGAAACAATCGTATATTACACACTCTTAGAGCCAGTGTTAAGTTAACACGTATTTAGTTAAAATAGAAGGTTATAAATTGAGTAGAGGTAAACTTATACCTTATGGCTCATCTACTTTTTCGAATAAACTCATTAAAATTAAAATAAGTCAAATAAAAACAAACAAATATGATCTTTATATAATGTTTATTTTCACAATAAAACTAGACAACACATGTTACACGTTCAAATATTTATAATTGAACAACGATGCTTTAAATAGTGCAAATATGGATACAAATCATCTGAAAAAGTACACATATAACAACATAGTCATGTGTTTAATGCTTAAATTACAAGTTTACGTGGTCTCCCACGTGGTTTTTTAAATACACAAGGATCGCAAAATTTAACACAATTTTGTTTATTGTTCTTAATAGCATAAGATCCATCAGTTATATTAGTGATCGAACGGGGATCAATTCGTTTGTGGGCTGTGTCTGTGAGAACAGTCGAAAGGTCACTCTGTTGATACTGGAAGTCGTCATAAACGGGAGGAGCAGCGATCGACCACTCACCCTCATTGGTCGTTTGTTCTCTGTCATAGTCTGAGCGAAATGTAGAAGCTCCATCAGTGGTTGCTTGTATACCGTCACACTCAGCTGAGAGAATCGTAGACCCATCACCTGTGGCTACTTGTAGTCTGTCACACTCTGAGAGAATCGTAGACTTCAGAGCCACTAAAGTCTCAAATTCAGGCTGTGTTAGTGTTATACCGTAACGTGTTGGGAATTTCAACCCCGTTTTGCCATCGTATTTTCTAAGATGAATTAAAGTCTTTGCTCGATATCTCGAAACTGAGACAGCCTTCAAACCATTCTTCTGTAGAGGTTTTACATACTCGCCATTACGAGCGGCATAGAAAAAAGCACCATCACAGTCAACATTAACAGCGGAATCACACATATCCATTCTAACGGACTCCGTTCTAAAAAGCACACGACTTGGTAGCAGGGCTCTGACTTTCTGTATGTAGCAGCACTGAGAACGGCTGCCCTTTATACCCTGTAACAAGGGGGCGTGGCCAGTCTATTTATAGTAACCAATGGAATACGTTCTATTTATAGTAACTGATGCAATACGTCATTGGACGTGATGAGACATGTTCAGAGAGCGGCCATCTTTGATGAATCATGGGAAGTTTGTCCCACGAGGCCGATGTATCCATGGAGTCATCAAAACAAATGATGATCCAGAGGGCGGGGCCTACACTGACAAGTTGGAGACAAACTCGAGTATAGCATGTTATGTTCATTAGAGGGAAGTGTTCTTGTGAACACAGGATTGGGCTTGACAAGTAAAATATCAACTAAACTTTAGTTTCTATTACTTCTGAAATACTTTTTAGAATCTTGGTTCTGTGATCAATAGCTAGGATGGGGGAAATAATTTTGCCACATTCTTGTATACGGTTTATGAAGCGCTCCTTGTCTATAGAAAACTGCTGCCAAGAATAATTGGGTTCGTCATTTTCATCATCGTGGATTGTTAAAACAATCGTTTCTTCACAAAAATGAACCTAGAATAAAACGAGACAATTTAGGTTTAAAAGCCAGCAAAAACTTCTAAATGAAAAACACTTTATAATAAAATATCTCTGCACAACGCTGTAGCTGATGTCATTTCTCTTTGTTTCCCTCTGTCTTTTCACCCCTCACGTTTTCAAGTTGGTACAAGTTATTACAGCGGTTCTCATTACAAGTCACAACATCCAAGTATTGGATATCTCTTTCACTTCCCACCTAGTAACCTATTGTCCATGAGTCTCTTGGGTAAGTAAAACCTGCTTCTACGTAAAATTTACTCTACTCCACCTCCAGAGGATAATACGTCAAAAGATTTACCAGTATTAATATTATTCCACTTGTCGTTTTCTTTGATGTTACAGTTACTTCTTTATGGTATTAACGATGAATCCTTTATTTTTTCGGTTTCCTTTACTATAACGTCAATCATTACTAGCAACTAGTTTCAAAATTTTCATTACATGTGGAAATTTACTATTTATCATCATCAATAAAGATAATGTCTCTACTAGTTGTGTAATAACCCAGTAATAAAGATAACGAAGAAGAAACAGAGAATATCAAAATCAAAAGGTAAACTCGACTCCAAAGCAATTACTTACCTTGGTAGCTCTATCGGTTAGTGTATCACCTTGCTGGCTGCAAGCGTATTGTTCTTTCCACGTTGCGTTAATTTGTTTAAAATAAATATCATGTTCAAAGATTTGTATATCTCTATTACCCGTCGAGGAGTGGTTGTTAATTATTTCAGTTGGAATCTCCAGTCTTCCAGCTCCCTGATTTTGAGAGCCGGTGATGTAGGTGTCAGAGGTTTCACTAGAGTTTAAAAACCTTTCACGTATATTTGTCTTTTTGAAAATTGAGTCTAAAGTTAAACCATTATTAAAATTACCACTAGGCCATATTGTCGTGGTTTGCGTGCTCATTGACAAATCACTATCTTCATCACTGTCTTCCTCTTCTGAACTTGAGTTTATTCGAAAAAGTAGATGAGCCATAAGGTATAAGTTTACCTCTACTCAATTTATAACCTTCTATTTTAACTAAATACGTGTTAACTTAACACTGGCTCTAAGTGTATGTAATATACGATTGTTTCCTTGTTCTTATAGTTTGATGTGCTTATCTTCAGATTTATCTCTCAACCACCAAAATTTCACAACTTAATTAGGATGTCTTTAATGATTTTTTGTTCCTTGTTATTGACACACCTATCGTGACGACATACTTTTCTATGACTGGGAGTTTACTTTTCCATGTTGATGTGAGAGTATTGGGTGAATGAGTACATACAGTCTCAATTGGTCACCAGTACAATGAGTATTCTGTTATTGGATCATAGGTCACATTCTATTTTTAGTAACTAATCAGGTATTGCATCAGAGATCAAAATCTATTTTTAGTAACTCAACATCCCCATTATAGGGGAACTGAGTAACACCATCTCTTTTTGTGAAAATTTCAGATTTCAAAGCTGGAGCAAACCATTCTTATTACAATCGCAGGCCTACTACAGGACAACCCTCAGCATCTGTGCGAGAGGGTGTCGTGACCTGGTAAACAATATTGTAAGGCAGTAACAAATGCTGTGGGGTTACCAAACTTTTATTAGGGAAAATATATAAACTCACAGATAAACATTTCTAGGTAAAGCTCTTAAAGACCAAAGGCTGTTGTGAAGTAGAGTCCACAGTGTTGTAGCTTCTTCGTTAGAGAGGTCTAGAAAATTTTCCAAACCACCTTCTTTTAGTAACCACTCTCCAAATTCTCTTCCGATGATACCACCGGTCCAAGTACCAAAGTCCGTTTCTAAAGTACAAATGTCGGAATCAGAGTCGAACATGTCTTTAACATGATTCTTAACTAATCGATAGGCGAGGGTATATAGAACAACAAGACGACCGAAATCGCGAATTCGATCTGAAAGTATTTCGATAACGATGGTTACAAACGTGGCGTAGATATCATGACCACCGACTCGCTGAATTATTCCAGTAAATAACAGCTCATTTCTCTCCGATCATGTGTATACTAGGTTAGCCATCACGTTATAAAACTTGGAATGTTTCTTATACGCCTTATCATATGTGTGAATAATATCAACCCCCAGGAACATAAACTCCTACATAAGTTTATCCAAACACATTCTATGGACCAGAAACCCCACAATCCTCGATGAGAACCCGACCAATTCATTTACCATAAGATGGAACTGGAACCGCTTTCAAAGTTACGCTCTTCTATAATTGGTTAATCACTCTGCCGTTCATAGTAATGCTCTTTTCTGAATGGTTATAATACAGATGTCAGTCATTTCTTTGCTCCGCCTCCCATGCTAATACTCTTCTCTGAATGGTTATAATACAGATGTCAGTCATTTCTTTGCTCCGCCTCCAATGTTAATGCTCTTCTCTAATTGGTTAATCCAGATATCAGTCGATGTTGGCATAATCACTCGCTGATTGGATAATGTATTCATTTGTTACCAGGCTATATTTAAACAAGACCCTTCAGGGCTTTCGTGTTATAAGTTTGGTTGCTTCAAGGAAAGTTACTATTCATTCTAACGGATTGAGATTCTATTTTACACAGTAAGTTGGAATATTTTCTCTTAAAGTACGTTAAGGCTTATCGATAAAAGGTTATTCAATTGTATCGATGTTTTTAAAGTAGGTATGCTAAGTATTGTTGTGTTTGATGAAGTTAAACTAGGTATGTTAAATATGGTTGAGGAAAGGGTTATTGGATTTTCTCCAGATGGTTTCTCATAATGAGGTTTCTTCTGGTGAACATCCGTGTCCATTATGTTCAAAGAAGTTTAAATGGCGCGGTGATTTGTTGGAGCATACTCGACAATTACATACAACCATCATGGCACACTAGACAATCTACATACACTCATCACGACACACTAGACAGAACCTACATTCAGCCATCATGGCACAGTCGACAACCTACATGATCCATCATGGCCCAGTCGACAACCTACATTCGTCCATCTCGACACAGTCGACAACCTACATGATCCATCATGGCACAGTCGACAACCTACATTCATCCATCATGGCACAGTCGACAACCTACATTCATCCATCTCGACACAGTCGACAATCTACATACAACCATCATGAGACACTAGACAACCTACATTCATCCATCATGGCACAGTCGACAACCTACATGATCCATCATGGCACAGTCGACAACCTACATGATCCATCCCGACACAGTCGACAACCTACATTCATCCATCATGGCACAGTCGACAACCTACATTCGTCCATCATGGCACAGTCGACAACCTACATGATCCATCATGGCACAGTCGACAACCTACATGATCCATCATGGCACAGTCGACAACCTACATTCGTCCATCACGACATACCATACGTCTCTGATAAAACGACATGACATACGTGACTGTTACAACGAGATGACTATTACAACGAAATGACTGTTACATTGACATGACTGTTACATTGACATGACTGTTACATTGACATGACTGTTACATTGACATGACATACGTGTCTACTACATCGACATGACTGATACAACGACATGGCTATTACAACGACATACCATACGTCTCTGATAAAACGACATGACATACGTGACTGTTACAACGAGATGACTATTACAACGAAATGACTGTTACATTGACATGACTGTTACATTGACATGACTGTTACATTGACATGACATACGTGTCTACTACATCGACATGACTGATACAACGACATGGCTATTACAACGACATACCATACGTCTCTGATAAAACGACAAGACATACGTGTCTGTTACAATGACATGACATACGTGTCTACTACATCAACAGAGAGTTCAGTGATTGAATATAGAATCGACTCTGAGCAATCGGCGCAAAATATAGTCAGTAGCCAAACATTGAATATAAATTCGAAGGCTTCGAGATGCAGATGTGTAGAAGAATAGGGAGTATTGGTTGGACAGAATATGCCCTTTTGCCCTACCGTGTCTAACTTTTTTGACTTTGGACCTAGATTTTTAATGTTTTGAGTTCAACTTTTTAGTTATGAGACGAAATTTTGGGGTTTGGAACTAAGTTTTCTTATCTGTAAGGTTCACCATTACTGTTGTCTGTTATTCGTTGAAGTGCTAAAGATATAGAACTCCAAAGTCTAAGCTTTCGTTGGTTTGGGAGTAACGTTTTGGTCTTTGCTTGTTGAGTCAGTCGAATAAAAGTCGTCGTCTGTTAATTTGAACGTCGTCCCCTGCTCTACTACAACTTTCACTACTACAACTTCTACACCGACTACGTCTACAACTACAACTTTCACTACTACAACTTCTACTACCAACTACCTCCACAACCAACTTCCTCTAATACACGCCAACTTCTAACCTACTACTACAACTTCCAACTTACTACCTCACCCCATCAAGCGACAGGTCCATTCTGACAACGTGACCACCTCCCCTTTATCGATTTAACACTATCATGTATAACACTTGTAAATAAACTACTTTGTTTCTTATGTATTATACTTGTCTATAATGTACAATAGTTAAACAATACATTATTGTCTACCCCTGTGTTATCTATTGTGAGATATATACGAATAAAACAATAAATAAATAAACTTGTCAGTGTTAATTTCCCCTAAACATCTCACATTAAAACAACCACCCAGTAAAATTCCCCTGATAAGTGGTATTCTAATCTTCAGATGATAAAAAGTCATTAACGTAGACCTGGCCAGTCTGACACTCAAACATTCAATCAAAACTTTTCACAGCGAAACACGGTCTTTGAACACGAAACGGCGCAAAGATATTAATTACCCCCAAGCATCTCACATTAAAACATCGGTATCGTGAAATTCCCCTGTTAAATGACTCTCCTGATGAACACTTACCAGCTACGGCGATAAATTTATTAGTGTGCTCAAGGGTAACCCTTTGATGTAAACGCGGTCCGTCTACCGGGAACTCTTTGATCTTGCTTAACGTTAAACGCGGCCCCCTCGCTGCGCGTCTTCGCTGCACGTCTTCGCTGCGCGTCTACCGAGCTCTTTGATCTTGCGGCCCCTTGCTGCGCGTCTTCGCGGCTGCGCGTCTACCGGTAACTCTTTGATCTCGCTTAACGTTAAACGCGGTGTTTCGCGTGTAGTTACTAAGTTCGGTAATGCGCCTTCGTGTAACATGTGTAACAACCTAAGTTGTTACCTTTAATTCTAAAGGAAGTTTTTAAAAACAATAAATAAACTTGTCACTGTTTTTATTGCCTGAGAGTATAAAGAAAGAATATATTTATGAAAGTTACGGAACCATTTAAAGTACAAAGAATGTGAAAGTTATGATACCACCACCCCTTCACCACCCCTTCACCACCGCCGCGGGAGGTCACCACAACACCACCACCACCGCCACGAGAGGTCACCCGAGAGGTCACCGGGAGGTCACCACCACCGCCACGAGCACCACGACCGGAACAAAAATGGGCGGGTAGACTCTCATATAAGGAAAAACGGTAGACTCTCATATAAGGAAAAAACGGCACCAAAAATTGTGCCTCGATCTGCGTGTAGACTATTTATATAAGGATTTAGGTGCCTTCAAAGGCACTTTTGTTGCATGTAAATGACATACTATACTACTCACGCAGCTGCCAGGGAAAAATGGATTAACTCGCAAAACTCAGTTCCTAGTCTCTAGGGACTTCGTCAGAGTTGGAAGCTGGCGAACGCAACAACAACAACAATATATCTCTCCTCGACGCTGAAAGGCAAATGAGGAAGGAAAGAAGAAAAAAAGAAGAAAAGAAGATTAATAAAAATGGAGGAAGATTAATATAATTGTGTGAATTGTCAAACCATGTAATAGCTAACATCTTTCTAACCTATAGAGGCGTTCAGGAGTTCACAACTCTCCTGATAACAGACAGCACTGAAAGTCAAATAGACCATTTCTGTATAACACCAGGTTCCGGTTGTCAGTCCAAGATGATATAGAACACAGAGGAGCAGACATCGGCAGTGACCGTAGTCTCTGTATAAACGATGAGGAAGTTGTTATATCTACGTTAGATGTGTCCCACATGTCAATGGGGAAGTTGTTTTATCTACGTTAGATGTGTCCCACATGTCAATGAGGAAGTTGTTATTTCTACGTTAGATGTGTCCCATATGTCAATGAGGAAGTTGTTTTATCTACGTTAGATGTGCCCCGCATCAAGATGAAAAGTTGTTTTATCTACATTAGATGTGTCCTGCATCAAGATGAACAAGTTGTTTTATCTACATTAGATGTGTCCTGCATCAAGATAAACAAGTTGTTTTATCTACATTAGATGTGTCATGCATCAAGATAACAAAGTTGTTTTATCTACATTAGATGTGTCATGCATCAAGATAACAAAGTTGTTTTATCTACATTAGATGTGTCCTGTATCAAGATAAGAAAGTTGTTTTATCTACGTTAGATGTGTCCTGCATCAAGATGAACAAGTTGTTTTATCTACATTAGATGTGTCCTGCATCAAGATGAACAAGTTGTTTTATCTACATTAGATGTGTCATGCATCAAGATAACAAAGTTGTTTTATCTACATTAGATGTGTCCTGCATCAAGATAGCAAAGTTGTTTTATCTACGTTAGATGTGTCCTGCATCAAGATAACAAAGTTGTTTTATCTACGTTAGATGTGTCCTGTATCAAGATAACAAAGTTGTTTTATCTACGTTAGATGTGTCCTGTATTAAGATAACAAAGTTGTTTTATCTACATTAGATGTGTCCTGCATCAAGATAGCAAAGTTGTTTTATCTACGTTAGATGTGTCCTGTATCAAGATAACAAAGTTGTTTTATCTACATTAGATGTGTCCTGTATCAAGATAACAAAGTTGTTTTATCTACATTAGATGTGTCCTGTATCAAGATAACAAAGTTGTTTTATCTACATTAGATGTGTCCTGTATCAAGATAACAAAGTTGTTTTATCTACGTTAGATGTGTCCTGTATCAAGATAACAAAGTTGTTTTATCTACATTAGATGTGTCCTGCATCAAGATGAACAAGTTGTTTTATCTACATTAGATGTGTCCTGCATCAAGATAAACAAGTTGTTTTATCTACATTAGATGTGTCATGCATCAAGATAACAAAGTTGTTTTATCTACATTAGATGTGTCATGCATCAAGATAACAAAGTTGTTTTATCTACATTAGATGTGTCCTGTATCAAGATAAGAAAGTTGTTTTATCTACGTTAGATGTGTCCTGCATCAAGATGAACAAGTTGTTTTATCTACATTAGATGTGTCCTGCATCAAGATGAACAAGTTGTTTTATCTACATTAGATGTGTCATGCATCAAGATAACAAAGTTGTTTTATCTACATTAGATGTGTCCTGCATCAAGATAGCAAAGTTGTTTTATCTACGTTAGATGTGTCCTGCATCAAGATAACAAAGTTGTTTTATCTACGTTAGATGTGTCATGTATCAAGATAACAAAGTTGTTTTATCTACGTTAGATGTGTCCTGTATTAAGATAACAAAGTTGTTTTATCTACATTAGATGTGTCCTGCATCAAGATAGCAAAGTTGTTTTATCTACGTTAGATGTGTCCTGTATCAAGATAACAAAGTTGTTTTATCTACATTAGATGTGTCCTGTATCAAGATAACAAAGTTGTTTTATCTACATTAGATGTGTCCTGTATCAAGATAACAAAGTTGTTTTATCTACATTAGATGTGTCCTGTATCAAGATAACAAAGTTGTTTTATCTACGTTAGATGTGTCCTGTATCAAGATAACAAAGTTGTTTTATCTACATTAGATGTGTCCTGCATCAAGATAGCAAAGTTGTTTTATCTACGTTAGATGTGTCCTGCATCAAGATAACAAAGTTGTTTTATCTAAATTAGATGTGTCCTGTATCAAGATAACAAAGTTGTTTTATCTACGTTAGATGTGTCCTGTATCAAGATAACAAAGTTGTTTTATCTACATTAGATGTGTCCTGTATCAAGATAGCAAAGTTGTTTTATCTACGTTAGATGTGTCCTGTATCAAGATAACAAAGTTGTTTTATCTACGTTAGATGTGTCCTGTATCAAGATAACAAAGTTGTTTTATCTACATTAGATGTGTCCTGCATCAAGATAGCAAAGTTGTTTTATCTACGTTAGATGTGTCCTGCATCAAGATAACAAAGTTGTTTTATCTACGTTAGATGTGTCCTGTATCAAGATAACAAAGTTGTTTTATCTACATTAGATGTGTCCTGCATCAAGATAGCAAAGTTGTTTTATCTACGTTAGATGTGTTCTGTATCAAGATAACAAAGTTGTTTTATCTACGTTAGATGTGTCCTGCATCAAGATGAACAAGTTATTTTATCTACGTTAGATGTGTCCTGTATCAAGATAACAAAGTTGTTTTATCTACATTAGATGTGTCCTGCATCAAGATAGCAAAGTTGTTTTATCTACGTTAGATGTGTCCTGTATCAAGATAAAGTTGTTTTATCTACGTTAGATGTGTCCTGCATCAAGATGAACAAGTTGTTTTATCTACATTAGATGTGTCCTGCATCAAGATGAACAAGTTGTTTTATCTACATTAGATGTGTCCTGCATCAAGATGAACAAGTTGTTTTATCTACATTAGATGTGTCCTGCATCAAGACGAAAAGTTGATTTATCTACATTAGATGTGTCCTGTATCAAGATAACAAAGTTGTTTTATCTACATTAGATGTGTCCCACATCTCGATGAACAAGTTGTTTTATCTACATTAGATGTGTCCTGTGAAGAATATTAACTCGATGAACTCAAACAATCCATCAAGAAACTCAAAAATAACAAGGCATCAGGGGACGGTGACATCTCAGAGGAAATGCTAAAAGCTACATTTGACAACGCTTTAAATCATCTGTAAGCCCTGTCCAATGAGGTGTAGCGCAATAAACCCCCACCAGAACAATGTGAAAATGTGATCTCTAAAAATGATCTGTCAGATTGTAAAAACTGACGAGGAGTCATATCAATATCTATTTTATGTTTTCCATTATTTTATTTTCAGTAAATGTGGACACTATGTTTTCTATTATTTTATTTTCAGTAAATGTGAACACTTTATGTTTTCCATTATTTTATTTTCAGTAAATGTGAACACTTTATGTTGTCCATTATTTTATTTTCAGTAAATGTGAACACTTTATGTTGTCAATTATTTTATTTTCAGTACATGTGAACACTTTATGTTGTCCATTGTTTTATTTTCAGTAAATGTGAACACTTTATGTTTTCTATTATTTTATTTTCAGTAATTAATTACAAGTCCATAAACTATCAACAATTCATGTTGTCCTTCCATATTTATTTCCTACTTTCTACTATGTGGGTGCGAGTGCTGAACATATATAGATGTTGTCACAGACAATCTGCATTGGAATCGGACTAACACTCCCACATCACAGTTCACATGGTCAATGAGAGCAAATTGTATCTCTTCTAGTATACTGCACAGATATAGGTACGATAAGATAAGATAGGATAAAATAAAATAAGATAAGATAATATAAGAAAATAAAAGAGAACACATACAGAAATAGCCGCGATAGCTCAGTGGTTAGTGAACTGGACTACAAAGGACAAGAGGTAGGGTTCGATCCCAACCGACGGCTTCCGGGTTCAAGCAGGCCTTTAATGGGTACCGGATTTTTTTTCTGGGAAAGTAAAGCGGCACGGGTGTAATACCGACCACATTACCCCAAAAATCATGTGCCGAAGGTCTGTAAAATTTATGGTCACTAACACCATATTCCCTATACGCCACTTGGCGTGACGGGGGCACTTTACTTTTTACTACATACAGAAATAGAAGAGAAAAAAAGCAGAAGAAAAGGAGAAGCAAAGAGAAGAAAGGAAAAGAGAGACTAGAACAAATATACGATATAAAATAAAATAATCAAATAAGATTACAATTTCTGTATAAAAATTAGCTCTTTGTCTTTCTTAACGTTGTGTAAAAAGTTGATAAAAGTTAATTTGTATTATCATCTTGCAAAGCAAATATTCCGCTGAAATCTAATATCGTGAACAAATAAGATGATGTAAAACTTCAATTTGAGGAGATTGAAGAATACAAAATAGAAAACGAAGTGAAGAGAGCAAATAATAACGAAAAATTGAAGAATGAATATGATTATATTAAATCTCAATGTCACTTCCCATGAAACAAGTTTCTAATTACATGTCCATTTTGTAATAATAATTTCTGAGATTAAATCCAGGTAAGAATGATTGGTTTGATAAATAATCTATGTTAGTTTGTTCTTTCCCGAGACATTTGCTACTCTGAAATTAAACACAGAAAATGTGTCAATAGAGAAAACAAATGATTAAGTGGAAAAAAAATGTGATAAATAGATATTTTGATACTATTTCAACGATTGTTTTGTCTGACATTCACTGATCTATATATACGGAAATATGACTCATTTTAGGAGAAGATTAAAATTGTTTTTGAAATTCAGCGAATGGAAATAGACACCGACCCTGAAGCTCAAGCTGTATAAAACTCATCTGATCTGATCTTATCTTATATTATCTTATCTTATATTATCTTATCTTATATTATCTAACTACTATCTTATCTTATCTAATCTTATCTTATTTTATCTAAATCTTTTTTTATATTATCAAAATCTTATCTCGTCTCAATCTTATCTAAATTTATATAATCTTATATAAATCTTACCTAATGTTATCCAGTCTTATTTAATGTAAGTTTTATTTTATCTTACCTAAATATATCTTTTCTGAATCGTATCGTATCTAAATCTTATCTTATCTTATCTGAATCTTATCGTTTCTTCTCTAAATCTTATTTATTTTATTTCAGTTTTATTTTATTTTATTTAATCTTATCTAAATCTTATCATATATAACTATTTTCTTATCTAAATATATCTTATGTAAATCGTATCTTATCTAAATCTTATATTACCTAAATCTTTTCTTATCTTATCTAATCTTATTTTTTATCTAAGTGAAATCTTATCTTATCTAAATCTTATCTTATCTAAATCTTATCGTATCTTATCTAAATCTTATTTATTTTTTTAAATCTTTTTTTATCTTATATAAATCTTATCTTATATAAATCTTTCCTTTTCTCAATCTTATCTTATCTTCTGCAGCAGCAGAAATACTAAACAGCATCAACATTGGGCAATTCTAAGCAATGTTATTTAAAGACCAGGTCTCGACGCTGGAAGCACCTGAAGCCAACGAACGATTAGAATTAAAAGAAACGATGTGGTAAGGGGAGCGTAGAGACAGGGAGTCAGCATTAGATCTGAAATTGATCAGCGTTTCATAGCTGATTGCTTACGTCACAATCGGTGATCTAGAAATATCCAGATCTTACACCACATCTTCGCGGTGCCCCTGAAAGCAGACATTCCTGTTCAGTTCAGTTATGTTCTGTTCAGTTCTGTTCTGTTCTGTTCTGTTCAGTTCAGTTCTGTTCTGTTCTGTTCAGTTCTGTTCTGTTCAGTTCAGTTCAGTTCAGTTCAGTTCTGTTCTGTTCAGTTCTGTTCAGTTCAGTTCTGTTCTGTTCAGTTCACGAAATCTGTATCACTGTTTGTCGAGAATATCCCATATTCGCTCTAGCGAAATAATATCACAGCTTTCGCCAAAAGGTGTTGGCAAGTTTTGTTGAGAAGGTCGATAACCGTGCAGCCCTAATCGGCACACAGGCGACGATTTCAAACGACTTCCACCGAATAGAGAGTGCATAGTCACCTTCCCACTCCAGTTTACTCGTAACCACACACTGAAAACACACCCATTAAAAACATACATTGAAAACACACATTTTAAAACACACTTTTAAATACTTTAAAAACACTCTTTTAAAACACACATTTAAAACACACTTTTAAAGCACACGTTAAAAATACACATTTAAAACACACATTTAAACACTCTTTTAAAACACACTTTTAAAACACACACGTAAAACACTCTTTTAAAACACTTTTAAAACACTCTTTTAAAATATACATTTAAAACACACTTTTAAAACACACTTTTGAAACACACTTTTAAAACAAAGCAACCAAAACGGTTTAAACAACTACGCTAGTCTCTGTAAAAACTAGGCAAAATGTAGCCATTTTGATTTTGCATCGCCAGTTTGTGTTAGCAAAGGTCGAACTCCAGTGTGAGCCACGTCGGCTGCGTGGGCGATAATTTCAAACTGCATCATCGAAAAGAGAGAACCCATAGACACGCCCAACTCCAATTCACTTGAATAAATATGAGGGGGTGGGGGGTGGGGGGGTGGGGGGGGGTGAAGCCTGAAAATCTCTCAACAAATTTTAAAATCTGTTTTAGTGTTGGGACTCTCTAGAAGAAGGGAGCCGCATTAGCTCAGTGGTTAGTAAACTGGACTACAAATAACAAGGGGTAGGGTTCGATCCTGATCGGCGGCTTCCGGGTTCACCCAGCCTTAAATGGGTACCGGATTTTTATCTGGGAAAGTAAAGCGGCACGGGCGTAATACCGATCACATTACTCCAAAAATAATGTACTGAAGGTCTGTAAAAATTATGGTCACTAACACCATATTCCCTATACGTCACTTGGCGTGACGGGGCTCTTTACTCCTTTACTTACTCTCTAAAAGAAGACCGCGGAAACTGTCGCCTTCTTTCTCGAAAGACCAAATGAGTAGGTGTTGAAAGGAAAGTCAACCCCGTACTCAAAACGTCATTTTAAAATCGGATGCGAAGGGCCGAAAGGTGCACATATCAAAGTTTTGCTGCAAATCATAACGTAACGTATTTATCCCCACTTAGAATAAGCGCGTACGAGAAAGAGAAACTATTCATTGCTTAGTAGTCTTGTTTTGAAATCAAGAAGTGCTGAACAAAGAATGCAGTCAGCGAAAGGTCATATAACGTGTCCTTTGACTCTCATCTCTATGTAGTGTACTGGGAAATAGATAGCCAAAGTTTTGGATTACGTTGACAGTAGTATGACAAAATAACAAATATGATTAATTTAAATGAGGTAATTAGAAGATCTACATATTTTAATAAAATCCTCTCCGCAAGTTTAGATCTCGACAAGGGGACTTAAACGTATTGAATGATAATGAAAAGGCGATTATCTCCCCCAGTCTTATGTAAAACCTATTTTTACGTCATTATCCCGTTACTGGGGTCCGCTGCTAGGACAGACAATAAAGGAAGCTTGCTATCACAGTACATAATCGATATTGAACTATATACATCATATTTACACAAAGCTCAGGGTTGGTACCATACTCATCATCATCATTGAGTGCCGTCTTCGCATCGAAGGTTGGCTATCATAGAGTACAATTTCGCCCTGTCTCTTGTTTTGATAGTGCAGGTTGTCATAAGCTGACTTGTCATTCTTTTGTTGTTACTCGTTCAAGTTAGTCTTGGTCTGGCTCTGCCTCTTTTGTCTTGTATTTTCCCTTCAACGATTATCTTTAGTAGGCTGCTTTGTCTTTTAACATGCCCCAAAAATATAATTTATCTTGTTTGAATTGTGTTTAGTAGTTCTATACTTATTTTTAGTTGTAAATTTTCCATCACTGGTTATATACTTATATGGTTATATATAAAAAAAAGTAAAGTATCCCCGTCACGCGAAGTGGCGTATAGGGAATATGGTGTTAGTGACCATACATTTTACAGACCTTCAGTACATGATTTTTGGAGTAATCCTGGTCGGTATTACGCCCGTGCCGTTTTACTTTCCCAGAAAAAAATCAGGTACCCATTTAAGGCTGGGTGAACCCGGAAGCCGTCGGTTGGGATCGAACCCTACCTCTTGTCCATTGTAGTCCAGTTCACTAATTATATGGTTATATACTGGTTGGGAAATGTAAAACTGAAATAAACAAAATAATAGGAATGATAAAAAAAAAAAACAATTGTAATGCCTTGAAAAAACATACCAACATAAAAACAAATAACATCAAGACTAAAACTAAAAATAGCAAAACGTTATGTCTTCTCAACATTCCTGTATGGTCCAGAAACAGGGACATAAGGCAATATAATAGATCAGAAAATTGAAGCCTTTGAAATGTGGATTGTATGTCCAAGGTAGTTGTAGCTCTGAATTGTCTCCAGGTCTATTCATTCAGCTTTGATATCCACTTGTAGGTTTTGAGCATTATATTTGTATATGATCATAGTTTTAGTCTTTTTGATATTCATATCTAATCCATATTTTTTGCTTGTCATGTTTATTTCATTAAGTAATTGTTGCAGATCTTCAGGATTGTCTACTAGTGATACAGTATGATCAGCATATCTTAGGTTATTGATTATCTTTCCATTAATGTTTTGGCCTGACTTCACTGTTGATGTTTTTAAAGATTTGTTCAGTGTATAGATAGAACAAGCTTGGTGATTGAATGCATCCTAGTCTTACTCCTCTTTTTATATCAATATATGTACAGTTTTTTTTTTTATTATTGCTGTTTGCTCTCAGTATAAATTACATTTTAGGCGTATGTCTGTGTCATCTAGATATATATCTTTTAGGCAGTCTATCAGTTGTTTATGGTGTATTCTATCAAAAGCTCTGATGTAGTTAATGAAGCAGGCATATTTTTAAATTACTTTTTTGTACTTTTCGATTAACGTCCTCTTTGTAGATTTCTGACTTTGAGACTTCTTTTGTCCCACTGTTTTCTTTTCTAAATCCAAATTGTCGTTCTTCTAATTCAATATTGATTTTATTCTGAATCCTTCCTTGTATAACTTTTAGCAAGAGTATTGTTGCATGGCTCATTAGGCTTATTGTTCTAAAGTCACTGCATTCAACTGCACCATTCTTTTTAAGCAATGCAATGAAAGTTGATTTTTTTAGTTTATTTGGTATGTGTCCTGTATGTCGTTGCATATGTATGTGATCACTTCAATGCTAAAATCTCTTAGTGCCTTTATCATATCTATCTGTATGTTGTCAGGTGCTGCAGCTCTCCCCTTTTTCATTGTTTGTATAGTTTTTTCCACTTCAAATTTTACGATTGTAAAATTGCATATACCTGACGTATATTTTATAGTTGGTTTCATTTTAATAATAATTCAATTATATATTCCTGTCATCTATTAATTGTATCTTTATTGTCTGTTAGCATTTTTCCTTTTTTTGTTTGAAATACATCATCCACTTTCTGTGACTTTCTAATTTGTACTAGCTAGTATCTTTATTTCTGTGTGCATTCCTCTTAAATCTTGTTTATTTACAATAGTTTCGATTTCTAGACCTATTTAGCTGAGCCAGTCTTCTTTTGCCGTTTTGCACACTTTGCGTATTTCATTATCTATTTAGTTGTATTGGGCAGTGTTCTCGCTTCTCTTCTTTCTTCCATTTTTCCAAGATGGTGTCAGTTATCCAGTTTTATTTTTTGATCTCTCCTTTTTTGGGTAAGATGTCGCAAGCTTCTTGTATGATTTTCTGTATGCATTGCCATTTGGTTGTAAATTTTTCTTCAGGATTTTCTCTTCTGTACTGCTCAATCCCTTCTAGCAGCTTCTGATATGTGTTCTGTACTCTTATTGTACCACACTACCACACCAAGTACACATGGGACTTTAGGTCAATATGGTGGATAGGCAACAGGGATCCCATAAGGGTAAGTCTGAAAAGTGTTCCTTGTTGCAGTTTCCTCATATTCCAAGTCCGGTCTGCTGTCGGAGCAACTGAGTTAAGTGCTATGTGCACACCGTGAGCTGTGTGATTCACCCTTATGGTGTTTCTATATTCAGATTGCTTAAGATGAATGATGATATCGTATGATGAAGGACAGTTCAGATGCGTTCACTGTCGGTGCTATAATACACTTTATATCTTTTGACGTGTGCTGTGTTTGATTGGGAATGCAACAGTAGTAGGTGTGGCTGTTTACCCTTCCTAAAAGTGCACGTACATGCACCGAAAGACAATAGATTTGGCACCGAAACCGCACGAAACTTGCACCAAACTCGTGCAAAAGTCCGATAATCGGCTTATTATCTCGGTGGTCGTGATCGGTAATCGGCTTATCTCGGTGGTGTGCGTTGGTGCGTGACGATCTCGGTGGTCGTGGTGTGTGCGTTGGTGCGTGACGGCTTATGATCGGCTTATCGCGTCGCTAGCTCGCCGGTTATCGGACAGCGGTTCTCTCGGGCGACAGCGGTTCTAAAACTTGTGGCGGGTCGTCGCCGGCTGTCTCGCGGGTCGGATGGCGGGTCGTCGCGTGGCGTGCGGGTGGGGAAAATGGGGGTGCCTTTATTGGTCGAGTGTTATCATCATGTGTGGGTATTAGGCAACAGGAGGCGACATGTAAAAAACGCTGACAAGCAATTATTAGTATCGTTAGCATCATGTACCAGGTGTGATTATAGCGATTTTTTTTCTCTCTAATGCATATCCAAGCTAACTCAAGTCAAATAAAAATCATGTGCCACCCTCATCATCATCATGTGCCACCCTCAACATCATCATGTGCCACCCTCAATACCATCCCTTCATGTCCTATCATCATGTGCCACCTTCAACATCATCATCATGTGCCACCCTCAACATCATCATGTGCCACCCTCAACATCATCATCATGTGCCACCCTCATCCCTTAATGTTCTATCATCAAGCCACACAAAGTATCATCTCTCTCTCTCTCACACATTCATGGTAAACCAAAACAAAATTCGTTCTATATTTCACAACTTTATTAATACAACAAATATACGACACACATATATATATTACTGTCCGGTTGTTGATAATTTTAAGCGTCTGGGCGGGCCCCTCGAAGCCGAAGTATCCACGGGGCGAGCAAACGATAAATGATACGGTCGTTTACGTGCTGTCTCGATGAAAAAGGCATGAGAATTCTGTTAAGTTTCGCGCCACGACACTTAAGAAGTATATAATAAACACAATATAGACCGCACGTGTTGCTAAACAAATCTTGCAACACCCGCGGGTTGTAGACGAATGGAACGTGTGAGTTTTGCTCTATAAAGTTTAAAATATCCACGTGTCTGGGAGGCAAACCGTAGGAATCGAAATACTCACATTCGCCGAGTCCGTTGTAAAATAGGGCCACCCAATGCTCTCCGGGTTCGTGGGAGGGTCGGTGTTTATGACAAAGGCCGCGGTCGCCGTTGGGTCGATGCTTGGCGGTAAGTGGTTTCGTGGAATGACACTAACAAGGGAACAACGTCGAACGAAAATATCCGACATAAAAAGGTTGTAAATCTCCCTCGTGTTCATATTCTTCTTCTTCTTTCTCTCTCAAACGGCGAAGTCTGTTAGAATTTGCCTTGTTTTGGACACCTCGAGCACCGAGTCCAACTCGGCGTAGACGATAACTTGTAGGGGAGTAGTGGTGGGAGCGGCAAACTTGTGTTCTATCGACAAGGGTCCGCTTGTGGCTAGCTCAAAATGGGAGCCGTCCAGTAGGCTGGACGAGAGGTCAAAACCAAATAGACAGTATCCGTCCTTGAATTCTCTATAATCAACGTTATTCCCAGCGTCTTTACCAATCAGACCCATGGCCAGATTTGTGCCGAAGAAAGCTCTCGCGTATTGATTTCGTTCAAAGTCCATAGTTAGAGGCTTTCCCGAGATACATTTCCCGTCGACCTTCAGGTTCATATAAATCAGACCAAAGTGTTGAAAATTGAACGGGTTAGCTGTGTAAACACCATTAAAAGCACTGGCCGCAAGCAGACCTATCACTATACGGGTCGGTGTTTGAGACAAAAATAAATTGTCTTGACTGTGGGAGAACATCCCGCTAGCGATGGAAAATGTCTTGATGGTAACCCTCTTGATCGGGTACCGCGCATTCCCGCTTAAGAGAGCATTTTCGTGGGCCAGAGAAATCGCGGGGTTTAGCTTAGCTTTCCTGACCACGAGCGCGGCGTAGGTGATAACACTCTTATAACCCACAGAGCTATCGTGAGCCGCGAGGCAGAACACATCCTTCGAGGGCGTGAGTTTTATCTTTACATCGACTCTGTTTAACATGTAACGATCCTGCACAAAGACATCAGAGTGCAAACAACCCATCATTTCAACCTCTTTACTACCCGAAGTCAAATCGCGCCGTGTTTTAAAACCCTCATTTTCTTTCAAATCGTCATGGTGGCCAGCTGTGTCTTTGTAGAAAAGAGCGGCCGTCAAGTATCCCGTTTTCGCATCCTCCCCGTAATTTAGCGTGGCCTGAAACACTGCTCTAAAAGGATAGGTATTCTCCGACGGTGTAACCAACGTGTCGTTTAGCGATACGTCGACTTGTGAAAATAGACTGTGAAGATAATTGTTGACCGGTCCTACCTCAGCATCGACTGGTACACTATCACCATTTGGGAGGGTGATCTTGACCCGCAGATGTAAAAACGTGTTGTAAAGATCTAGATACTCCTCGCTGTTTCCAGAAATGAAAAACTCTATCGGTGCGCTATGCGACAAAGCTGCGATCGGACGAATTTCAATAAACTGGCCAGAGTCTAGAGAAGTCTGTGTGGGTGGAACTCTAAATAAATCCAAACCAGAGTGACATTCGCACGATTTGGGGTGAATGAGGGACATTATTAGTTGAAAATATCCTTTGCCACCCTCGTCTTCGTCTTCTTCCCGCTGTTGTGCACCGAATGAAGTGGGAACCGTCCAGCTGTCGGTTTTATCCTCTTCGTAACGGGTTCTCCTGGTGGAGGTAACTTCATAACTCGCTTTCTGCTGTGACGTAAACCACTTCCGGATTGGTTGTTATCACGCAGGTGGTCTACGGCCCCGTGTAGCAACCGCTGACCGGCCTCCTTAGCTCGTTCTTTGAAAGCTTCGCCGACATTTTTCCCGGCTAATGCGTCCTGTGCGACCTGCAGACCGGTCCCCAAACCTTCTCTGAGCAAGGCCTTACCGCCGGCTTTTAACCAGGGTAAAATAGCCCTCCCGATTCCACCGAAGAAACTACCGATTCCTCGACCGCTCTGACTTCGACCTCCTATAAACACGGGCATCCCATCGCCCGCCTGACAACAGTAAAAGTCTTCGTATAACTCAACATCTCTATGAAGGGGGTGTGTTTAGTTAGTAAGGGGAAGTGTACCGTTAGCACCGACGTCCCGCTGGTGAATGGAATGGTTTTTCCGTGTTCGTTGCCTAAAAGGATTTCCACGGTATCGAAGGAAAATCTACTCAGGGGTAGGTAGTGAGGCTTATCGTAGATCTGAAACACCGAAGTGTGATTTCTATTGAGAACAGGCACGCCCCTGAGGAGAGGCACCATCACATCCCCGACCGGTCTGGGGGAAACGAGATCGCAGTAGACGTAGACATTCTTCGCAACACTTTCCAAGTCCATTACACCCACGCTGAAGATATCGGGAGCCGTGTCTGATATTGAGGTCGTGGGGAAGGCTAACATGTTTTTCAAAGTGTCGCTTATGGTAACACTGACTCTTTTTTCGTAAAGTTTCAAGATGGCTTTATTCACCTCTTTCGCGTAAATGAATCTCATTTTTTTCCCTTTCACTCCCCTGTACGACTCATCCTCCGCTTTTATGATCGACGCATTCAACGCGCCGATGAACGCATCGGGTTTTGTGTATAACCCAGGCTACAATGTCACGTTGAAATAAAATCTGGCGTCGCAAATATCGTCGTTATCGAGAGATTCGTAGCGAATCCAGACATCACCCTCTATTACATTGAAATAATTTAGCGGAAATTGTATCTCCACCAGTGCGATCTCATACTGCGTCGAAATGTCAATGGTCTGAGGGAGTTTAACGAAAAAGTGGCCTGGGTTATTATCCTTAAAAAGTTCCATAGATGCATTGCTGGGCAGGGTGACATAAAAACTCATTTTTTTTTGCTCGTTTCACCGTCGCCTCTCCAAGTTTGGATTCGGTAGCATGTAACCCAAACAGCTGCTCAGTAGGGCTATCCACAGTTTTCCCTCCTTCGCGTCTGGCTTTTCCGTGGTCAGATTGAACAGCGAGACCGCTACAACTGTATATATAACTACCACTTGACAAATAAAGACAAGTTCTAAGTAGGGGGATAGTTTCCCAAACATCGACCCCCACCAGCGTGGTTCGCCGTCTCTCCTGACTCCCGAGTTTACGGCTCGCAAATCGGGCTCTCCACCAAAAGTTACCACTTCTTCTTCTTCTCGCATCTCTAGTTTTTGTATCTGACAATGTCCTTGGACGGTATCCAAGTGTTAAATGAGGAATCGTACCCAAACCATTTGACTAAACACTCCTTTCGCCCAAAGGATGTGCGACGCTCGGTTATGATACTCTCGATTCTGTACTCGTGTTTGTCTCCAACTTTTTGAATTTCCGGTGTGTAGAATGACCCCTCTATCTCATCGCCCTTATCGTCTTTCAACACATATGTAACGGGGTTTGTTTCATTTACTCGACTGATGGAAAACAGTTCCTCCGTCCAAGCCGGGGCATAACCCTTTTTAAAATTGGCTCTGCCCAGGACCAGTCTAACTCGATCACCGGGCTTGTACAGGGGTCTTTCAAATTTAAAGTTGCGTTTGCTATTATACAACGTGTTCCATACCTGTTCTTGATTGTCTGCGTTGACGTCGACCGGTGCCATTTTTATACTTCTGTGATACGAATGGTTATAACTTCGAAGTAGGGCGGGGAGGACTCGGACATAAGACAACTTATTGGATTTCGTGAAATATCGCCACATCCGTTGTTTCAGAGTCCTATTAAAGCGTTCCACCACGGCGGCCTTAATATCTTCGTTCTGCGTAGTGAAAAAGTGAACGTTGTTGTCAGCGAGGAATTTCTGAAATGTTCTGTTCAGAAACTCTGACCCCTTATCGGTTTGAAAACTCGCGGGTTTCCCATCGGGAAATATCTTACCGACGGCTTCCACTAAGGATTTCCCCGTTTTGGTTCGTATCGGTACAGACCACGCGAATTTACTGAAAACGTCCACGCAAGAAACCAAATAGGAATATCCATCGTTGTGTTTTTTCAAATGTCTCAAATCGATTTGGTCTGCCTGATATTGCTGTTGGGGGCCACTCGTTATAATGGGACGCCTTTCAAATCTGCGACGAATTGGTTTATGAAGGGTATAGGTATCCTGATGACTCAGCCATTGTTTGATCTTTGCGAGTCCCAGTTTGGTGTTACGTTGCAGGGCCGTTGCACCACTATAGTCCCCTGGTCGACTAGGGTCAAAGTAACGACGTCTCAATATTTTCTCCACCGTTCCCATTTTGGTGTTGGGATTCCGCTCTTTCTTTTTTAGGTCTCAGTTTATACGTGGCTACGGGCGGAGTGGTTTCATTACCTACCTTTGGGGTTTCCGCTGGTGGTGGTGGTGGTGTCTTGGTCTGCTCTGGTGATACCTCGAATGATGGTGTTGGTGGGGAAGGTGTTTTTTCTGTTGTCGTGTTGTGTTGAATGAGATCGACCGAGCCCAATGAGCGTCGTTTATACTGCTCCAATCTAGTTAAATATTGATGCAGGGCACGTTGGTACACTCTGGCCTTATCGGCGGGTGCTAAATCATCGCGGAATAGGATACGTTGCATTTCATCATCTAAATCTCTCAAGTTGTCACCGATCGCCTCGGGTGGGCTATACGACGTGGTAGTAGTCTGTTTAAGAACCTCGAGGAATCGAGGATCCATCAAAATCATTTTTTTGGCCATTGTTACGCACCTAGTACTCCACCGAGAATACTTAATATAGGACGGAGCAAAGCACCTATAAACCCACCGGTTTGTAGAATCTCTTTCCGCCGCTTAAGACTCGGTTTCTTTTTAGTGAGAAGTCTCAACTTGTTCTTGTGTCGACGTAGCTCGCACTTCTGTTGCTGAGTGAGTCTAACATTACCTTTTAATATGTTATGACAACACTCGCACAAAAAGTTAATGAGTTTGGGAGAGGCTGTTTTTATTATGGCTCTTAAACCGCTCGGCGAGGCGGCGCGCATACATTTCAACATTTCACCGTGCCGTCTAAGTGCTTCATCACACATGATTCTCTACTTTGGCACGTAGACGATTTGTCTCTCCCCCGGGAATATTTTTGTTCTCAACCTAAGATTATCAGGTGTATCCTGACGAAGATCGACCAGCAAATAACCGTGAGGAGTCGCTGTCGCGTCCTTAAAACTATCTTGGAGGTACCCCACCTGACCTGGGTACATTTGTTTACCCAGATTCATAATTTGACTCCCGTCTCTCGGGTTCTTGAAAAGGACTAAATAGTGCGTATTGAGACTTATGGTTCGATGTTCTTTATTTTTTCCGAATAGATTTTGAACAATGTACATCACACTAATATCTCTGTGATGACTACCTTTGGTGAATAATTTTGTTACCCGCTCGTCCGTCTCAGACATCAAGTCATCGATGACGATCAGTCTTCTCTTCTTACCACCTTCCAATTTATCGACGTCTGGTAGACCCTCGATAAATCTCACTGACCCCATAGTCTCGTATATCGATTGCCATTCCCCATAACACCATATAACTTCCTCCGGTACGGGGACAGATAGCTCGTGAAGGTTCTGTATAAACTTTTGCACAAATACCGTTTTCCCACACCCGGTAGGACCGGCTATCAGAGCTGTGAAGGGATGATTCCATCGGGGATCCATCCTCACAAGTGCTACTAACTTTAGTGATTACGCCCCCGACGAAAATAACAACGAGTGATTTTAGGTCGAGGTTTCCCCCTATTCAACTTACATCTATTTTTATAAGCCACAACATATATAAACACTACAGGGGGGAGGAGGAGGAGTTTCCTAGTCTCAAGCCGCATTACCTGAGACCGAATTGTTACACGCATCATATTTCCCCACACATCACCCTATTGGTTCAGTTCCAGAGGTCACTGAACATGTCGCAACACGACTGATTACCACACCTGATAACGTATTACGTTAGCTACTATAAATAGACGGTCCTCGACCCGATAAACGGGTATAAAAACTCCCCAGTCGAGCAGTGTACATGCACACACATAACCAACGTCTGTTGCCAGGTGGTTTGTGTTTGTTTTTCTGTGAATATGGAGTCGTGTAGCTTGAATACGCCAATTTCGTTTGATGTCAGTGATCAGCGCATATTTATGTCCATGGAAATGAGACTGTAGTTCCATTGTCTAAAGATGGCGTTAAGGCAGTCTCGGTTTGTGTTTTTCGTAACAGACCATTGATAAATATAAGGACATACAGCGGTGATAGTTTTTTGAAGTTTCCTACCAGAACTGGGATAACACTATCGAGAGAGGAATTTATCACGTTAGTCGAGATGTGAAAGCACATTTTAACCGCTTATGCTAACCTCAACTACACGCCGCCTGTTGTTGACCAGATCAGCTACACGCCACCTCTCGTTAACCAGATCAACTACACGCCACCTCTCGTTAATCAGATCAACTACACGCCGCCTCTCGTTAATCTCTTCGACTACACGCCCCCCTTTGTTAATCAAGGGAACCTCGCTCTTGTTAATCAGACGACAGATCCGGTACCCAATATGAATGCCGCGGGTGTTTCAGCAGAGTCACCAATTACCTATTTCAGCTTTGATCAGGGTTTTGTCAAAATGGAGGGCGGTTGTGTTTTGAAGGCTAATGAAACTTCCTATGCACCCGTGTTTGATAGACATTTAACAAACAGTACCACCAAAACAGGAGGGAGGAAACCCAGACGCTTAAAATTATCAACAACCGGACAGTAATATATACATGTGTGTCGTATATTTGTTGTATTAATAAAGTTGTGAAATATAGAACGAATTTTGTTTTGGTTTACCATGAATGTGTGTGTGAGAGAGAGAGAGAGAGAGATGATACTTTGTGTGGCTTGATGATAGAACATTAAGGGATGAGGGTGGCACATGATGATGATGTTGAGGGTGGCACATGATGCTGATGTTGAGGGCGGCACATGATGATGTTGAGGGTGGCACATGATGATGATTTTGAGGGTGGCACATGATGATAGGACATGAAGAGATGGTATTGAGGGTGGCACATGATGATGTTGAGGGTGGCACATGATGATGATGAGGGTGGCACATGATTTTTATTTGACTTGAGTTAGCTTGGATATGCATTAGAGAGAAAAAAAATCGCTATAATCACACCTGGTACATGATGCTAACGATACTAATAATTGCTTGTCAGCGTTTTTTACATGTCGCCTCCTGTTGCCTAATACCCACACATGATGATAACACTCGACCAATAAAGGCACCCCCCCCCTTCCCCACCCGCACGCCACGCGACGACCCGCCATCCGACCCGCGAGATACCGCCATCCCCACAAGTTTTAGAACCGCTGTCGCCCGAGAGAACCGCTGTCCGATAACCGGCGAGCTAGCGACGCACTACGAGATAAGCCGTCACTCACCAACGCACACACCATGAGCGACGCGCCAATCAATAAGCCGTCACGCACCAACGCACACCACCGAGATAAGCCGATTACCGATCACGACCACCGAGATAATAAGCCGATTATCGGACTTTTGCACGGGTTTGGTGCAAGTTTCGTGCGGTTTAGGTGCCAAATCTATTGTCTTTCGGTGCATGTACGTGCACTTTTAGGTAGGGCAAACAGCCACACCTACTACTTGCAACTGCCTTTCTTTGTTTGGATATTCGACGAGATGTTAATTCTGATTATTCCACTGGCACGGGCAGTTGAGCAATTATGGATTTCCATTCATTTGCAATGATACCGGGGCCTTCGAATAACTATAACCACCGTAAAAATTTTCGCAAGTTTTTAAACTGAATAGAACAATATTACATATTAGAAAACTGCAAGCAACACGATGCACGGAGATACATATACTGATACATTGCTGCAAAATTGAGGAGAGCAGCTGTCTAGTTCACTATAAGAAATATAGAAGCCATTACAACACAGCTTGAATGCTGCTTTGTGGATACAGATTTTAACAAGTGAATGTAGACAAAGATATTGAGTTATTGAGTTATTGAGTCATTGAGTTATTGAGTCATTGCGTTATTTGCGGGTCATCATCACTGCACCCCGAACATGTCCATAGGTGCTCAGATCCCCTCCTCAGCAAGTCTCGCAGTGTCCAGCGACTGACGACTCCAGTTCTGTGTTGGTTGATAAAGCTTCTTACATGCCAACTAAGTTTTTCGTTTCTGGTTGTGCCCATTTCACTCCCATCTCTGTCATCCGAAGGAGTGACGTGTACTCATGGTTGTCGAAGTCATGTACCCTTCCCACATCTCGGAGGGCATTGGTGATGTCCACCCGATCCATTGGTTGACAGTCTTCAACGACAGCGCAGCTAGCCGAACTGTCCCCTCTTTCATTTGCCCGTAATTCCGCATGTCCTGGGACGTTGACAAAGCTGATTCTACATATTTTAGACTTCTGCAATGACTCTACCCATTGCCTGCGTGCAGAGCCCGCCTCCACTTTTCTTATCATGCTCATCATATGAAATATTCACTTGCAGGAAATATCTGATTTAAGAGAAGAACAGGATGTTGTAGACTCAAACGTCTTTTCTCACAAACGAGGCAACTTTCTAAAATCAACGATGCTTCGTATTTTGTTTGTTTCAAGTGTTGTTTGTTGCTTATTTTATATTATAAGGTCACAGTTCAAAAGTGCAACGTGAAGGTCATAGTTCAAGATTGGATAATAATGTCTCTATATCTGACATCATCTTTTGTTTTCTTTTCCTTCCATCCAATTCTACCTATTCTTCTGTATATCCACATTTCAAAGGCTTTAATTCTCTGTTCAATAGGTAGAATTGGATAGAGGGAAAAGAAAACAAACGAAGATGACTTGAAATAACTAAAAATGAAAAGTGAACTACTAAACACACTTCAAACAAGACAAATGCGATTTTTGGGCCATGTTAAAAGACACAACAGCCTTAAAAGTAATCCTGGAGGGGAAAATGCAAGGATAAAGAGGTAGAGGCAGACCAAGACTAACATTGACGAGTAACATCAAAAGATGGACAAACCAGCCTATGACAACCTGCACCTTCAAAGCAAGAGACAGAGCAGAATGACGCTCCATAGTAGCCAACCTTTGATGCGGAGATGGCACTCGATGATGATGATACCTGACATCGGGCCTATGGCAGCTGAACTTCTTTAAATATCTCCTGCCCTTATAGTAGTCAATGAATCGGCTCATTGCTATGTTATGCTAAATTGGAATCGTCATCACAACAATTCGGACACACCGATAGGTGCTCTGATCTTCTCCTTAACATGTCCATCAGCACACAACGACTAATTGTGCAAAGTGTTCGTACCTCTTTCATAGTCTTTTGTTCGACCAATCTCTCATTGGTATTTATTTCTAAGACAAAACTATACGGTAATACCAGGAATATTTACACGATGCTGACTTTACAGCAATGATAAGATTGCTTTTAAGGGTCTGTATGAAAACAGACTGGTAAACGAGGTGAGGATATGGGTTTGCTTTAAACAGAGTGGCCCACGGAGTGAGGATAAGGGTCTGTCCTAAACAGACTTGTCCACGAGATGAGGATAATGGTCTACCCTAAATAGACTGACCCACGAGGTGAGGATAAGGGTCTGCCCTAAACAGACTTGTCCGCGAGATGAGGATAATGGTTTACCCTAAACAGACTGTTCCACGAGGTGAGGATAATGGTCTACCCTAAACAGACTGGCACATGCGGTAAGGATATTCGTCTATCCTAAAGAGACTGGTCTTTAAGGTGAGGATAATGGTCCACCCTAAACAGACTGGTCCATGAGGTAAGGATATTCCATAAATCCTAATGATACTTGTCTTTAAGGTGAGGATAAAGGTCTTCTCTAAACATACATGCCCACGAGGTGAGTATAAGAGTCTGCCTTAAACAGTCTGGGCCACAAAATGAGATAAGTGTGTACCCTAAACGAGGTGAGAATAAAGCTCTGCTCAAAACAGACTAATCCACGTAGTGAGGATAACGGTATATCTTCAAACAGGCTATATAGCGAGACATGATAAGGGTGTACCTTAAGTAGACAGGCCCCCGGGGTGAGAAAAAGGGTCTGCCCTGAACAGACTGGCCCGCTGAGTGAGAATAAGTGACTGCAGACCAAAGCTAACATGGACGAGTAATATCAAAAGTTGGACAAGTCAGCTTATGACAACCGGCATTATCAAAAAAAAAAAGAGACAGAGCGGAATGGGACTCCATGGTAGCCAACCTTCGATGCGGAGAGGGGACTCAATAATGAATGATGTATCTTACAATTTTAAAATGTTTATGTTAACAAATTGAATATCGCATCCCAGAAATTCTCAAATTTGCCAATTTAGAATCTTTTTGATACAAACATTAACCACTAAAGCATTCTGCTTACATAGATGCTTACTGCAGATAAAGAATCTCACTTTTTGTGATTAGTGTCACAGATGAATTAGGACAACAGACAAGAAAATCACTGGAGTCTGTAGAAATGTCGTTTTACAGAAGAATGCCGAGAATACCATGGTCAGCTAAGAAGAATAATGAAAACGTTATGAAAAAAGGCCAAAGCGAAAAGGGAGCTAATTTCCAATATTAGGAAGAAACAATCATCATTTTTTGGCCTTGTAATGAGAAGAGAACAACTGGAATATATTGTAACAACTGAGAAAATTGAGGGGCGAAGAGATAGAGGGAAGCAAAGAGAAAAAATAACAGACAGCTTAAGAGAATGGCTTGGCAGAAGGTCAACAACAGAAATGATAAATAGCTGCCGAGATCGAAAGTTGTGGAGAGACATGATCACCTACGCCAGTAGGCCCGGTTCTTGATGATGATAACCTTACCGTGGGAGCCGCGATAGCTCAGTGGTTAATGAACAGGACTACAAAGGACAAGAGGTAGAGTTCGCTCTCAACCGACGGCTTCCGGGTTCACCCAGCCTTTAATGGGTACAGAAATTTTTTTTCTGGAAAAGCACAGCGGCACGGGCGTAATACCGACCATATTATCCTAAAAATCACGTTCTGAAGGTCTGTAAAATGTATGGTCACTAACACCATATTCCCTATACGCCACTTGGCGTGACGGGGGTACTTTACTTTTACTTTTATAACCTTACCGTGCACTTGTGGATTGAAAATAAGCCTCAAATTCTTTCCCATCGTTTTAATCAGATCAGCTCTGTATCCGCTCATCGAGTTCCTTCTCTTTCCCTATCCAAAGGTCAGATGGTCACTTACATTCCCTCTTCACAATAGTCGACTGGAACCCCATCATGTAATAACTTCTCCCTCATAAACGTCTAAAAAGTCTGCATCTGATCTGTTGTGGCTAACCTTCGCTAGGAAAGAGAGAAAAAAAAAAACAGCAACGTGAGTGGCACTATACCGCTTCGTTCACACATGTCACCCACTCGCTCCCAGACACAGAAACATCATCATGGGGGAAGCTAATTCTATTTAAAGGAAAAAAGCTGATGACTGGGTCACAGGAGAATGTGGCATCTTTAACGATAGCGCGCCGCTTTAAAAATGTGTGACGTGTTCAGAATCACAGGGCGCCATAATATTTGCCACAAAGAAATCCATCCTTCACAAATAATCAACATCTCTTCCTGCTTTGAATCAGCAATCGCTAAATAAAAACGACGCCGCTGATTTCAATAATTTGTGATGGCAGAGCTCTGTTGAAAGCCCAAACATCTGCATTACCATGGGCGTAGAAAATTAATGACATCATGCTAACGATTTATTAATCATTTTTTGTACAATCCATCCGCGTTGTTTTATTATCTCCTATTAAATTGAGCAGTTATTGAAAGGCATGCATTATAACTGATATGATATAAAGTCTCAAGGGAGAATACAAAATCTCATAAATAGAAATCGTGGTTGGGAATTTGTCGCCCCTGAATTTTGTGTCTCAACTTGAAAATAATTTCTACATTTTTTTTAAATGCGATAGTTGGAGATGCGTTTTGTCAATAAAAGATATGAGTTTGAATATAAGAAAAAGGAACCTCAATAATATTTGTTTTCTTACAGCGATTCATATAATGTTTATTTTTCGTATTGTTTATGAAAACATAAAGGCACGCAATTCGATCATTCAATTTTCTCTTCCTCTTTATTGTCTCGTCCAAATTACTTTAGACAAGAAACATTTTTATGATTTGCGTTTATTTTTCTAGACCTTGTACAGAGACACTAATATTCGAGAATCAGGGCCGCAGTAAAACACATCAGAGAACATTATCAGCAAATCATCTGTTTAGTTTTGTCTGCATTGATCTTCATTTCATATGCTTGTGACGTCTCATATAGCACTCGGCTGGTCTTCGAGCTCTGGCAAAACAGAGCCGAGACTTTGAAGGAATACTCACAATAAACAGAGAGGCACTTGAAATTATGAAATAAGAGCCAAGACTTTGAATGAATACTCACATTAAACAGAGAGGCACTTGAAATTATGAAACCGGAGCCAAGACTTTGAAGGAATACTCACATTAAACAGAGAGGCACTTCACACAGTTATTGTCAGGCTAATTATTTGTTATTGAGAGACTGATGTTTGTTATTGAGAGGCTAATTGATTGTTATTGAGACACTGATGTTTGTTATTGAGAGACTGATGTTTGTTATTGAGAGACTGATGTTTGTTATTGAGAGGCTTATTGTTTGTTTTTGAGAGACTGATGTTTGTTCTTCAGAGGCTTATTGTTTGTTTTTGAGAGACTGATGTTGCTATTGAGAGACTGATGTTTGTTCTTGAGAGGCTTGTTATTTGTTTTTGAGAGACTGATGTTGCTATTGAGAGACTGATGTTTGTTATTGAGAGGCTTATTGTTTGTTTTTGAGAGACTGATGTTTGTTCTTGAGAGGCTTATTGTTTGTTTTTTAGAGACTGATGTTGCTTTTGAGAGACTGATGTTTGTTCTTGAGAGGCTTATTGTTTGTTTTTGAGAGACTGATGTTTGTTCTTGAGAGGCTTATTGTTTGTTTTTGAGAGACTGATGTTTGTTATTGAGAGGCTTATTGTTTGTTATTGAGAGACTGATGTTTGTTATTGAGAGGCTAATTGTTTGTTTTTGAGAGGCTGATAGTTTGTTATTGAGAGGCTTATTGTTTGTTTTTGAGAGACTGATGTTTGTTATTGAAAGGCTAATTGTTTGTTTTTGAGAGGATAATTGTTTGTTATTGAGAGGGTAATTGTTTGTTATTTAGAGGATAATTGTTTGTTATTGAGAGACTGATAAATTGTTATTGAGAGGATAATTGTTTGTTATTGAGAGACTTATAGTTTGTTATTGAGAGACTTATAGTTTGTTATTGAGAGACTTATAGTTTGTTATTGAGAGAATAATGTTTTTATTGAGAGGATAATTGTTTGTTATTGAGAGACTTATAGTTTGTTATTGAGAGACTTATAGTTTGTTATTGAGAGACTTATAGTTTGTTATTGAGAGACTTATAGTTTGTTATTGAGAGACTTATAGTTTGTTATTGAGAGACTGATGTTTGTTATTGAGAATATAATTGTTTGTTATTGAGAGACTTATAGTTTGTTATTGAGAGACTTATAGTTTGCTATTGAGAGACTTATAGTTTGTTATTGAGAGACTTATAGTTTATTATTGAGAGACTGATAGTTTGTTAATGAGAGACTGATGTTGTTATTGAGAGACTAATAGTTTGTTATTGAGAGACTGATGTTGTTATTGAGAGACTGATAGCTTGTTATTGAGAGACTGATAGTTTGTTATTGAGAGACTGATAGTTTGTTATTCAGAGACTGATAGTTTGTTATTGAGAGACTGATGTTGTTATTAAGAGACTAATAGTTTGTTATTGAGAGACTGATAATTTGTTATTCAGAGACTGATAGTTTGTTATTGAGAGACTGATGTTGTTATTAAGAGACTAATAGTTTGTTATTGAGTGACTGATAATTTGTTATTGAGAGACTGATAGTTTGTTATTGAGAGACTGATAGTTTTTTAATGAGAGACTAATAGTTTGTTATTGAGAGACTAATAGTTTGTTATTGAGAGACTGATAGTTTGTTAATGAGTGACTGATAATTTGTTATTGAGAGACTGATGTTGTTATTAAGAGACTAATAGTTTGTTATTGAGAGACTGATAATTTGTTATTCAGAGACTGATAGTTTGTTATTGAGAGACTGATGTTGTTATTGAGAGACTAATAGTTTGTTATTGAGTGACTGATAATTTGTTATTGAGAGACTGACAGTTTGTTATTGAGAGACTGATAGTTTGTTATTGAGAGACTGATAGTTTGTTAATGAGTGACTGAAAATTTGTTATTGAAAGACTGATAGTTTGTTATTGAGAGACTAATAGTTTGTTATTGAGAGACTAATAGTTTGTTATTGAGAGACTGATAGTTTGTTAATGAGTGACTGATAATTTGTTATTGAGAGACTGATGATTTGTTTTCGAGAGACTAATAGTTTGTTATTGAGAGACTAATAGTTTGTTAATGAGTGACTGATAATTTGTTATTGAGAGACTAATAGTTTGTTATTGAGAGACTAATAGTTTGTTAATGAGTGACTGATAATTTGTTATTGAGAGACTGATAATTTGTTATTGAGAGACTGATAATTTGTTATTGAGAGACTGATAATTTATTATTGAGAGACTGATAGTTTGTTATTGAGAGGCTGATTGTTTGTTATTGAGAGACTGATAGTTTGTTATTGAGAGACTGATAGTTTGTTATTGAGAGGCTGATATTTTTTTTGAGACTCTGATAGTTTGTTATTGAGAGACTGATGTTTGTTATTGTGAGACTGATAGTTTGTTATTGAGAGACTGATGTTTGTTATCGAGAGACTGATAGTTTGTTATTGAGAAACTGATGTTGTTTTTGAGAGACTGATGTTTGTTATTGAGAGACTGATGTTTGTTATGAAGAGACTGATGTTTGTTATTGAGAGACTGATGTTTGTTATTGAGAGTCTGATGTTTATTATTGAAAGACTGACGTTTGTTTTTGAGAGAATGATGTTTGTTATTGAGAGACTGATGTTTGTTATTGAGCGACTGATGTTTGTTATTGAGAGACTGATGTTTGTTATTTAGAAACTGCTGAGTCCAAAAGATGAGTTGTAATTTAGGTGTGGTGCACCAGGAGTCTTGCGTGTGAACAGCGCATGTATCTACAATCAACACTTTACAGGAACATTCAGTCTGACTACGCTTAGAAAAATGATGAGACGGAAGGTGTAGCAGTTATGTAGTTGCCTTGGTTACAATGTAACTGATTCCATGAATAGAATACAATTGATATTATTTTTATTAATCTATGATGTTGTACTGTTGTACATGAGCATTCCATTTCGTTTTCGTTTGGTGTCAAATTTCAAATTCCCCACCTGATGCACCCAACAAATTGTATAACCACTTTGCCAGTGTATGATCAAGCAGATTACAAGACAACGAATTCAGCATTAAGCATTCAGCATTCAACATTCAACATTCAGCATACAAAAGTACGCATGAACTGATTTATTTTGAAGGAGAAACCAAGAACAATTCTGTGGGAAATTTAAAAAAAACCGACACCGAAATCTTAATGCAAATTGTGTTTCAATTTCAAAGATATCTCTATTTTATTCTGTTGTTCTTCCAAACTGAAAAGCAGCGACCGTCGCAATAGACGCAGATTCAGCGATTTGTCTTGTAGATAAACTCTAATTACACGGGTTCGATTGATAACGTATCGTCGGTATTCGATCGCTATTTGCGTTTAAATCTTTCTTAAATGACATTTTACATGCTACACTTTCTTATTCGAAACATTGCGCAGCTAAAATTAGATGAGCTAATTAGCATATTTGTATCCGCATTGATCTTCACTTGTCACGGGAAGAGATGCAAATCTTCAACCTTACATGGCTCATGTTCAATCTACAGTTGCAGCAAAGTAAGCCATCTCCTCAATAATGCCAGTTCTTATCTCTACCTGGACAATGAATGGCAACAAATATATGGGGGCCTACAGATGACAGATCAGTCTATTTCACTGATTCCTGGTACTCTAGCCACTTTGATTCTCTATCTCAAAACAGGGAGATGTTCATACAGTTAGATATAACTTGACTGGTCTTTGTACTACATTGTGATGCCACCATGGTTTATATTATGATGCACATATATTATTACGTTACAATGCACAGAATTTATTACATTTACAGTGCCCAGCCTATATATCGTCATCATCATCATCACCACCATCATCATCATCACTATCATCATCATGTGCTATACCAGCTGGCGTATGGGATTATGTCCTTCCGCAATTTTCTATCCACAGAGCATCGTATCAATTCTGTTGTTCACTGTTTTCCGTGCAATGTCACCAAGCCAGCAGCGGATATTCAGAGGAGGTAACAGAGACCACGACTGCCCTAATATTTTATCAGAATACATAACACAATCACATTTCTGCTCTGTGAGTTAAATGTAAGTGTACAACCAAGCACCGTATTCCTTGGTATAACCGTGATATAGATCAAATAACTCAGGCCGTTTCTAATAAATAAGCTTCAATGTCTATGGACGTAAAAACTACTACAACCGTACAACGGCATCAATTAACCTTACACTCTGTATGAGAACTAGGTAGGCCATTTCGGCAAACGGCTCCTCGTTACCATGGTAACAGAAGAACGACTAATAAGATGGCGTTATATCTTTTTATCCAAACAGAAAGAAGTAGAACCAATAGGCGACTGTCCTATTTTAAGTCTCCGGTAAGAATCACTGTGCTACGTCTTTAAGAAATAAGTAAAAGTAAAGTACCCCCGTCACGCCAAGTGGCGTATAGGGAAATATGGTGTTAGTGACCCTATACTTTACAGACCTTCAGCACATGATTTTTGGGGTAATGTGGTCGGTATTACGCCCGTGCTGATTTACTTTCCCAGAAAAAAATCCGGTACCCATTTAAGGCTGGGTGAACCCGGAAGCCATCGGTTGGGATCGAACCCTACCCCTTGTCCGTGGTAGTCCAGTTCACTAACCACTGAGCTATCGCGGCTCCCTCTTTAAGAAATACTAGAACAACATTTGTAAGAGAAGTTAAATAATAGCAAAACCGTGTTCTTCTTATAACTTATAATATACATAACTAAGATTGTATGATGTAATTATGTTAATTTAGGACAATAAGTGAAGGAACTATTCTACATAGCGCATTTTGCAGTAATTTTTATGTCGCAGATTACTAGGTTAAAGTCAACCTAAAAGTTCCTCAAGTTTAGAACCCACCGTCCGCCTCTACACCAAGCTATCCAGTATATTCTCTCTTTGTTGTCCGCAATCTCTCTTTCCCTGTATTTTGCCAGTTGCAACCAAGTATTCCAACTGTCATATTCTCATGGAAAGATGCCGATTGCTTCTTTCTGGTGTTTTTTTAGGAGCTCCCTTTTTGTGTTTGCCCCTTTGAGAATGTCCTCGTTGGTCTTTTTAGCTGTCCAGGGAATTCTAAAATATTCTTCTGAGAAATCCCATCTCGGTGACCTATAATCGTCTTTTCATTTCTTTGTCAACTGCTCATGACAGACAGCTTAAGAGAATGGCTTGGCAGTTCAACAACAAAAATGATATATAACTGTCGAGATAAAAAGTTGTGGAGGGACATGATCACCTATGCCAGCAGGCATGGTACTTGATATGATGACTGTCCATGATTCGCTTCCATAGGTCAGAATTGGCTCTATATATCACCGATGAACCCTCTCTCACTTCTTTCAACATAGACTTGTTGCACAAGAATTGTTTTTCATTTTCAGAAATGTTAGTTTGGCCTTAGCTATTCTGCACTATTTTTCTGTGATATTCTACGATATATAATCGATATAAAAGAATTATTATTGAAGCTCGTCTTGGACGGACAGTCTTCAACGTCTCTTGCTGAACCGGATTAATCAAGATATTGTCCTAGCCTTCCACACCACAAATATGAATCTAAGAGCTTTGTGGACTTTCCGATAAGCTTTGAGGATGACCTGTTGTATAAACTAAACTAAACTAAACTAAACTAAACTAAACTAAACTAAACTAAACTAAGCTAAACTAAACTAAACTAAACTAAACTAAACTAAACTAAACTATTAGCACATAGTAGAGTTAGCCACGCGGCTTTAGTTCAACATCAGTAAGTGACAATTTATAAATATTATTATCTAACTATATGCATTTTAATAATTGACTATCATCATGTGCCATACCGGTTGGCGTAGGTGATCATGTCCCTCCACAATCTTCTATCTACAGTGCATCGTATCAGTTCTGTTGTTGACTGTTTTCCATGCCATGACACCAAGCTATCCAGTATTTTCTCTCTTTGTCGCCCGCGATCTCTCTTTCCTTTTATTTTGCCAGTTGTAACCTAACTGACTATATAAATGTTTAAATCTAACTCTATAAAAGTTACTATCCTACTATATGACTGATATCATCTAACTACAAAATAGAAACATCTAACTATATGAATGTGATTATCTCAATGCATAAACGTTAACATCTAACAATATAAATGTAATTATGTAATTCCATAAACGTTAACATCTTACAATATAAATGTTATTATGTAATTACATAAATGTTAACATCTAACTATATAAATATTATTATCTAATTATATAGATGTTAACATCTAACTACATTAATGTTAACATCTATCAATGTAGATATTATCATATAACTATATAATCAGAAACCAGAAAACGAATAGTTACATAATCGGGGAAAGGAACTAGTTGTGACCGATGATGATGTCACAACTCATCAACTTTAAGGCCACACACGTCACAACAGCTTAGACAACCAGTTCACTTCCCAGTAATTTTTCACTTTATTATTTCATTTTATTATTACATCTTCTCAATACTCCTGTATGTTGCAGAAACACGGACATTAGACCATAAAAAAAGAACATGAAATTGAAGTCTTTGAAATGTGGATCTCTAGAAGAATAGGAAGATTTGTATGGAAAGAAAAGAAAATAAACGTTGAAGTTTTAAAACAACTAAAAATGAAAAAAAGAACTACTAAACACAATTAGAATAAGACAAATTAAATTTTTGGGTCATGTTAAAAGACACAACTGCCTAATAAAAGTAATATTGGAAGGGTAAATACAAGGTAAAAGAGGCAGAGGCAGACCAAGACTAACATGAACATGTAACATTACAAGATGGACAAGTCAACCTATGACAATCTGCACCATCAAGGCAAGAGACAGAGTGGAGGACGCTCTGTGGTAGCCAACCTTCAATGCGGAGACGGCACTCAATGATGATGATATTTCATTTATTCTATTTGCCTAAATTATATTATTTAAATTTCCCATAAATTGTGATATTCCGTCCACAACCTTCAAATGTTTGTCACTCTTTTTTTCTCTTCGTTATTCTGTCATCGACGTTTAATGTTTGTCACACTCTATTTCTAATCGTTATTCTGTCATCGACGTTTAATGTTTGTCACACTCTATTTCTAATCGTTATTCTGTCATCGACGTTTAATGTTTGTCACACTCTATTTCTAATCGTTATTCCGTCATCACGTTTAATGTTTGTCACACTCTTTTTCTAATCGTTATTCCGTCATCCACGTTTAATGTTTGTCACACTCTTTTTCTAATCGTTATTCCGTCATCGACGTTTAATGTTTGTCACACACTATTGTTTGTTTTTGGGAGACTGATGTTTGTTATTGAGAGGCTTATTGTTTGTTATTGAGAGACTGATGTTTGTTATTGAGAGGCTAATTGTTTGTTTTTGAGAGACTGATGTTTGTTATTGAGAGGCTTATTGTTTGTTATTGAGAGACTGATGTTTGTTCTTCAGAGGCTTATTGTTTGTTATTGAGAGGCTTATTGTTTGTTTTTGAGAGACTGATGTTTGTTCTTGAGAGGCTTATTGTTTGTTATTGAGAGACTGATGTTTGTTCATGAGAGGCTGATGTTTGTTATTGAGAGACTGATGTTTGTTATTGAGAGGCTTATTGATTGTTATTGAGAGACTGATGTTTGTTCTTGAGAGGCTTATTGTTTGTTTTTGAGAGACTGATGTTTGTTCTTCAGAGGCTTATTGTTTGTTTTTGAGAGACTGATTTTGCTATTGAGAGACTGATGTTTGTTCTTGAGAGGCTTGTTATTTGTTTTTGAGAGACTGATGTTGCTATTGAGAGACTGATGTTTGTTCTTGAGAGGCTTGTTATTTGTTTTTGAGAGACTGATGTTGCTATTGAGAGACTGATGTTTGTTCTTGAGAGGCTTATTGTTTGTTTTTGAGAGACTGATGTTTGTTCTTCAGAGGCTTATTGTTTGTTTTTGAGAGACTGATGTTGCTATTGAGAGACTGATGTTTGTTATTGAGAGGCTTATTGTTTGTTTTTGAGAGACTGATGTTTGTTCTTGAGAGGCTTATTGTTTGTTTTTTAGAGACTGATGTTGCTTTTGAGAGACTGATGTTTGTTCTTGAGAGGCTTATTGTTTGTTTTTGAGAGACTGATGTTTGTTCTTGAGAGGCTTATTGTTTGTTTTTGAGAGACTGATGTTTGTTATTGAGAGGCTTATTGTTTGTTATTGAGAGACTGATGTTTGTTATTGAGAGGCTAATTGTTTGTTTTTGAGAGGCTGATAGTTTGTTATTGAGAGGCTTATTGTTTGTTTTTGAGAGACTGATGTTTGTTATTGAAAGGCTAATTGTTTGTTTTTGAGAGGATAATTGTTTGTTATTGAGAGGGTAATTGTTTGTTATTTAGAGGATAATTGTTTGTTATTGAGAGACTGATAAATTGTTATTGAGAGGATAATTGTTTGTTATTGAGAGACTTATAGTTTGTTATTGAGAGACTTATAGTTTGTTATTGAGAGACTTATAGTTTGTTATTGAGAGACTTATAGTTTGTTATTGAGAGACTTATAGTTTGTTATTGAGAGACTGATGTTTGTTATTGAGAATATAATTGTTTGTTATTGAGAGACTTATAGTTTGTTATTGAGAGACTGATAGTTTGTTATTGAGAGACTTATAGTTTGTTATTGAGAGACTTATAGTTTATTATTGAGAGACTGATAGTTTGTTATTGAGAAACTGATGTTGTTATTGAGAGACTAATAGTTTGTTATTGAGAGACTGATGTTGTTATTGAGAGACTGATAGCTTGTTATTGAGAGACTGATAGTTTGTTATTGAGAGACTGATAGTTTGTTATTGAGAGACTGATAGTTTGTTATTGAGAAACTGATGTTGTTATTGAGAGACTAATAGTTTGTTATTGAGAGACTGATGTTGTTATTGAGAGACTGATAGCTTGTTATTGAGAGACTGATAGTTTGTTATTGAGAGACTGATAGTTTGTTATTCAGAGACTGATAGTTTGTTATTGAGAGACTGATGTTGTTATTAAGAGACTAATAGTTTGTTATTGAGAGACTGATAATTTGTTATTCAGAGACTGATAGTTTGTTATTGAGAGACTGATGTTGTTATTAAGAGACTAATAGTTTGTTATTGAGTGACTGATAATTTGTTATTGAGAGACTGATAGTTTGTTATTGAGAGACTGATAGTTTGTTATTGAGAGACTGATAGTTTGTTAATGAGTGACTGATAATTTGTTATTGAAAGACTGATAGTTTGTTATTGAGAGACTAATAGTTTGTTATTGAGAGACTAATAGTTTGTTATTGAGAGACTGATAGTTTGTTAATGAGTGACTGATAATTTGTTATTGAGAGACTGATGTTGTTATTAAGAGACTAATAGTTTGTTATTGAGAGACTGATAATTTGTTATTCAGAGACTGATAGTTTGTTATTGAGAGACTGATGTTGTTATTGAGAGACTAATAGTTTGTTATTGAGTGACTGATAATTTGTTATTGAGAGACTGATAGTTTGTTATTGAGAGACTGATAGTTTGTTATTGAGAAACTGATAGTTTGTTAATGAGTGACTGATAATTTGTTATTGAAAGACTGATAGTTTGTTTTTGAGAGACTAATAGTTTGTTATTGAGAGACTGATAGTTTGTTATTGAGAGACTGATAGTTTGTTAATGAGTGACTGATAATTTGTTATTGAGAGACTGATAATTTGTTATTGAGAGACTAATAGTTTGTTATTGAGAGACTAATAGTTTGTTAATGAGTGACTGATAATTTGTTATTGAGAGACTAATAGTTTGTTATTGAGAGACTAATAGTTTGTTAATGAGTGACTGATAATTTGTTATTGAGAGACTGCTAATTTGTTATTGAGAGACTGATAATTTGTTGTTGAGAGACTGATAATTTATTATTGAGAGACTGATAGTTTGTTATTGAGAGGCTGATTGTTTGTTATTGAGAGACTGATAGTTTGTTATTGAGAGACTGATAGTTTGTTATTGAGAGGCTGATATTTTTTTTTTGAGACTCTGATAGTTTGTTATTGAGAGACTGATGTTTGTTATTGTGAGACTGATAGTTTGTTATTGAGAGACTGATGTTTGTTATCGAGAGACTGATAGTTTGTTATTGAGAAACTGATGTTGTTTTTGAGAGACTGATGTTTGTTATTGAGAGACTGATGTTTGTTATGAAGAGACTGATGTTTGTTATTGAGAGACTAATGTTTGTTATTGAGAGTCTGATATTTATTATTGAAAGACTGACGTTTGTTTTTGAGAGAATGATGTTTTTATTGAGAGACTGATGTTTGTTATTGAGAGACTGATGTTTGTTATTGAGAGACTGATGTTTGTTATTTAGAAACTGCTGAGTCTAAAAGATGAGTTGTAATTTAGGTGTGGTGCACCAGGAGTCTTGCGTGTGAGCAGCGCATGTATCTACAATCAACACTTTACAGGAACATTCAGTCTGACTACGCTTAGAAAAATGCTGAGACGGAAGGTGTAGCAGTTATGTAGTTGCCTTGGTTACAATGTAACTGATTCCATGAATAGAATACAATTGATATTATTTTTTATTAATCTATGATGTTGTACTGTTGTACATGAACATTCCATTTCGTTTTCGTTTGGTGTCAAATTTCAAATTCCCCACCTGATGCACCCAACAAATTGTATAACCACTTTGCCAGTGTATGATCAAGCAGATTACAAGACAACGAATTCAGCATTAAGCATTCAGCATTCAACATTCAACATTCAGCATACAAAAGTACGCATGAACTGATTTATTTTGAAGGATAAACCAAGAACAATTCTGTGGGAAATTTAAAAAAAACCGACACCGAAATCTTAATGCAAATTGTGTTTCAATTTCAAAGATATCTCTATTTTATTCTGTCGTTCTCCCAAACTGAAAAGCAACGACCGTCGCAATAGACGCAGATTTAGCGATTTGTCTTGTAGATAAACTCTAATTACACGGGTTCGATTGATAACGTATCGTCGGTATTCGATCGCTATTTGCGTTTAAATCTTTCTTAAATGACATTTTACATGTTACACTTTCTTATTCGAAACATTGCGCAGCTAAAATTAGATGAGCTAATTAGCATATTTGTATCCGCATTGATCTTCACTTGTCACGGGAAGAGATGCAAATCTTCAACCTTACATGGCTCATGTTTAGTCTACAGTTGCAGCAAAGTAAGCCATCTCCTCAATAATGCCAGTTCTTATCTCTACCTGGACAATGAATGGCAACAAATATATGGGGGCCTACAGATGACAGATCAGTCTATTTCACTGATTCCTGGTACTCTAGCCACTTTGATTCTCTATCTCAAAACAGGGAGATGTTCATACAGTTAGATATAACTTGACTGGTCTTTGTACTACATTGTGATGCCACCATGGTTTATATTATGATGCACATATATTATTACGTTACAATGCACAGCATTTATTACATTTACAGTGCCCAGCCTATATATCGTCATCGTCATCATCACCACCATCATCATCATCACTATCATCATCATGTGCTATACCAGCTGGCGTATGGGATTATGTCCTTCCGCAATTTTCTATCCACAGAGCATCGTATCAATTCTGTTGTTCACTGTTTTCCGTGTAGTGTCACCAAGCCAGCAGCGGATATTCAGAGGAGGTAACAAAGGCCACGACTGCCCTAATATTTTATCAGAATACATAACACAATCACATTTCTGCTCTGTGAGTTCAATGTAAGTGTACAACCAAGCACCGTATTCCTTGGTATAACCGTGATATAGATCAAATAACTCAGGCCGTTTCTAATAAATAAGCTTCAATGTCTATGGACGTAAAAACTACTACAACCGTACAACGGCATCAATTAACCTTACACTCTGTATGAGAACTAGGTAGGCCATTTCGGCAAACGGCTCCTCGTTACCATGGTAACAGAAGAACGACTAATAAGATGGCGTTATATCTTTTTATCCAAACAGAAAGAAGTAGAACGAATAGGCGACTGTCCTATTTTAAGTCTCCGGTAAGAATCACTGTGCTACGTCTTTAAGAAATAAGTAAAAGAAAAGTACCCCCGTCATGCCAAGTGGCGTATAGGGAATATGGTGTTAGTGACCCTATATTTTACAGACCTTCAGCACATGATTTTTTGGGTAATGTGGTCAGTATTACGCCCGTGCTGCTTTACTTTCCCAGAAAAAAATCCGGTACCCATTTAAGGCTGGGTGAACCCGGAAGCCGTCGGTTGGGATCGAACACTACCCCTTGTCCGTGGTAGTCCAGTTCACTAACCACTGAGTTATCGCGGCTCCCTTTTTAAGAAATCCTAGAACAACATTTGTAAGAGAAGTTAAATAATAACAAAACCGTGTTCTTCTTATAACTTATAACAGACATAACTAAAATTGTATGATGTAATTATGTTAATTTAGGACAAAAAGTGAAGGAACTATTATACATAGCGCATTTTGCAGTAATTTTTATGTCGCAGATTACTAGGTTAAAGTCAACCTAAAAGTTCATCAAGGTTAGAACCCACTGTCCGCCTCTACACCAAGCTATCCAGTATATTCTCTCATTGTTGTCCGCAATCTCTCTTTCCCTGTATTTTGCCAGTTGCAACCAAGTATTCCAACTGTCCTATTCTCATGGAAAGATGCCGATTGCTTCTTTCTGGTGTTTTTTTAGGAGCTCCCTTTTTGTGTTTGCCTCTTTGAGAATGTCCTCGTTGGTCTTTTTAGCTGTCCAGGGAATTCTAAAATATTCTTCTGAGAAATCCCATCTCGGTGACCTATAATCGTCTTTTCATTTCTTTGTCAACTGCTCATGACAGACAGCTTAAGAGAATGGCTTGGCAGTTCAACAACAAAAATGATATATAACTGTCGAGATAAAAAGTTGTGGAGGGACATGATCACCTATGCCAGCAGGCATGGTACTTGATATGATGACTGTCCATGATTCGCTTCCATAGGTCAGAATTGGCTCTATATATCACCGATGAACCCTCTCTCACTTCTTTCAACATAGACTTGTTGCACAAGAATTGTTTTTCATTTTCAGAAATGTTAGTTTGGCCTTAGCTATTCTACACTATTTTTCTGTGGTTTATCTACGATATATAATCGATATAAAAGAATTATTATTGAAGCTCGTCTTGGACGGACAGACTTCAACGTCTCTTGCAGAACCAGATTAATCAAGATATTGTCCTAGCCTTCTACACCACAAATATGAATCTAAGAGCTTTGTGGACTTTCCGATAAGCTTTGAGGATGACCTGTTGTATAAACTAAACTAAACTAAACTAAACTAAACTAAACTAAACTAAACTAAACTAAACTAAACTAAACTAAACTAAACTAAACTAAACTAAACTAAACTAAACTAAACTAAACTAAACTAAACTAAACTAAACTAAGCTAAGCTAAGCTAAACTAAACTAAACTAAACTAAGCTAGCTAGGCTAAACTAAACTAAACTAAACTAAACTAAACTAAACTAAGCTAAGATAAGCTAAGCTAAACTAAACTAAACTAAACTAAACTAAACTAAACTAAACTAAACTATTAGCACATAGTAGAGTTAGCCACGCGGCTTTAGTTCAACATCAGTAAATGACAATTTATAAATATTATTATCTAACTATATGCATTTTAATAATTGACTATCATCATGTGCCATACCGGTTGCCGTAGGTGATCATGTCCCTCCACAATCTTCTATCTACAGTGCATCGTATCAGTTCTGTTGTTGACTGTTTTCCATGCCATGACACCAAGCTATCCAGTATTTTCTCTCTTTGTTGCCCGCGATCTCTCTTTCCTTTTATTTTGCCAGTTGTAACCTAACTGACTATATAAATGTTTAAATCTAACTCTATAAAAGTTACTATCCTACTCTATGACTGTTATCATCTAACTACAAAATAGAAACATCTAACTATATGAATGTGATTATCTCAATGCATAAACGTTAACATCTAACAATATAAATGTTATTATGTAATTACATAAATTTAACATCTAACTATATAAATATTATTATCTAATTATATAGATGTTAACATCTAACTACATTAATGTTAACATCTATCAATGTAGATATTAACATTTAACTATATAATCAGAAACCAGAAAACGAATAGTTACATAAGCGGGGAAAGGAACTAGTTGTGACCGATGATGATGTCACAACTCATCAACTTTAAGGCCACACACGTCGCAACAGCCTAGACAACCAGTTCACTTCCCAGTAATTTTTCACTTTATTATTTCATTTTATTATTACATCTTCTCAATACTCTTGTATGTTGCAGAAACATGGACATTAGACCAGAAAAAAAGAACAGGAAATTGAAGTCTTTGAAATGTGGATCTCTAGAAGAATAGGAAGAATTGTATGGAAAGAAAAGAAAACAAACGATGAAGTTTTAAAACAACTAAAATGAAAAGAGAACTACTAAACACAATTAGAATAAGACAAATGCAATTTTTGGTTCATGTTGAAAGACACAACAGCCTAATAAAAGTAATATTGGAAGGGTAAATACAAGGTAAAAGAGGCAGAGGCAGAACAAGACTAACATGAACATGTAACATCACAAGATGGACAAGTCAACCTATGACAATCTGCACCATCAAGGCAAGAGACAGAGTGGAAGACGCTCTGTGGTAGCCAACCTTCAATGCGGAGACGGCACTCAATGATGATGATATTTCATTTATTCTATTTGCCTAAATTAAATTATTTAAATTTCCCATAAATTGTGATATTCCGTCCACAACCTTCATATGTTTGTCACTCTTTTTTTCTCTTCGTTATTCTGTCATCGACGTTTAATGTTTGTCACACTCTATTTCTAATCGTTATTCTGTCATCGACGTTTAATGTTTGTCACACTCTATTTCTAATCGTTATTCTGTCATCGACGTTTAATGTTTGTCGCACTCCATTTCTAATCGTTATTCCGTCAACGACGTTTAATGTTTGTAACACTCCATTTCTAATCGTTATTCCGTCATCGACGTTTAATGTTTGTAACACTCTATTTCTAATCGTTATTCCGTCATCGACGTTTAATGTTTGTCACACTCTATTTCTTATCGTTATTCCGTCATCGACGTTTAATGTTTGTCACACTCTATTTCTAATCGTCATTCCGTCATCGACGTTTAATGTTTGTCACACAGTATTTCTAATCGTCATTCCGTCATCGACGTTTAATGTTTGTCACACTCTATTTCTAATCGTCATTCCGTCATCGACGTTTAATGTTTGTCACACTCTATTTCTAATCGTCATTCCGTCATCGAAGTTTAATGTTTGTCACACTCTATTTCTAATCGTCATTCCGTCATCGACGTTTAATGTTTGTCACACTCTATTTCTAATCGTCATTCCGTCATCGAAGTTTAATGTTTGTCACACTCTATTTCTAATCGTTATTCCGTCATCGAAGTTTAATGTTTGTCACACACTATTTCTAATCGTCATTCCGTCATCGACGTTTAATGTTTGTCACACTCTATTTCTAATCGTTATTCCGTATTCGAACTATAAGGTTTATCACGCTCTTCGTTATTCGATCCACAACCTTGAAAGCTTGTCACACTATTTTTCTCATAGTTGTTATGTACACGAAATAGTCACACTCTATTTCATTTGATCTTTTCTTTCTTCTCTTTGTCTTTATATAGGCATGCTTTAATTTTTTAGATAGTTCCCTTTTCTTTCAGTGACCACAAAAAAAAAAACTAAAAACCTAAATGGTTTCTGACACAGCTTGTGTTCCTTTGTAGTAGCAGTCTCCTTACTTTCCATACTCCATGGTCATCATTCACAGAGTTCCCCAAGTCTGATACTTGACGTTTGTCTCTAATTTCTCCTGCTTTCTGCCAGCCTACCCTTGGTCCGTCTCTTCACCAAAGCTTAATTGGTGGCAGTTCTTGTGACTATTTCCTAATTGCTTCTGTATACGTGACCATTCAACTCCAAATTCTGCCTGATTTCATTGCATGTGTCCCCTCCAGTGTTTATCCCTCCTGTGTGTGTCCAGTGTGTATCCTCTCCTGTGTAAGTCGCTCCAGTGTGTATCCCCTCCTGTGTGTGTCCCATTTCAGTGTGTATCTATCCCCCCCCCCCCATTGTGTCCCCTCCAGTGTGTATCCCTTCCAGTGTGAATACCCTCCAGTATGCCCCCTCCAGTTTATCCCCTCCAGTGCGTATCCTATTCAGTGTATCCCTTTCAGTGTATATCCTCCAGTGTGTCCACTCCAATGTGTCCCCTCCAGTGTGTCCCCTCCAGAGTGTCCCCTCCAGTGTGTCCCCTCCAGTGTATCCCCCCAGTGTGTATTCCCTCTAGTATATCCCTTCCAGTGTATCCCCTCCAGCGGCTATCCCCTCCAGTGTGTCCCCTCCAGCGTGTATCTCCTCCAATGTATATCCCCTCCAGCGTGTATCCCCTCCAATGTGCATCCCCTCCAGGTGTATCCCCTCCAGTGTGTATTCCTTCCAGTGTGTTCCCTCCAGTGTGTATACCCTTCTGTGTGTATCTCCTCCAGTGTGTATCCCCTTCAGTGTGTGTCCTCTCCAGTGTGTATCCCCTCCAGTGTATCCCCTCCAGTGTGGCCCCTCCTGTGTGTATCCCCTTCAGTGTATCCCCTCCAGTGTGTATTGACACCAGCGTGTATCCCCTCCAATTTTTATCCCCTCCAGTGTGTCTCACCTCCTTTCTGTATCCCCTCCAGTGTATCCCCCTCCAGTGTGTATTGCCACCAGCGTGTATCACCTCCAATGTGTATTGACACCAGCGTGTACCCCCTCCAGTGTGTATTGACACCAGCGTGTATACCCTCAAATGTGTGTCGTCTCCAGTGTGGTGTATCCTCTCTAATGTGTGTCCCCTCCTGCGTGTGTTCCGCCCTGTGTTTATCACCTCCTGTATGTGTCCCGCCCTGTGTTTACCACCTTTTGTGTGAGTCCGGCCCTGTGTTTATCACCTCCTGTATGTGTCCCGCCCTGTGTTTACCACCTTTTGTGTGAGTCCGGCCCTGTGTTTATCACCTCCTATGTGTGTCCCGCCCTGTGTTTATCACCTGCTGTGTGTGTCACGCCCTGTGTTTATCACCTTCTGTGTGTGTCTCATCCTGTGTTTATCCCCCAAGTGGGTGTCCCGTCCTGTGTTTGCCTCCTCCTGTGTGTTTCCGTCCTGTTTTTATCACCTCATGTGTGTGTTCCGTCCAGTGTTTATCACCTCCTGTGTATGTCCCCTCATTTGTTTGTCCCCTGCTATGCGTGTCCCGTCTTGTATTTATCCCTCTTTTTTGTGTCACCTGCCACATGTAGTAGGTCCGACATGTAAATATTTAGAATGATTTTATTATGACCAAGACGAAAAGTGACATCTATGAAGCAAAGCATAAATCTAAAGATGTAACCTTCATCTATAATCTGACAAATTTGTATCGCCGCCCAATAAGCAGAAGACAAACAAGCCGCCATTTAATTGACCTAGTAAGAGGTGCATTGTTACGATGTCAGCACGGAGCAAAAAGCAAACATTAAATTAAATTTAATACTCTGAAAAAGTGTCATTGAGACAGTTCAATTGATAAAACAAGTTATGGGTATACTTGTTTACCTCGTACATAGATATTCAGGTGGTATTCACGACTCAGGTAGTATTTACGATTCAGGTGGTATTCACGATTCAAAAGTAGTGTGAAAGAATTACAAATACAACTAGGCACGGACACCCAATTTCTGTTCATGATGAGCAGCTCATTGCAAAAGTCAGAGAACGGATTCCAGGAAATCGTTGTTTCACTGTGTGGATTATGGCAGATAAATTTGGTGTTAACCGAGAGAACATTCAAACAATTTTAGTGGAAGATTTAGGCACGAATAAAGTTGTTTGCCGGTTTGTACCACATTCGTTGTCTGATGACCAGAACCACCAGCGTGTTGAGAACATAAAGGAGATCACTGGGCGGTAGTTGTACACGAATTTTTTGCCCCAAAACAAATATGTGTTCTCAACCATCCACCATATTCTCCAGATTTGTATCCCTGCGATTATTTTCTATTCCCAAAATTAAAGTTGCCATTATTGAAAGGTTTAATGGATACCGGATTTTTTCTGGGAAAGTAAAGCGACACGGGCGTAATAGCGACTACATTACCCAAAAATCATGTGCCGAAGGTCTGTAAAATTTATGGTCACTAACTCCATATTCCCTATACGCCACTTGACGTAACGGGGATACTTTACTTTTTTTTTTTTATTATTGAAAGGACACATCTTTGACAATACTGTTGACATCCGAAGGGCCGTAATCTTGACTATAAGGGCCATACCAACAGTAGAACTACAGAGGTCGTTCTAGTGTTTGTTAGATCGAGTCCCTAGCTGTATCAATGCACAATGGGCTTATTTTGAATAAAATACAGGTTACATTTTCAACTGTTGTTAATTTTATTTTTAAATGAAATTAATGTCATTACTTAATTGTCGAACCTTGTGTGTGGTAAGAGACGACTAAGAAGGTTGAGACCAAATCTTCGTCTGTACTACAGAGTTCGTGCATCTGTGCTGAAACTATCTTCAGTGCTTCCGCTAGTGTGTTTTGGGCGTGCTTCATACTAAACAAACGTGCGCTATACAGTTGTCCGGTTTGCAATAAAAATAATCTGCAGACTGAACTAAACAACCCACCCCTAGCCTCGTCGCCTGAGCGATTCTCAATTTGCTTTTCTGTTTTACCATAATATTTTGACAACCTCTTAAGTCGATTGTTTCATATGACGTCAGAATTTTGATATTTCCCTTCCAGATGATCTCCAATTGTCATATTAAAAAAAAACCATTTAAATTATACCCAAACAACAGTATTTGGATGATTTCTATCTGTTTAATTTGTGATTTCTTTGCTTTGTAATATTTCTTCATTTGATTTCTTAGCTGCCGTCATGTTTATATAATCCTTCTATAAAGTTACATCTTTTTTCCGCTAATAATAATTCTGGATGCTTGTTGTCTGTTGCTGAGTCACCAGGGACGGTATTACAATGATTTATCCCTTTATGTATGGGACTTTTATCTTTCTGTTCCTCTTGTCCTTATTGATACGTGGATGCTTTTTCTGTAAAACGAGAAATAAGCGGCATCAGTTTTTGTCTCCAAGAAAATGATCGACCACACTATATAGCAATGTGTCCAAATTGTTTTCTATCTATCTATCTATCTATCTATCTATCTATCTATCTATCTATCTATCTATCTATCTATCTATCTATCTATCTATCTATCTATCTATCTATCTATCTATCTATCTATCTATCTATCTATCTATCTATCTATCTATCTATCTATCTATCTATCTATCTATCTATCTATCTATCTATCTATCTATCTATCTATCTATCTATCTATCTATCTATCTATCTATCTATCTATCTATCTATCTATCTATCTATCTATCTATCTATTTGTCTGTCTGTCTGACTGTCTGTCTATCTATCTGCCTGTCCGCTTATCTGTCTGTCTATCTATCTATTATCCTTCCGAGACTGAGATAGCACATAGAGCAAAAATTGGATAATATTGACATGTTTCGCCTTACCATCATAATCACCATCAAGTACCGGGTCTGCTGGCGTAGGTGATCATGTCTCTCCAAAACTTTCGATCACCAAGCTATGCAGTATTTTCTCTCCGTGTCGTCCGAGATCTTCATTTTCCTTCTATTTTGCCAGTTGTAACCAAGTATTCCAACTTTCATCTTCTCATGATGTGCCCAAAAAATGTTGATTGCTTCTTTCTGATATTTTTTAAGAGCTCATTTTTTGTGTTGGCCTCTTTGAGAACTTTCTCATTGGTCTTTTTAGCTGTCCAGGGAACTTTCAACATTCTTCTGAGAAATCCCATCTCTGTGGCCTCTAATCTTCTTTTCATTTGTTTGTCTACTGTCCATGATTCGCTTCCAAAGGTCAGAATTGGTTCTATATTGCACCGATGAACTCTCCTTCTCATTTTTATTGACATAGATTTGTTGCATAAGATATTTTTCATTTTCTGAAATGCTATTTTGGCCTGAGCTATTCTGCTTTTTATTTCTGTGTTGCATCTTCCATCTGATGTTACTATTATGCCCAAGTATTTGAAACGTTGCACTTATTTCAGATTTGTCTCGTTTATTTGTATGCTGCATGATGGTGATGATTGTTTCTTCGATATAACCATTACTTCTGTTTTCTTACCATTCAGACTGAGACCTTTCTTGTTGCTTTCTTTTACTATTATGTCAATCATTTCTTGTAGTTCATTTTCTGTCTCTGGTATTAAGACTGTGTCATCCGCATATCACAAATTATTTATGTTGTGACCGTTGACTTCAATTCCTTTTTTGTCTACTATTGATCTCATAATATGTTCGCTGTAAAGTGAAAACAAATGTTTAGCTCCTCTAATAAATAAACCTACTCCTCCTACAAACCTACACAGCCTTGTCTGACTCTTTGCTTTATCTATTGGAATTGTCCTGTTTGGTTGTTAATTCGTATAGCTGCTGTTTGTTGCCAATACATGTTTTTTATGATTCGCAGATCCTTGCCATCAATGTTTAATTTCTCCAGCAAATTGATTATTTCCACATGCTTTACTTTGTCAAATGCTTTCGCGTAGTCTATAAAGCACATATATAGATCTTTCTTTACCTCTATAGATCTTTCTATCAATGTTCTTAAGATGTATATTGCGTTATTGGTGTCCTTTCCTTCCACACATCCACATTGTTCCTCACTTATTTCTGGTTTTATTTTGTTCCTTACACGTCTCATGATGATTCTTAGTAATATTTTAGTCATATGGCTCATGAGACTAATAGTGCGATGGTCTTCACAATCAGAGGCTCCTGACTTCTTCGATATGACTACAAAGATAGATTTTAGTAGATCTAGATCTATATTTAGTAGATAGTCTCAATATTCTTCTGTAAAATCACATTTCTACAGACTCCAATGATTTTCTTCATCGAAATATCACCTTATACTTTATCTAAATTTATGGCAAATGTTCAACAAGTTTGAAGAAATGGAATAAGTAAGAAATTTAACCGCTGGAAAACAAACTTTCAATAAACATAGCCTAAGCAAGCACTGTGGTCGATGAGGTTGGTCCAGAAAGAAGATATTGGGGCAGAGAATGTGGGAAGAGACCACTTAGAATCCACAATCGTGACATTAAGTGACGTCAATGTATCTAGCACTGCGCGGGTACCGTGTAATTAAAGAAGATATATGGGCGTTTTTTTAAAACTCGAATGTGTGTCCAGAGGTTGCAAAGTACCTTATTAAGGCTCGGGTAATGGGGTTATTGATCTGGGATATTCCACGAGTTCCGGAAGTGTGAGAAGTTCTAGGAAGAAGAGGAACTCTCGAAGGTTAATGTTGATGAGTGGCTAGAGTGCTCTAGCCGAACATTATGGTAATTTTACGAGTGAGCTATGTTGCAATAAAAGCAGAATATATGTCATTTGTTGGGAGATATGTTGTGTAAAACATAAAATTGATGTTTTAATTAGAAGATGAGTGGTTGGAGTCGGGGGTAAGGGGAAAATGTAGAAATGAAAGTTCATTTTAAAGTTAAGATATTTTACTAATTTATGTTTATATTTTATATATATATATATATATATACATACACATACACGTATATACATAAATCATCATCATCATCAAGAACTGGGCCTGCTGGCGTAGGTGATCATGTCTCTCGACAATTTTCGATCTCGACAGTTATTTATCATTTCTGTTGTTAACCTTCTGCCAAACCATTCTCTTAAGCTGTCTGGTATTTTTTCTCTTTGCATTCTTCTATCTCCCCGACTGCACTACCGACGTTCTGACAACCCGTGTTCGATCCCCGCTGCGAGCAGTGTGTGTTGTACTCATGGTTGGAAAAAAAAAAACACCCCCACGGTCGACCCAGCCGTTGGCAGAAATGGGTACCAGGGTATTACCCTGGGAAGGTGAGGAATGTCGTCTCGCATCGTGAGTTTCGATGATTGAAGCGACACAATCCAGAAGTCTCTGAACACTTCTGGAAAGGCGGCTGAGCAAATATGGGTGGAAACTCGCATCCTAAGACGCTGGTTCAAGTCTCGTACTTTACCTTCACCTTATCTTCCCTCTATCTCTTTGTCCCTCAATTTTTCCAGTTGTTACAATATATTCCAGCTGTTATCTTCTCATTACATGGCCAAAAAATGATGATTGTTTCTTCCTAATATTGGAAATTAGCTCTCTTTTTGCTGTGGCCTATTTCAGAACGTTTTCATTACTCTTCTTAGCTGTCCATTGTATTCTCAAAATTCTTCTGTAAAACCACATCGCTTCGGACTCCAGTGATTTTATGTATATACATATATATATATATATATATATATATATATATATATATAGCAGTGGCGTAGTCTCTATGTTACCGCAGCTACCGCCGGTAGCCTTGAATATATTAACGAATTACAAAAGGAAATGATAATTTTTTTTATATTACAAATTTTCGAGTATTCTATTACACATTTCGTAGGCCAATATGATTTATTTTCTTTGGTTTATATTTTTATTAAAGCAAGGTTTCCTCTGGCCACTGTAACTTTTGTGAATGACACCGAAACTATTCTACGATAGTAGATTGAAAGCGCTAGTGACTAGAGGTACATTTCTCATCTATCGGCACTAGTAAATTAACGACCTTGACATTCAAAAAAGGAAGTGAAAATAATACGGCGGAAGCTACCTATACAGAATGCGGTTTCATAGGTTATTTTAGCTCTAGCCAATTAGAAGCGTTAAAAAGTGAAAGTGAAACTGTTCAAATTGGCGGCATTAATAGTGACAATACCAGCTACATCATCAAGATCATCATGTACCGTACCAGTTGGCGTTGGCGATCATGTCCTTCCACAGTGCATCGTATCAGTTCTGTTGTTGACTGTTCTCCATGCCATGACACCAAGCTATCCAGTATTTTCTCTCTTTGTCGTCCGCGATCTCTCTTTCCTTCTATTTTGCCAGTTGTAACCAAGTAGTCCAACTTTCCTCTTCTCATGATGAGCCCGAAAAATGTTGATTGCTTCTTTCTGATATTTTTTAAGAGCTCATTTTTGTGTTGGCCTCTTTGAGAACTTTCTCATTGGTCTTTTTAGCTGTCCAGGGAACTTTCAACATTCTTCTGAGAAATCCCATCTCTGTGGCCTCTAATCGTCTTTTCATTTGTTTGTCTATTGTCCATGATTCACTTCCATAGATCAGAATTGGTTCTATATAGCATCGATGAACTCTCTTTCTCATTTTTATTGACATAGATTTGTTGCATAAGATATTTTTCATTTTCTGAAATGCTATTTTGGCCTGAGCTATTCTGTTTTTTATTTATGTGGTGCATCTTCCATCTGACGTTGTCACTGTAACCAAGTATTTGAAACGTTGCACTTGTTTCAGATTTGTCCTGTTTATTTGTATGCTGCATGATGGTGATGATTGTTTCTTCGATATAACCATTACTTCTGTTTTCTTACTATTCAGACTGAGACGTTTCTTGTTGCTTTTTTTTACTATTATATATATCATTTCTTGTAGCTCATTCTTTGTCTCTGGTATTAAGACTGTGTCATCCGCATATCGCAAATTATTTATGTTGTGACCGTTGACTTCAATTCCTTTTTTGTCTACTATTGATCTCATAATATGTTCGCCGTAAAGTGAAAACAAATCCGGCGACAGAACACAGCCTTGTCTGACTCCTTGTTTTATAAGTTTAAATTGTCCTGTTTGGTTGTTAATTCGTATAGCTGCTGTTTGTTGCCAGTACATGTTTTTTTATGATTCGCAGATCCTTGCCATCAATGTTTAATTTCTCCAGCATATTTTATTATTTCCACGAGCTTTACTTTGTCAAATGCTTTTGTGTAGTCTATAAAGCACACATATAGATCTTTCTTTACCTCTATAGATCTTTCTATCATTATTCTTATGATGTGTATTGCATTATTGGTGTCCTTTCCTTCCACAAATCCACATTGTTCCTCACTTATTTCTAGTTTTATTTTGTTCCTTACACATCTCATGATGATTCTTAGTAATATTTTAGTCATATGGCTCATGAGACTAATAGTGCGATGGTCTTCACAATCAGTGGCTCCTGACTTCTTCGGTATGGTTACAAAGATAGATTTTAGTAGATCTTCAGGTATATGTCCAGTGTTATATATGTCATTGAATAATTTTGTTATGACTTGTACTTCCAACTCTCCTAATGCATTTATCTCTTCGATTGTTATATTGTCGGGACCTGGAGCTTTGCCTCTTTTCATGTGTTAAATTGCGTCCTCCACTTCACTCTGCATTATTTGTGGTCCTGAGTCTTCATTTGAATTGTTTAATTCTGGTCTTTCATCATCATAGAGTTGACTGATATATTCTGTCCATCTTTCCATTGTCTTCAGCGTCTGTAAAAATAACTTTTCTTCTGTCAAGAGATCTTATTGTCGCTCACACACAAGAGCGCTTATCTGGTTTGACATTAATGTCCATTGAGAAATCATTCATTCAGAAACTTAAAAACCAACTCAACAGTATTTTCAATGACAAAGTCATCGAGATATTTTCGTCCCAAACAAGACGGATGAAATTTACATATAAATAAGTAAGTAATTTAAATGTAATGATGTCATTAGCAAATATTAATTCATGTTAGCCTACTGAAAATAATGTATGTGTTTATTTACTATGTCAGCGGTAGCCCAGACCCAAAACCAGTATACGCCACTGATATATACATACATACAATAATTTAATTAATTAGTTATATATATATATATATATATATATATATATATATATATATATATGTGTGTATATATATATATATATATATATATATATATATATATATATATATATATGTGTGTATATATATATAAAACCTGTGATGGAAAATGTAAAGCTGAAATAAACAAAAGAATAGGAATGGCAAAAAGTAATTTTACTGTCATGAAAAAAATACACTGACATAGCAGAAGGTTATATCTTCTCAACATTACTATATGGTGCAAATACATAGACATTAGACAAGAAAGCAGAACAGAAAATTGAATCCTTTGAAATGTGGATATATTGAATAATAGAAAGAAATGGATGGAGAGAAAAGAAAACAGACGATGAAGTCTTTAAACAACTAAAAATGAAAAGAAAACTACTGAACACAATTCAAACAAAACAAGTGAAATTTTTGGGGCATGTTAAAAGACACAGCAGCTAATAATAAAAGTAATATTGGAAGGGAAAGTACAAGGCAGAGGCAGACTAAGACTAACATGGACAAGTAACATCAAAAGATAGACAAGTCAGCCTATGACAACCTGCACCATCAAAGCAAGAGACTGAACGGAATGATGCTCCATGGTAGCCAACTTTCGATGCAAAGACGGTACTCAACGGTGTTGAAATTAATGTGAACCTTAGTGGAGCGAATGAAGAGTGATACCATTAAAACTTAGTAGCCTACGTCAGCCATAGTCAAGGAAATGTTATTTTCTTTTCTTTCGTCTTGTATTCTCTTTTTCTATAAATCTGTCTGCTTTTTGCTTGAGATGAACCTTTAGAGTGTGTTTCCAAAGATTGCGGTCTGCAGCTATTCCTTCACAGGCTACAGGGTTTACGTTCAGTCTTCTCATCACGTCTATAAATCGGAGTTTTGGGCGTCCCCTATTTCTACCGTTAGAAATGTTACATAATTTATACCATGTTGTTATCGTACAGGGCGAGGATAAATGTTACAGAAAGTCAAGCTAATTTTGTATTAATATTTTGTAAATGTACAGCAAAATTGAGGGTATTTGTGCCGGGGATAGATTTGACTTCTAAAAACGAGCTTAAATTAGCTTCGGAGAGAGTTTTTAGTTTAATTGTGTAAAAATAGGGTAAGAAGCGGATTTTAAAAAAAACTTATTCTAAAACTATTGCTGAAAAACGTTATAAAAATAAATAAGTTGTTCCTTGCTGTGGATAAATTGCTTGACTTAAGTTCAGACAAAACTCTGGTTCACCTGGTTTTGGGTAATTAAATGTAAAATTCTATAACTAACATTTGTCTTCATCTTTTAAATATTCGTATAGGTCAAAAATATTTTCTACCTTGATGCTTAGAACTATTATTACTGATACAAAGTATCATTTTCCTAAAAGTGTTTGTGGTTGAATAAGATAAATTAATGCTTTATATTGTTTTGTTTAAATAGTTATGTTATTTTCATTTATTCACTTATGAGTATTAATGTTTTAAGTATGATTAGTGTAAGTTTCTTAGACTGTCACAAATGGCAATGAAACAGGATTTCACAACACGAATGAAGGCTTCTCGCGTGAGCACGCAAGAAGTAATCAGCATTTCTGGACATGTTATCAGAAGATCAAAATCGAACACAAAATGATATGCCGTTAAAATATCTGATCTTTGACGTCTTGACGGAAAGTTGGTAGCCAGCAATCATAATTTGTCAGCAGTTCAGCAATATATTCGCGTATTATGCTGAATGCTGTTTTACTGAGCAGCTTCTCTCATGGCTGGTTCTGAAGGGTAAAATACAGAGAAATTAAAACCTTGGGCGATCCTCATCCTCATCATCATCATGCCTGCTGGGGTAGGTGATCATGTCTCTCCACAACTTTTAGTCTCGACAGTTATTTATCATTTCTGTTGTTGACCTTCTGCCAAGCCACTCTGTTAAGCTGTCTGGTTTCTTTTCTCTATGTTTCCCTCTGTCTTTTCGTCCCTCAATTTTCCCAGTTGTCACAATATATTCCAGCTGTTCCCTTCTCATTACATGGTCATAAAATGATGATTGTTTCTTCCTAATATTGGAAATTAAGTCCCTCTTTGCTTTGGCCTCTTTCAGAACGTTTTCATTACTCTTCTTAGCCGTCCATGGCATTCTCAACATTCTTCTGTAAAACCATATTTCTATAGCATTCAGTGATTTTTTTGTCTGTTGTCCGATTGTCCATGATTCACATCTATATGTTAAGACAGGCTTTGCATACCATTTAAGAAATCTTTTTCTTGTTTCTTTTGTCAAAAATGGATTGCACAGTATCTTCCTCATTTTTCTCCATGGACGATAGAGAAATATAAGATAAAATGAAAGAACCTCGGCTTGTTTCGAGATGTAAACAGCTGTTTGCTGAAGATATTTTAGTAGTCCTACTAATTCTTTCACCTCTAAAACTTAACTTTAGTATAATTCTGCTTTGGTATATTACCAAATCTAAACGTGTGCAATATTTGTGGTTAAAATATAATTATTTTAAACATGGCGTGGTCAAATTTATCATTTAAAAAAATAATTCTTCTCATAAATTCTTCTAATGCTAAAATATCAGTGGTACAGAAATGAACTACTCTAGAATATTCATATCTTTGTACAGCGTCACAAATTAGAACCACTTCAATCAAATATCATTTTCAAGACTGAGGAGATTGTAGTTCTTCAGGACATCTTTATTTATAAATATACCAGCATGGTTAGGAAGGAAACTAAAATGCCACTTTAAGATTAAAACAAACAGCTGTGCACAGCAATTGTATGGAATTTGGTAATGGTCATATTTTCTACTTTCGGCAAATATTTTTTGATAATATGTTCAGTAATACCCCAACTTGTCGTTTGCAAATTTTTATTTTATTTAAATAATATCTGGTATCAATTTAAGGATGAGTGGAGCTAGAACTATCGATCTTCATCGATCTGGAGCTACAGTTTTCAGCAGGTGCGTTCACTAGTCTCTGCTCTACCACGGATCCCGAACAGAAGAAACATTAACACCAAAAGTTACAATCAAAACATTAACATCATCAGGTGCCATGCCGATATCATCATTATCATCAAGTACCAAGCCTGCTGGCGTAGGTGATCATATCTCTCCACAACTTTCGATCACGACAGTTATTTATCATTTCTGTTGTTGAGCTACTGCCAAGCCATTCTCTTAATCTATCTGGTATCTTTTCTCTTTGCTTCCCTCTATATCTTCGTTCCTAAATTTTCCCAGTTGTTACAATATATTCCAGCTGTTATCTTCCAAAATAGCCAAAAAATGCTGACTGTTTCTTCCTAATATTGGAAATTAGCTCTCTTTTTGCTTTGGCCTTTTCATTACTCTTCTTAGCTGTCCATAATATTTTAAATATTCTTATGTAAAACCACATTTCTACAGCCTCCAGTGTTTTTCTTGTCTGTTGTCCTATTGTCCATGATTCACATCCAAATGTTAAAATTGGTTCTACATAACATTTAAGAACTATTTTTCTTGTTTCTTTTGTCAAAACTGGATTGCATAGTATCTTCCTCATGTTTTGGAAAGCTGTTTTTTCCTGAGCCATTCTCGCCTCTGTTGTACACCTACCATCTGCGTTGTACATGCCGATATACGTAAATCAAAAGCTGATCATTCCCGAAGCAAGCCACACCCTCACACCTCGCAGCCAGGCTCTCATTAACTAACTCTAGTATTTTTACCTCACTGTCTTCGCCGGTTTCTCTTTCTATTCTTTTACTGTTTGGCTTAATATAAGGTTTTCAGTTTCTCATTAAATGACAAAAGAATGCAGACTACAGCGCCTGGTACCTGTGATAACTAACGTCAACCAAGATGTGTTCATTATTCATTTAATTGATTCTCGTTATTATTCCTAGAATCACACTTCCGTGGTCTTCAATGATCTTCTTGTTCATTCATGAATGTCCCTGATTATTTTGCATATAATAGAATGGTAGGGCAGTGTCTATATAACAATGAAAGACACATTTTTCTTACTTCTATTGACAGAGATTCGTTTAAAAAAAAATACTGTCTGTTGTGGAAAATTCTTCACATGCCTGTGTGATTCTGCCAGCCTTTAATGGGTACCGGATTTTTTTCTGGGAAAAGTAAAGCAGCACGGGCGTAATACCGACCACATTACCCCAAAAATCATGTGCTGAAGGTCTGTAAAACTTATGGTCACTAACACCATATTCCCTATACGCCACTTGGCGTGACGGGGATACTTTACTTTATTTTTTACTTTACTGTGTAATTCTGCATTTTATTTCAAAGCCGTCTGAGGTTTTTTTTTTAATGTCAAATATATTTATCTTTAGTTCATGGTATCATCACCTCTGTCTAGGTCCCTGGACATGAGGGAGCACGGGGAAATGAAAGAGTTGACACAGACTGGCTTGCTGTATTGTCGTCCACCAATGGATCTGTACGTCATTAATGCCCTTCTAGACGCGGGGAAGGTAGAATATTTCGACAACAGTGAATCCACGTCACTCTTTCAGATGAAAGAGATGGGAGTAAAAATGTGTACAGTCTGAAACGAAAGGCTTAGTGGGCGCATTAGATGAATCGTCAACCAACACAGAGGTGTAGTAGTCTGGCACTTGATGCTGCTGGACTTGCCGCGGAGGGGATCTAAACACATTTGGACAAATTCGGATGGCATTGAGCTTAATAATTCAGTAACTCTCGATCTTAACTTTTCTAAGTTCAACTCAATTTATTGTGATTTTTATAGCCTAGATGATACAGATAGAGCTTAAAGAGATTTTTAAAAAATTATAAAAAGATGGATCTGTGAAGTTTTAATGCAAATTGGAGCGTCCAAAACTCCGATTTATAGAGGCACATAAACGAGACATGAAGGCTGGAAATAAACCCTGAAACCTGGGAAGAGAAAGCTGCAGACCGCACTATTTGGAAACACACACTCTAAAACTCCAAACTGAAAAAAAAAGCAAACAGATTCATGGAAAAATACACAGAAGAAAAAGACACAAAAACACAGCGAATGGAAAGAAAAAAAAAACATTTCATAAGGGCGTTGCAAAATCCAAAGTTAACTATGACAGAGCTACTACAGTCAACTATGACTGATGGAGGCTACTACAGTCAACTATGACAGAGCTACTACAGTCAACTATGACTGATGGAAGCTACTACAGTCAACTATGACTGATGGAAGCTACTACAGTCAACTATGACTGATGGAGGCTACTACAGTCAACTATGACTGATGGAAGCTACTACAGTCAACTATGACAGAGCTACTACAGTCAACTATGACTGATGGAGGCTACTACAGTCAACTATGACAGAGCTACTACAGTCAACTATGACTGATGGAAGCTACTACAGTCAACTATGACTGATGGAAGCTACTACAGTCAACTATGACTGATGGAGGCTACTACAGTCAACTATGACTGATGGAAGCTACTACAGTCAACTATGACTGATGGAAGCTACTACAGTCAACTATGACTGATGGAAGCTACTACAGTCAACTATGACTGATGGAGGCTACTACAGTCAACTATGACTGATGGAGTCTACTACAGTCAACTATGACTGATGGAAGCTACTACAGTCAACTATGACTGATGGAAGCTACTACAGTCAAATATGACTGATGGAAGCTACTACAGTCAAATATGACTGATGGAGGCTACTACAGTCAACTATGACTGATGGAGGCTACTACAGTCAACTATGACTGATGGAGTCTACTACAGTCAACTATGACTGATGGAGGCTACTACAGTCAACTATGACTGATGGAGGCTACTCCAGTCAACTATGACTGATGGAAGCTACTACAGTCAAATATGACTGATGGAGGCTACTACAGTCAACTATGACTGATGGAGGCTACTACAGTCAACTATGACTGATGGAGGCTACTACAGTCAACTATGACTGATGGAAACTACTACAGTCAACTATGACAGATGGAAGCTACTACAGTCAACTATGACTGATGGAGGCTACTACAGTCAACTATGACTGATGGAGGCTACTACAGTCAACTATGACTGATGGAAGCTACTACAGTCAACTATGACTGATGGAAGCTACTACAGTCAACTATGACTGATGGAGGCTACTTCTGTCAACTATGACAGATGGAAGCTACTACAATCAACTATGACAGATGGAAGCTACTACAGTCAACTATGAGTGATGGAGGCTACTACAGTCAACTATGACTGATGGAGGCTACTGTAGTCAACTGTGACTGATGGAGGCTACTATAGTCAACTATGACTGATAGAGGCTACTATAGTCAACTGTGACTGATGGAGGCTACTATAGTCAACTGTGACTGATGGAGGCTACTATAGACAACTGTGACTGATGGAGGCTACTATAGTCAACTATGACTGATGGAGGCTACTACAGTCAATTATGACAGATAGAAGCTACTACAGTCAACTATGACTGATGGAGGCTACTACAATTAACTGTGACTGATGGAGGCCACTATAGACAGCTGTTACTCATGGAGGCTACTATAGTCAACTATGACTGATAGAGGCTACTACAGTCAATTATGACTGATGGAGGCTACTATAGTCAACTATTAACGATGGAGGCTACTATAGTCAACTATGACTGATGGAGGCTACTACAGTCAACTATGATTGATGGAGGCTACTACAGTCAACTATGACTGATGGAGGCTGCTACAGTCAACTATGACTGATGGAGGCTACTATAGTCAACTGTGACTGATGGAGGCTGATATAGTCAACTATGACTGATGGAGGCTACTACAGTCAACTATGACTGATGGAGTCTACTACAGTCAACTATGACTGATGGAGTCTACTATAGTCAACTATGACTGATGTAGACTACTACAGTCAACTATGACTGATGGAGTCTACTACAGTCAACTATGACTGATGGAGTCTACTACAGTCAACTATTACTGATGGAGTCTACTACAGTCAACTATGACTGATGGAGTCTACTACAGTCAACTATGACTGATGGAGGCTACTACAGTCAACTATGACTGATGGAGGCTACTATAGTCAACTGTGACTGATGGAGGCTGTTATAATCAACTATGACTGATGGAGTCTACTACAGTCAACTATGACTGATGGAGTCTACTATAGTCAACTATGACTGATGGAGTCTACTATAGTCAACTATGACTGATGTAGACTACTACAGTCAACTATGACTGATGGAGTCTACTACAGTCAACTATGACTGATGGAGTCTACTACAGTCAACTATGACTGATGGAGTCTACTACAGTCACCTATGACTGATGGAGTCTACTACAGTCAACTATGACTGATGGAGTCTACTACAGTCAACTATGACTGATGGAATCTACTACAGTCAACTATGACTGATGGAATCTACTACAGTCAACTATGACTGATGGAGGCTACTACAGTCAATTATTACTGATGGAGTCTACTACAGTCAACTATGACTGATGGAGTCTACTACAGTCAACTATGACTGATGGAGGCTACTACAGTCAACTATGACTGATGGAGGCTACTATAGTCAACTGTGACTGATGGATGCTGATATAGTCAACTATGACTGATGGAGGCTACTACAGTCAACTATGACTGATGGAGTCTACTACAGTCAACTATGACTGATGGAGTCTACTACAGTCAACTATGACTGATGGAGTCTACTACAGTCAACTATGACTGATGGAGTCTACTACAGTCAACTATGACTGATGGAGGCTACTACAGTCAACTATGACTGATGGAGGCTACTACTACTAATACAAATGTGGAGCACGTAAGCCTGTGAAAGGATAGCAGCAGAACTCTTCAACAACTTGCCATACACAAGAAAAGCGAGGAATGGGACTTTTTCAAGTCCAGCAAAATAAATCCGGAAAAGAAGACAAGCAGGACTGTAGAAAATAAAGATTCTAAATTAAAACCATCCGGCGACAGAAGCGACTATTAGCGGAAGATATGAACGAGATCAGAGACCCATAGCTGACTGATTGCACCAAGATCAGTGAACCAGGACTGTCCAGATCTTGCTTCATCCTTTACTTGTGCCCATAGAAACAGACACACCAACATGGCCAAGTGAGTAGGGATCGAGAGGGAAGGCAACCAAGTACTCAGGAAAATCAACCTGAAATCGGATGTGTTAGGCCGAAAGATTCACATATATCACAGATTTGATGCACGCTACAAAACAGTGCATTTAAGTCCATTTAAATCTGATGCGATGGAAAAGAGTAATTATCATTTATTTAGACGCTTCTTGCGTCCAAGCCATGTAAACAATGTTGACTTTCCTTGTCTTCAACGGTTTATCTCATTCTGTTAGAGAATTTCACGCTATCTGTTACCACAGTGAGATGGCGGATTTTTTAAAAATGTAAACACGGGTTTGATAATAAATATGTGTACACAGTTCGTTAACCATCGCTGTAGATCAAGTCTTTATTCCCTGGCTTCGTTAGCAACAATGGAAGCTAATGACCTTACTTGTGCAGCCGGTTGGTTTGGGACAAATTGTACGTTACAATGTCACTGCTATAATGGCTTAGTTTGTGACAAAACTACAGGGACATGCCTAAACAATGACAGTTGTCAGCACAAAATGTTCGCACCCCAGTGTCAGTACTTGGATTTTATTTGCAAATATGCCCAAAAATCTGAACCTACTTTTCTGTTTGATGGCAACGACACCTCATGTAATCCGGACACAGATTCTACATCAGTTGAGGCAACTCCCAATCAATCTTTGCCGTGCTCCTGGTTTAGGATTTATGCGAATGACTTAAAATATCCGGACTGTTTCACGATAAAACTGAATGGTTCTGCCTCATGTAACAATGCATCAAGGTTTGTAGTTAGTCCGCACGAGATTGATGCCTTCTGCCCTGGGGCTGGTCTGATCAACAAGTTACGGATTGAAAGGGCGATAGTTGCAAATATCTACTCCATCTACATTGGCGGGGGTCGGAAACTGGCTCTCAAACAGAACATAAACCAGACCGATTTAATGCACAAAACATTTGATACTTGTTATACAGGAGACGGATGTGGACCAGAGGCCGCAGTTAATAGCAAAACAAAGACCAATCTCTATGACAATGACTGCACACACACACAATTGAGAAGTGGAACCAATTTTGTTTACTGGTATCTGAACTTTGCAACGCCCCAGAAGACTCACATCATTCGAATCTATCATCGAGCTAGCACTATGATTCGGGTAAAGAATGACACTCTAATGGCTTTCTCTGACAGTGGCGGAGTAGTGTTCCAGTATAATGATATATCCTACCCTAATTTATCTGTGAACACTATTGTAGTCAAAACACAAACGTCAATGGCACACATTAAGATTGAGTTCTCACCGACCATTTCGCAGGCCGACAGTGCACTGACGGTATGTGAGGTGCAAACATTTACAGACACCTATTGTCTGGACGAGCAGTCTTGTCGTTTTGTGCAGTGTGTAGTGGGTGTAGTAAAGGCTGCAATGTCATCATCGGTACTTGTCACGGCTATTGTTCACATGGGATCTATGGACACGACTGTTCCGGGTCTTGTCTCAGTGTCTGTCCTTTATTTGAGGACAAATCTGGAAAATGCCTACATTGTAAACATCTTGGAAAGAAACCTGTAATGACACTTGTCCAGATGGTAATTTTGGGCTACAGTGCGAACAGATGTGTTCTGATGGCTGTGACATCATATGTACTCTCAAATGTCCGGACAACTGTTTCAACGACACCTGTCAACAGTCGATCGGGAATCTGTACATGCAAGAGAACGTTCTATGGGTCAGACTGCACTCTCAAAACTCCGGACAACTGTTTAACGAAACCTGTGATTCCCACGTTCAGAAGAGTCTGCCGACTACAACAAGCCCAAGCATATGGACACTTTAATGTGTTTCTGTGCTAGACATGGTTCATTTCTTTTGTTTTTTAGTGAAACCATGGCTCATATCTTGCTGTGTTTCTGTCCTAGCCATGGCTCATATCTTAGCTTGTGTGTGCTGGCCATGGCTCATATCTTGGTGTGTGTCATGTTAGTCATATCTCATATCTCGGTGTGTCCGTGTTAATCATGTCTCATATCTTTATGTGTGTCTGTGTTTAGTCATATCTCATATCTTAGTGTGTACCAGTGTTAGTCATATGTCATATCTTTGTGTGTGCATGTCTGGGTTAGTGATATCTCATATCTTTGTGTGCATGTTTATGTTAGTCATATCTCATATCTTTGTGTGTGCATGTCTGTGTTTGTCACATCTCATATCCTTGTGTGTGCATGGCTATGTTAGTCCCATCTCATATCTTTGTGTGTGCATATCTATGTTAGTCATATCTCTTATCTTTGTGTGCATGTCTATGTTAGGCATGTGTCATATCTTTGTGTGTGCATGTCAATGTCATTTATATCTCATATCTTTATGTGCATGTTTATGTTAGTCATGTGTCATATATCTTGATGTGTGTCAGTGTTAGTCATGCCTCGTATCGCTGTGTGCATGTCTGTATTAGTCACATCTCATATCTTTGTGTGTGCATGTCTGTGTTAGTCACATCTCACATCTTTGTGTGTGTATGTCTGTGTTAGTCACATCTCACATCTTTGTGTGTCCGTGTCTGTGTTAGTCACCTCTAGTGACTCGGGCAGATGGTGCTCGTAAACCTGGGAGGGCCTACCATCTAAGGGCAGAATCCCCCTACAGAAAAGATCATCTGCAGCCTTGCAGGAAGATTGGGGACAATCAAAGGCTAGGGAAAGCAAACCCGAATAAAATGCTTGCTGAAATCGGATGCACTGGGCCACTGGCGCAGAACACAGTGCAACGTATTAACGGGTGTTCAGTCAGAGTGGATCTGATAGACTCTAATTGTGATGTTCTGTCTGTGGGGGCGATCAACACACTTAGCCTGACAGCTGACTTCAAATGAGAGTCTGGAATCCTTACTCTGATTGAGTCCTGAACGCAGAGAGAGAGAGAGAGATTTATTTAGCGGTTATTGGATGAATAAGAGAAAGAGAGAAAGAAAGAAAGAAAGAAAGAAAGAAAGAAAGAAAGAAAGAAAAAAAAAAGAAAGAAAGAAAAAAAAAGAAAAAAAGAAAGAAAGAAAGAACAAGTCAAGGAAGCTGTAAAAAAAAAAAAAAAAAAAAAAAATACAAAGCTGTTAAAAAAAAAAAAAAAAGCAAACAGCGCCACAGTTACACTGGGTACGAACTATCAAGAAGACACCCATAAAAATTAATCAATGATGCAAAACTAAAGTCGTGGCAAGATGATGGTGAAATATTAAACATTAAACAACGACTGCACAGAAACATCCAAGAATATCTACAAATTAATTTAAGTCATAAAAAGCAGAACTGAACTTTCCGACCCCATAGAAATCATAAACGATAAAAACAGTAGAGAAATAGGTGAACACAGACTAATATTTGAATTGAGGAGACGTGTACTTCAACCAACATTTTAAAATGCCTTTAAAAACCTGATACAATAATACACTAGGAACGATACTGTAGATATAGAAGCGCCCTTTCTTAAATCTGAAATCGTAGCTTCGGTTTAAAGAATCTATAAACACTTAGAACCAGGCCCAAATGATTTATCTACATAATTAATCTAGGCCTTAATGAGATGACGGAAAAGATTTATCATCATTGAGTGCCTTCTCCGCATTGATGGTTGGCTACCATGGAACGCCATTCCACTCTGTCTCTTGCTTTGATGGTGCAGATTGTCATAGGTTGACTTGTCCATCTTTTGATGTTACTCATCCATTTTAGTTTTGGTCTGCCCCTGCCACTTTTACATTGAACTTTCCCTTCCAATATTACTTTTATTGGGCTATTGTGTCTTTTAACATGCCCCAAAAATTTCCTTTTGCCTTGTTCTAATTGTGTTTAGTAGTTCTCTTGTCATTTTTAGTTGTTTTAAGACTTCATCGTTTGCTTTGGAATAGATTGGGTACATTATATATACAACCTAATGTGGACAAACAAGGAAACAACACTGGACTCGAAGAATACAATTATCGTTCCCATCAAGAAGTGTAAAAGGCAGTAAAGGAGAACGACACAATATATAGGAATTTATTGAACGTTAAATGACAGGAGTGAATGACCGAATCGCTTGTCATGGACTGCGATAAACATCCATCAATGCAGATAATGTCAGGAAGCCGTGGGCTAGGGAGATTGGGTTGTGATAGAAAGAAGGACTAATAGTCGTATCCCTTGGCAGTAACTAAATAGAGGAACCAGAGATTGTCTTCAAGCCAAGGATTGATACGAGCACGACCTCTTGCATGGTTATCATCATCACCATGTGCCATAGTGGTTGGCATAGGTTATCATGTCCTTCTACAATTCTCTATCCGTAGTACATCGTATCATTTCTGTTGTTGACCGTTTTCCATGCCATGAAACCAAGCTGCCCAGTATTTTATTTCTTTGTCGTTCGCGATCTCTCTTTCCTTATATTTTGCCAGTTGTAACCAATTATTCCAACTATTATTTACCCCCCCCTCCCCCCCAAAAAAAAAAAATGATTGTTTATTACTAATGTTTCTTATGAACTCTCTTTTTATGTTGGTTTCTTTCAGAATGTTCTCGTTGGTCCTTTTAACTGTGTCTTTGCTTCCCTCTATCTCTTCGTCCTTCAATTTTCCCAGTTGTCACAATATATTCAAGCTGTTCCCTTCTCATTACATGGCCAAAAAATGATGATTGTTTCTTCTTAATATTCGAAATTAGCTCTTTTTTTTTGCTAGCAGCCCATAGTATTCTCAACATTCTTCTGTAAAACCACATTTCTACAGACTCCAGTGATTTTCTTGTCTGTTGTCCTATTGTCCATGATTCACATCCATATGTTAAGACTGGCTCTACCTAACATTTAAGAACTCTTTTTCTTGTTTCAATTGTCAAAAATAGATTGCACAGTATCTTCCTCATTTTTTCGGAAAGTTGCTTTTACCTGAGCCATTCTGCATCTCACCTCTGTTGTACATCTACCATTTGAGGTTAGCATTGTTCCCAGATAATTAAATTCATTTACCCATTTTAATATTGTTCCACTTGTCTTTATGTGCATCGTGGTGATGTCTATTTCTTTGTTGCTATCATTACTTCTGTCTTTTTGCTAGTAATGCTGAGTACTTTATTTTTCGTTTCCTTCACTATAATGTCTACAATTGTTTCGGATATTGAACGCGTGAAAAAATGGCGGTTTGTTTTAGCCGGTCTAATGTTAAGGACGCCTAATTCATTTATTTGTCAAAAGCTCACAGTGTCTCCGCGTATAGCATAACGATTTACTGGAGTTGGCCAGTCTATAACGTGGAAACGGGTTCTGGACCGTGCGACTGTGTGAGTGCACGTGAGTCTAGACCATCCACAACATCGACATCCAGCGACGAAATCATCAGGGGGGGGGGGCAAGCCTATATACATACAAGCCTACATACATACAAGCCCACATACATACACGCCTACATACAAACACACCTACATACATACAAGCCTATATACATACAAGCCTATATACATACAAGCCTATATACATACAAGCCTATATACATACAAGCCTACATACATACAAGCCTACGTACGTACACTACGGAACTTTAGCTCTGGGCAGGAATCTGAAAAAGCTCCAGTAGAAAGAGACATGTCCCTGGAAAGAAAAATGCTTCAACTATCACAGAGAAGAATAAGCGTAGACAAGATTATCACAGAGAAGAATAAGCGTAGACAAGATTATCACAGAGAAGAATAAGCCTAGACAAAATTATCACAGAGAAGAATAAGCCTAGACAAAATTATCACAGAGAAGAATACGTCTAGACAAAATTATCACAGAGAAGAATAAGCCTAGACAAAATTATCACAGAGAAGAATAAGCCTAGACAAAAGTATCACAGAGAAGAATAAGCCTAGATAAAAGTATCACAGAGAAGAATACGCGTAGACAAAATTATTTCAGAGATGAATATGAAAATTATGATATACAAGATTATTACAGAGATGAATGCTTCGTTTTTCAGAACAAAAAAAGCTAGGGTTTTCTCATACACGGGTACTAAACTTATCATTGATAATGGGGGAGCAGAAATCCATTATATATATATATATATATATATATATATATATATATATATATATATAAAGCCCCACAGTTTAATAGATTTTGAAGCTGAAACACCAGCAGCAGAGTTAGATGTAAATTTAGATGACTTCACCTTGAGCGCTATTGAAACCACCATATTGAAACAAGCATATTACCAATAACAAGGCTGCTGGAGAGGATAGGTTAACAGCTGAGATCCTCAAGGCAATTGATAGCCATAATTTAATACATCTACAGAAAATGTTCAACATCATTTGGAAAGCAGAGAAGACGCCTCATAAATGGAAAAAAGGAATCATTGTTAAGATTCCAAAAACAGGGCAATCTTGGAGATTGTAACAACTGGAGAGGCGTGACACTTGTATCAGTTCCCTCAAAGTTATTCTGCAAAATCATCCTAAATAGAATAAAGGATTCAATAGATACAGTAAAGCGTGAAGAACAGGCTGGATTTAGCAAAAGGGAGAAGTTGCCTTGACCACATTTTTACTCTACGACTTATATTGGAGGAACACATTGAAAAGCAAAAACATTTTGTGCTTAACTTCATTGACTTAAAAAAAAATATTTGACAGTATTCATCGAGATTCTTTGTGGAAAATTGTGAAGCATTATGGCTTACCATAAAAAATCATAAATATTATCAAAGACATGTATGATGGTTACACATGTGCAGTTCGAACAGAGGAAGGACTGAGCGAATGTTTCCCAATAGAAACTGGGGTTAAACAAGGATGTATTTTATTGCCCTTGTTATTTGGAGTTGTTACGGACTTCATAATGAAGAAATGCTGCACTGGTAATAAAGGCATTGAATGGATACAAGGAGACCATTTGGAGGACCTCGACTTTGCTGATGACATAATCCTCATCAGCAGTAAGATAAAAAACGATGCAGGAAAATACTAATGAACTGCCATCAATAGCCAGCAAAATTGGGATTGAGATCAATCATGAAAAGACTAAAGTCCTGAAAAGCTTAATTCCAACAGACGACAAAATATACATGGAAAACAAACCAGTAGAAGAGATCGATCACTTTATCTATCTTGGAAGTCACATTGATCGAGAAGGGGATACAAGCAAAGAAATTAGAATCAGAATAGCTAAAGCAGCAATGTCTTTCAGAAGCCTTGAAAAGTTGTGGAAATCAAAACTCATCAGCATAAACACAAAACTTAGACTATTCAAATCAAATGTACTATCAACCCTTACGTATGTGTGCGGAAGCTGGAAAACAACAAGAGATATAGAAACAAAGTTGAACGCATTCGAAAATAAATGGCTAAGGAAAATACTTGGTATAGCGTGGAACGAATTCAAAACAAACGAGGAATTTATAGAAATCGTCAATCAACCACTAATATCTTCAGTAATAAAGAAAAGACGATGGTCATATGTTGGACATGTGATGAGAAGAGATAATAACCGAATAGCAAAACAAGCCCTCATGTGGGAAACAACAGGTAATAGGAAAAGAGGAAGGCCCAGAGAGACACTGAGAAGAATATTGATGAGAGAGGCATGAGCAGCAGGAATCGACTCCCTCAGTTAGATGTAGCTACTTGCACAGAACAGAGACAAATGGCGAGATTTGATAAAATATCTTTAAAAGAATTGAAAACTGCTAGAGCAAAAATTTAGATAAGAGAAGGAGTATCTTGGTCTACGCGCTATGGGCCGGCTACGGCTCGAAAGGTCAATAAATAGATAGATATATAAAGCCACACACACACACTCACATGCATTTACAACAGATTTGCATTTAACATTATTTACCAGTAAGACATTTTCCCATACTTCTTCTTTTTGCTTATTTTTGTTGATTTCATGAAATATTAAAATTATGTTTCTAAATCTATGCTCTTTATACGAGCACCGTGTCTTGTTTTTGAATCGTTCTGTCAACAATATTCTTATAATATCCTTATTTTAAATTATTAAATATATGAAACCGTGTTCATGAAATGTTTTTATATTTTCTTATAAATTGTCCATAATATATGAAACATTTTTCTTTAAAAAAACACAAAAAAACCTTGTCCTTGTTCGGTATCCGCTGGACGAGGTGTCTTGAATTACGCATGCATTGCCCGTAATGAGAATGCACACAATCACTTCTCACGCAAAATGCAACATAATTAAAACATGATTAGATTAATTGTATGTGCCACATAAAAAGGTGCAGTTAGAATAAGAACCAGCTTAATTACATAAGAAAGAATCAAACAAAAAAAGATGAAAAAACTTTACATAAACAATTTTTTTGTGCTTCTAATCAAGATGACTTCATTACGCAACACTTAAAATTCACCACAGCCAGTCGGCTGGCAATTGTACCTGCTGGACAATTACCCTAACCCACACACATATGTTGACCAAAAAGAAAAAAAAAAACATAAAAGTATCTTAATGCCATTTCTTTTCTAGAGCTTATGTTATAGTGCGTGTGAGATATCAGTAATTTTTGCTTTGTCCAGGAGTGTCTTTGTTTTCACGCTTCACTTTGCCGTGTTGTAATGTCTGGCTCATTTCCTATAACGGACGTCTTCCGCGTGGCTTGAGAAATCGCTCAATCAATCCTGCACTTGTGAAGAACAAAAGAAAATGGCAGCCATTTCGTAAACATGAACAAAGACAGCTTAATCGTGGGAACAGTTAACGTCATTTTTTGGCTTGTGTTTTTTGATCCGAAATTCCTGGTTAGCTATCCACTCATGCGGAACGGATGGATTAATATTAAGGGGAATGGATTAATATTAAGGGGAATAACTCTAGTGTACCCTTGCTAAGTGGTGGGGCGATGGTTCTAAATGTTTCTCTGTAAACAGGAACATAATTCACAACAGGTTGTGCCGAGATGATGCCTACGAAGAATCATCATGTGCCATACCGGTTGGCGTAGGTGATCATGTCCTTCCGCAATCTTCCATCAACAGTGCATCGTATCAGTTCTGTTGTTGACTGTTTTCCATGCCATGACACCAAGCTATCCAGTATTTTCTCTCTTTGTCGCCCGCGATCTCTCTTTCCTTTTATTTTGCCAGTTGTAACCAAGCACTCCAACTTTCCTCTTCTCATGATGTGCCCGAAAAATGTTGATTGCTTCGAAGATTCTACGAAGAATAGTGAATATAAAAATAGGAGTCTAATAATGATAATGATAAGATGATGGTCATATGTTGGACATGTGATGAGAAGAGATAATAAGCGAATAGCAAAGCAAGCCCTCATGTGGGAAACAACAGGTAAGAGAAAAAGAGGAAGACCCAGAGAGACACTGAGAAGAACATTGCTGAGAGAGGCAAAAGCAGCAGGAATCGGCTCCCTCAATGAGATAGAGCTGCCTGCACAGAACAGAGACAAATGGCGAGATTTGATAAAATATCTTTAAAAGAATTGAAAACTGCTAGAACAAAAATTCAGATAAGAGAAGGAGTATCTTGGTCCACGCCCTATGGGCCGGCTACGGCTCGAAGGGTCAATAGATAAAATAATGATAAAATACCAAATCATTTAATTTTGAACAGTAACCAGAGACGCCAAAGAAGGGCGTTCAATTTATGAGCATAGAGAGTCAAACAGCAAGCAAGCAAATATCTAGAGACATCATAGTATAGTGACAACAAGCAAATATCTAGAGACATCATAGTATAGTGACAGCAAGCAAATATCTAGAGACATCATAGTATAGTGACAGCAAGCAAATATCTAGAGACATCATAGTATAGTGACAACAAGCAAATATCTAGAGACATCATAGTATAGTGACAGCAAGCAAATATCTAGAGACATCATAGTATAGTGACAGCAAGCAAATATCTAGATACATCATAGTATAGTGACAGCAAGCAAATATCTAGAGACATCATAGTATAGTGACAGCAAGCAAATATCTAGAGACATCATAGTATAGTGACAGCAAGCAAATATCTAGAGACATCATAGTATAGTGACAACAAGCAAATATCTAGAGACATCATAGTATAGTGACAACAAGCAAATATCTAGAGACATCATAGTATAGTGACAACAAGCAAATATCTAGAGACATCATAGTATAGTGACAAGAAGCAAATATCTAGAGACATCATAGTATAGTAACAACAAACAAATATCTAGAGATATCAGAGTATAGTGACAACAAGCAAATATCTAGAGACATCATAGTATAGTGACAACAAGCAAATATCTAGAGACATCATAGTATAGTGACAACAAGCAAATATCTAGAGACAACATAGTATAGTGACAAGAAGCAAATATCTAGAGACATCATAGTATAGTGACAACAAGCAAATATCTAGAGACATCATAGTATAGTGACAAGAAGCAAATATCTAGAAACATCATAGTATAGTGACAACAAGCAAATATCTAGAGACATCATAGTATAGTGACAGCAAGCAAATATCTAGAGACATCATAGTATAGTGACAACAAGCAAATATCTAGAGACATCATAGTATAGTGACAAGAAGCAAATATCTAGAGACATCATAGTATAGTGACAGCAAGCAAATATCTAGAGACATCATAGTATAGTGACAGCAAGCAAATATCTAGAGACATCATAGTATAGTGACAACAAGCAAATATCTAGAGACATCATAGTATAGTGACAAGAAGCAAATATCTAGAGACATCATAGTATAGTGACAACAAGCAAATATCTAGAGACATCATAGTATAGTGACAGCAAGCAAATATCTAGAGAACTCATAGTATAGTGACAGCAAGCAAATATCTAGAGACATCATAGTATAGTGACAACAAGCAAATATCTAGAGACATCATAGTATAGTGACAAGAAGCAAATATCTAGAGATATCATAGTATAGTGACAACAAGCAAATATCTAGAGACATCATAGTATAGTGACAGCAAGCAAATATTTAGAGACATCATAGTATAGTGACAGCAAGCAAATATCTAGAGACATCATAGTATAGTGACAACAAGCAAATATCTAGAGACATCATAGTATAGTGACAAGAAGCAAATATCTAGAGACATCATAGTATAGTGACAAGAAGCAAATATCTAGAGACATCATAGTATAGTGACAACAAGCAAATATCTAGAGACATCATAGTATAGTGACAACAAGCAAATATCTAGAGACATCATAGTATAGTGACAACAAGCAAATATCTACAGACATCATAGTATAGTGACAGCAAGCAAATATCTAGAGACATCATAGTATAGTGAAATCAAGCAAATATCTAGAGACATCATAGTATAGTGACAGCAAGCAAATATCTAGAGACATCATAGTATAGTGACAACAAGCAAATATCTAGAGACATCATAGTATAGTGACAACAAGCAAATATCTAGAGACATCATAGTATAGTGACAAGATGCAAATATCTAGAGATATCATAGTATAGTGACAAGAAGCAAATATCTAGAGACATCATAGTATAGTGACAGCAAGCAAATATTTAGAGACATCATAGTATAGTGACAGCAAGCAAATATCTAGAGACATCATAGTATAGTGACAACAAGCAAATATCTAGAGACATCATAGTATAGTGACAGCAAGCAAATATCTAGAGACATCATAGTATAGTGACAGCAAGCAAATATCTAGAGACATCATAGTATAGTGGCATCAAGCAAATATCTAGAGACATCATAGTATAGTGATAAGAAGCAAATATCTAGAGACATCATAGTATAGTGACAACAAGCAAATATCTAGAGACATCATAGTATAGTGATAGCAAGCAAATATCTAGAGACATCATAGTATAGTGACAACAAGCAAATATCTAGAGACATCATATTATAGTGACAACAACCAAATATCTAGAGACATCATAGTATAGTGACAACAAGCAAATATCTAGAGACATCATAGTATAGTGACATCAAGCAAATATCTAGAGACATCATAGTATAGTGACAACAAGCAAATATCTAGAGACATCATAGTATAGTAACAACAACCAAATATCTAGAGACATCATAGTATAGTGACAAGAAGCAAATATCTAGAGACATCATAGTATAGTGACAACAAGCAAATATCTAGAGACATCATAGTATAGTGATAGCAAGCAAATATCTAGAGACATCATAGTATAGTGACAACAAGCAAATATCTAGAGACATCATATTATAGTGACAACAACCAAATATCTAGAGACATCATAGTATAGTGACAACAAGCAAATATCTAGAGACATCATAGTATAGTGACATCAAGCAAATATCTAGAGACATCATAGTATAGTGACAACAAGCAAATATCTAGAGACATCATAGTATAGTAACAACAACCAAATATCTAGAGACATCATAGTATAGTGACAAGAAGCAAATATCTAGAGACATCATAGTATAGTGACAACAAGCAAATATATAGAGACATCATAGTATAGTGACAACAACCAATATCTAGAGACATCATAGTATAGTGACAACAAGCAAATATCTAGAGACATCATAGTATAGTGACAACAAGCAAATATCTAGAGATATCATAGTATAGTGACAAGAAGCAAATATCTAGAGACATCATAGTATAGTGACAACAAGCAAATATCTAGAGACATCATACGTAGGGAGGTCAAAAAGTAATGCACACCAATTTTTTTTCTCGGAAACTATTCGGGCAAAATGTGTGAAATTTTCACAGATTGTAGCTGAACATCCCCTTTACACTACCTATTTTTCAACATAATCCTCATACAAGCGTATTGCCTTACGCCAACGCGAAACTAGGTCATGAATGCCTCGTTTGTACCAAGTTTTATCTTGCTCGCGTAGCCATTTTTTAACTGCACGGATCACATCCTCATCATTGTCAAAGTGTGTCCCACGCAGGAATTTTTTGAGTGGTCCAAACAGATGGAAATCTGAGGAAGCCAGATCAGGGCTGTAAGGAGAATGGGGCAGTACAGTCCAACCAAATTTGTTGATTGCTTCCCGTGTTACCAGACTCGTGTGAGGGCGTGCATTGTCATGTTGAAGCAACAAATCTGCAGATGGCTTATTAGGCCGAACTCTGTGGAACCGATTTTTGAGTTTTGTCAGTGTATTGATGTAAGCTGTCGAGTTGATTGTCTCACCTCTTGTCATTACATCAACAAGAATCACACCATCAATGTCCCAGAAGACAGTGATCATCACCTTTCCGGCTGATGGAGATGTTTTGAATTTTTTTCTTTTTGGTGACTGCGGATGATGCCATTCCATTAAATGCATTTTTGTTTCAGGCTCATAATAATGTGCCCACGTTTCGTCACCGGTAACAATTTTTGACAAAAACATTTCTCCTTCAACACCGAAATGCTCCAACAATTCAGAACAGAATGTTTTCCTTTGAACTCTGTGATCATTTGTTAGGCACCGAGGAACCCATCGAGCGCAAATCTTTGAATATCCGAGAGTTTTAAAAATTGCGATTGCACTTCCCTTGCTGACTGTAAGCTGCAATGCCAATTGCTGACTAGTGATACGCCTATCCTTACGAATAATGGCATCAGCCCGGTTTAACATGTCTGTGCTGGTAGCCGAGGCAACACGTCCAGAACGCGGTAAATCATGCAGCTCCACTCGTACACTTTCTGCAGCTTTAATTCTCTGAACCCAGCCACTAACTGTGCTCCTATCGACTGCAGAACATTAGTACACTGCACACAGTCGTTTATGAATGTTTGCCACAGTTTCTTTTTCCGCAACCAGAAATTCTATGACAATTCGCTGTTTGTAACGGACATTGTTGACAAGCTCCATTTTAACGGTTCATAGATTGCGTAATATTTATCAGAATGCTGTGCAATTTAGTGCACATAATTGGAACATGTCATATTCCAAGTGTGCAAAATTTCATATTCCTATCTTTAATATTAGCCGAGAAAAACATTGGTGTGCATTACTTTTTGACCTCCCTTCAGTAGTATAGTGACAACAAGCAAATATCTAGAGATATCATAGTATAGTGACAACAAGCAAATATCTAGAGACATCATAGTATAGTGACAACAAGCAAATATCTAGAGACATCATAGTATAGTGACAAGAAGCAAATATCTAGAGACATCATAGTATAGTGACAACAAGCAAATATCTAGAGACATCATAGTATAGTGACAACAAGCAAATATCTAGAGACATCATAGTATAGTGACAACAAGCAAATATCTACAGACATCATAGTATAGTGACAACAAGCAAATATCTAGAGACATCATAGTATAGTGACAAGAAGAAAATATCTAGAGACATCATAGTATAGTGACAACAAGCAAATATCTAGAGACATCATAGTATAGTGACAACAAGCAAATATCTAGAGATATCATAGTATAGTGACAACAAGCAAATATCTAGAGACATCATAGTATAGTGACAAGAAGCAAATATCTAGAGACATCATAGTATAGTGACAACAAGCAAATATCTAGAGACATCATAGTATAGTGACAACAAGCAAATATCTGGAGACACCATAGTATAGTGACAACAAGCAAATATCTAGATACATCATAGTATAGTGACAAGAAGCAAATATCTAGAGACATCATAGTATAGTGACAACAAGCAAAAATCTAGAGATATCATAGTATTGTGACAACAAGAAAATATCTAGAGACATCATAGTATAGTGACAACAAGCAAATATCTAGAGACATCATAGTATAGTGACAAGAAGCAAATATCTAGAGACATCATAGTATAGTGACAACAAGCAAATATCTAGAGACATCATAGTATAGTGACAACAAGCAAATATCTAGAGACATCATAGTATAGTGGCAACAAGCAAATATCTAGAGACATCATAGTATAGTGACAACAAGCAAATATCTAGAGACATCATAGTATAGTGACATCAAGCAAATATCTAGAGACATCATAGTATAGTGACAGCAAGCAAATATCTAGAGACATCATAGTATAGTGACAGCAAGCAAATATCTAGAGACATCATAGTATAGTGACAACAAGCAAATATTTAGAGACATCATAGTATAGTGACTACAAGCAAATATCTAGAGACATCATAGTATAGTGACAACAAGCAAATATCTAGAGACATCATAGTATAGTGACAACAAGCAAATATCTAGAGACATCATAGTATAGTGACAACAAGCAAATATCTAGAGACATCATAGTATAGTGACAACAAGCAAATATCGAGATACATCATAGTATAGTGACAAGAAGCAAATATCTAGAGACATCATAGTATAGTGACAACAAGCAAATATCTAGAGACATCATAGTATAGTGACAACAAGCAAATATCTAGAGACATCATAGTATAGTGACAACAAGCAAATATCTACAGACATCATAGTATAGTGACAACAAGCAAATATCTAGAGACATCATAGTATAGTGACAAGAAGAAAATATCTAGAAACATCATAGTATAGTGACAACAAGCAAATATCTAGAGACATCATAGTATAGTGACAACAAGCAAATATCTAGAGATATCATAGTATAGTGACAACAAGCAAATATCTAGAGACATCATAGTATAGTGACAAGAAGCAAATATCTAGAGACATCATAGTATAGTGACTAGAAGAAAATATATAGAGACATCATAGTATAGTGACAAGAAGCAAATATCTAGAGACACCATAGTATAGTGACAACAAGCAAATATCTAGATACATCATAGTATAGTGACAACAAGCAAAAATCTAGAGATATCATAGTATAGTGACAACAAGAAAATATCTAGAGACATCATAGTATAGTGACAAGAAGAAAATATCTAGAGACATCATAGTATAGTGACAACAAGCAAATATCTAGAGACATCATAGTATAGTGACAAGAAGCAAATATCTAGAGACATCATAGTATAGTGACAAGAAGCAAATATCTAGAGACATCATAGTATAGTGACAACAAGCAAAAATCTAGAGATATCATAGTATAGTGACAAGAAGCAAATATCTAGAGACATCATAGTATAGTGACAACAAGCAAATATCTAGAGACATCATAGTATAGTGACAACAAGCAAATATCTACAGACATCATAGTATAGTGACAACAAGCAAATATCTAGAGACATCATAGTATAGTGACAAGAAGAAAATATCTAGAAACATCATAGTATAGTGAAAACAAGCAAATATCTAGAGACATCATAGTATAGTGACAACAAGCAAATATCTAGAGATATCATAGTATAGTGACAACAAGCAAATATCTAGAGACATCATAGTATAGTGACAAGAAGCAAATATCTAGAGACATCATAGTATAGTGACAAGAAGAAAATATATAGAGACATCATAGTATAGTGACAAGAAGCAAATATCTAGAGACACCATAGTATAGTGACAACAAGCAAATATCTAGATACATCATAGTATAGTGACAACAAGCAAAAATCTAGAGATATCATAGTATAGTGACAACAAGAAAATATCTAGAGACATCATAGTATAGTGACAAGAAGAAAATATCTAGAGACATCATAGTATAGTGACAACAAGCAAATATCTAGAGACATCATAGTATAGTGACAAGAAGCAAATATCTAGAGACATCATAGTATAGTGACAACAAGCAAATATCTAGAAACATCATAGTATAGTGACAACAAGCAAATATCTAGAGACATCATAGTATAGTGACAACAAGCAAATATTTAGAGACATCATAGTACAGTGACAACAAGCAAATATCTAGAGACATCATAGTATAGTGACAACAAGCAAATATCTAGAGACATCATAGTATAGTGGCAACAAGCAAATATCTAGAGACATCATAGTATAGTGACAACAAGCAAACATCTAGAGACATCATAGTATAGTGACATCAAGCAAATATCTAGAGACATCATAGTATAGTGACAGCAAGCAAATATCTAGAGACATCATAGTATAGTGACAGCAAGCAAATATCTAGAGACATCATAGTATAGTGACAACAAGCAAATATTTAGAGACATCATAGTATAGTGACTACAAGCAAATATCTAGAGACATCATAGTATAGTGACAACAAGCAAATATCTAGAGACATCATAGTATAGTGACAACAAGCAAATATCTAGAGACATCATAGTATAGTGACAACAAGCAAATATCTAGAGACATCATAGTATAGTGACAACAAGCAAATATCGAGATACATCATAGTATAGTGACAAGAAGCAAATATCTAGAGACATCATAGTATAGTGACAACAAGCAAATATCTAGAGACATCATAGTATAGTGACAACAAGCAAATATCTAGAGACATCATAGTATAGTGACAACAAGCAAATATCTACAGACATCATAGTATAGTGACAACAAGCAAATATCTAGAGACATCATAGTATAGTGACAAGAAGAAAATATCTAGAAACATCATAGTATAGTGACAACAAGCAAATATCTAGAGACATCATAGTATAGTGACAACAAGCAAATATCTAGAGATATCATAGTATAGTGACAACAAGCAAATATCTAGAGACATCATAGTATAGTGACAAGAAGCAAATATCTAGAGACATCATAGTATAGTGACAAGAAGAAAATATATAGAGACATCATAGTATAGTGACAAGAAGCAAATATCTAGAGACACCATAGTATAGTGACAACAAGCAAATATCTAGATACATCATAGTATAGTGACAACAAGCAAAAATCTAGAGATATCATAGTATAGTGACAACAAGAAAATATCTAGAGACATCATAGTATAGTGACAAGAATAAAATATCTAGAGACATCATAGTATAGTGACAACAAGCAAATATCTAGAGACATCATAGTATAGTGACAACAAGCAAATATCTAGAGACATCATAGTATAGTGGCAACAAGCAAATATCTAGAGACATCATAGTATAGTGACAACAAGCAAAAATCTAGAGATATCATAGTATAGTGACAACAAGAAAATATCTAGAGACATCATAGTATAGTGACAACAAGCAAATATCTAGAGACATCATAGTATAGTGACAAGAAGCAAATATCTAGAGACATCATAGTATAGTGACAACAAGCAAATATCTAGAAATATCATAGTATAGTGACAACAAGCAAATATCTAGAGACATCATAGTATAGTGGCAACAAGCAAATATCTAGAGACATCATAGTATAGTGACAACAAGCAAATATCTAGAGACATCATAGTATAGTGACATCAAGCAAATATCTAGAGACATCATAGTATAGTGACAGCAAGCAAATATCTAGAGACATCATAGTATAGTGACAGCAAGCAAATATCTAGAGACATCATAGTATAGTGACAACAAGCAAATATTTAGAGACATCATAGTATAGTGACTACAAGCAAATATCTAGAAACATCATAGTATAGTGACAACAACCAAATATCTAGAGACATCATAGTATAGTGACAACAAGCAAATATCTAGAGACATCATAGTATAGTGACAACAAGCAAATATCTAGAGACATCATAGTATAGTGACAACAAGCAAATATCGAGATACATCATAGTATAGTGACAACAAGCAAATATCTAGAGACATCATAGTATAGTGACATCAAGCAAATATCTAGAGACATCATAGTATAGTGACAACAAGCAAATATCTAGAGACATCATAGTATAGTGACAACAAGCAAATATCGAGAGACATCATAGTATAGTGACAACAAGCAAATATCTAGAGACATCATAGTATAGTGACAACAAGCAAATATCTAGAAACATCATAGTATAGTGACAACAACCAAATATCTAGAGACATCATATTATAGTGACAACAACCAAATATCTAGAGACATCATAGTATAGTGACAACAAGCAAATATCTAGAGACATCATAGTATAGTGACAACAAGCAAATATCTAGAGACTCATAGTATAGTGACAACAAGCAAATATCTAGAGACATCATAGTATAATGACAACAACCAAATATCTAGAGACATCATAGTATAGTGACAACAACCAAATATCTAGCAAAATTGGGATTGAGATCAATCATGAAAAGACTAAAGTCCTGAAAAGCTTAATTCCAACAGACGACAAAATATACATGGAAAACAAACCAGTAGAAGAGATCGATCACTTTATCTATCTTGGAAGTCACATTGATCGAGAAGGGGATACAAGCAAAGAAATTAGAATCAGAATAGCTAAAGCAGCAATGTCTTTCAGAAGCCTTGAAAAGTTGTGGAAATCAAAACTCATCAGCATAAACACAAAACTTAGACTATTCAAATCAAATGTACTATCAACCCTTACGTATGTGTGCGGAAGCTGGAAAACAACAAGAGATATAGAAACAAAGTTGAACGCATTCGAAAATAAATGGCTAAGGAAAATACTTGGTATAGCGTGGAACGAATTCAAAACAAACGAGGAATTTATAGAAATCGTCAATCAACCACTAATATCTTCAGTAATAAAGAAAAGACGATGGTCATATGTTGGACATGTGATGAGAAGAGATAATAACCGAATAGCAAAACAAGCCCTCATGTGGGAAACAACAGGTAATAGGAAAAGAGGAAGGCCCAGAGAGACACTGAGAAGAATATTGATGAGAGAGGCATGAGCAGCAGGAATCGACTCCCTCAGTTAGATGTAGCTACTTGCACAGAACAGAGACAAATGGCGAGATTTGATAAAATATCTTTAAAAGAATTGAAAACTGCTAGAGCAAAAATTTAGATAAGAGAAGGAGTATCTTGGTCTACGCGCTATGGGCCGGCTACGGCTCGAAAGGTCAATAAATAGATAGATATATAAAGCCACACACACACACTCACATGCATTTACAACAGATTTGCATTTAACATTATTTACCAGTAAGACATTTTCCCATACTTCTTCTTTTTGCTTATTTTTGTTGATTTCATGAAATATTAAAATTATGTTTCTAAATCTATGCTCTTTATACGAGCACCGTGTCTTGTTTTTGAATCGTTCTGTCAACAATATTCTTATAATATCCTTATTTTAAATTATTAAATATATGAAACCGTGTTCATGAAATGTTTTTATATTTTCTTATAAATTGTCCATAATATATGAAACATTTTTCTTTAAAAAAACACAAAAAAACCTTGTCCTTGTTCGGTATCCGCTGGACGAGGTGTCTTGAATTACGCATGCATTGCCCGTAATGAGAATGCACACAATCACTTCTCACGCAAAATGCAACATAATTAAAACATGATTAGATTAATTGTATGTGCCACATAAAAAGGTGCAGTTAGAATAAGAACCAGCTTAATTACATAAGAAAGAATCAAACAAAAAAAGATGAAAAAACTTTACATAAACAATTTTTTTGTGCTTCTAATCAAGATGACTTCATTACGCAACACTTAAAATTCACCACAGCCAGTCGGCTGGCAATTGTACCTGCTGGACAATTACCCTAACCCACACACATATGTTGACCAAAAAGAAAAAAAAAAACATAAAAGTATCTTAATGCCATTTCTTTTCTAGAGCTTATGTTATAGTGCGTGTGAGATATCAGTAATTTTTGCTTTGTCCAGGAGTGTCTTTGTTTTCACGCTTCACTTTGCCGTGTTGTAATGTCTGGCTCATTTCCTATAACGGACGTCTTCCGCGTGGCTTGAGAAATCGCTCAATCAATCCTGCACTTGTGAAGAACAAAAGAAAATGGCAGCCATTTCGTAAACATGAACAAAGACAGCTTAATCGTGGGAACAGTTAACGTCATTTTTCGCCTTGTGTTTTTTGATCCGAAATTCCTGGTTAGCTATCCACTCATGCGGAACGGATGGATTAATATTAAGGGGAATGGATTAATATTAAGGGGAATAACTCTAGTGTACCCTTGCTAAGTGGTGGGGCGATGGTTCTAAATGTTTCTCTGTAAACAGGAACATAATTCACAACAGGTTGTGCCGAGATGATGCCTACGAAGAATCATCATGTGCCATACCGGTTGGCGTAGGTGATCATGTCCTTCCGCAATCTTCTATCAACAGTGCATCGTATCAGTTCTGTTGTTGACTGTTTTCCATGCCATGACACCAAGCTATCCAGTATTTTCTCTCTTTGTCGCCCGCGATCTCTCTTTCCTTTTATTTTGCCAGTTGTAACCAAGTACTCCAACTTTCCTCTTCTCATGATGTGCCCGAAAAATGTTGATTGCTTCGAAGATTCTACGAAGAATAGTGAATATAAAAATAGGAGACTAATAATGATAATGATAAGATGATGGTCATATGTTGGACATGTGATGAGAAGAGATAATAAGCGAATAGCAAAGCAAGCCCTCATGTGGGAAACAACAGGTAAGAGAAAAAGAGGAAGACCCAGAGAGACACTGAGAAGAACATTGCTGAGAGAGGCAAAAGCAGCAGGAATCGGCTCCCTCAATGAGATAGAGCTGCCTGCACAGAACAGAGACAAATGGCGAGATTTGATAAAATATCTTTAAAAGAATTGAAAACTGCTAGAACAAAAATTCAGATAAGAGAAGGAGTATCTTGGTCCACGCCCTATGGGCCGGCTACGGCTCGAAGGGTCAATAGATAAAATAATGATAAAATACCAAATCATTTAATTTTGAACAGTAACCAGAGACGCCAAAGAAGGGCGTTCAATTTATGAGCATAGAGAGTCAAACAGCAAGCAAGCAAATATCTAGAGACATCATAGTATAGTTACAACAAACAAATATCTAGAGACATCATAGTATAGTGACAACAAGCAAATAACTAGAGACAACATAGTATAGTGACAAGAAGCAAATATCTAGAGACATCATAGTATAGTGACAACAAGCAAATATCTAGAGACATCATAGTATAGTGACAAGAAGCAAATATCTAGAGACATCATAGTATAGTGACAACAAGCAAATATCTAGAGACATCATAGTATAGTGACAAGAAGCAAATATCTAGAAACATCATAGTATAGTGACAACAAGCAAATATCTAGAGACATCATAGTATAGTGACAGCAAGCAAATATCTAGAGACATCATAGTATAGTGACAGCAAGCAAATATCTAGAGACATCATAGTATAGTGACAAGAAGCAAATATCTAGAGACATCATAGTATAGTGACAGCAAGCAAATATCTAGAGACATCATAGTATAGTGACAGCAAGCAAATATCTAGAGACATCATAGTATAGTGACAACAAGCAAATATCTAGAGACATCATAGTATAGTGACAAGAAGCAAATATCTAGAGACATCATAGTATAGTGACAACAAGCAAATATCTAGAGACATCATAGTATAGTGACAGCAAGCAAATATCTAGAGAACTCATAGTATAGTGACAGCAAGCAAATATCTAGAGACATCATAGTATAGTGACAACAAGCAAATATCTAGAGACATCATAGTATAGTGACAAGAAGCAAATATCTAGAGATATCATAGTATAGTGACAACAAGCAAATATCTAGAGACATCATAGTATAGTGACAGCAAGCAAATATTTAGAGACATCATAGTATAGTGACAGCAAGCAAATATCTAGAGACATCATAGTATAGTGACAACAAGCAAATATCTAGAGACATCATAGTATAGTGACAAGAAGCAAATATCTAGAGACATCATAGTATAGTGACAAGAAGCAAATATCTAGAGACATCATAGTATAGTGACAACAAGCAAATATCTAGAGACATCATAGTATAGTGACAACAAGCAAATATCTAGAGACATCATAGTATAGTGACAACAAGCAAATATCTACAGACATCATAGTATAGTGACAGCAAGCAAATATCTAGAGACATCATAGTATAGTGAAATCAAGCAAATATCTAGAGACATCATAGTATAGTGACAGCAAGCAAATATCTAGAGACATCATAGTATAGTGACAACAAGCAAATATCTAGAGACATCATAGTATAGTGACAACAAGCAAATATCTAGAGACATCATAGTATAGTGACAAGATGCAAATATCTAGAGATATCATAGTATAGTGACAACAAGCAAATATCTAGAGACATCATAGTATAGTGACAGCAAGCAAATATTTAGAGACATCATAGTATAGTGACAGCAAGCAAATATCTAGAGACATCATAGTATAGTGACAACAAGCAAATATCTAGAGACATCATAGTATAGTGACAGCAAGCAAATATCTAGAGACATCATAGTATAGTGACAGCAAGCAAATATCTAGAGACATCATAGTATAGTGGCATCAAGCAAATATCTAGAGACATCATAGTATAGTGATAAGAAGCAAATATCTAGAGACATCATAGTATAGTGACAACAAGCAAATATCTAGAGACATCATAGTATAGTGACATCAAGCAAATATCTAGAGACATCATAGTATAGTGACAACAAGCAAATATCTAGAGACATCATATTATAGTGACAACAACCAAATATCTAGAGACATCATAGTATAGTGACAACAAGCAAATATCTAGAGACATTATAGTATAGTGACATCAAGCAAATATCTAGAGACATCATAGTATAGTGACAACAAGCAAATATCTAGAGACATCATAGTATAGTAACAACAACCAAATATCTAGAGACATCATAGTATAGTGACAACAAGCAAATATCTAGAGACATCATAGTATAGTGACAACAATCAAATATCTAGAGATATCATAGTATAGTGACAACAAGCAAATATCTAGAGACATCATAGTATAGTGACAACAAGCAAATATCTAGAGACATCATAGTATAGTGACAACAAGCAAATATCTAGAGATATCATAGTATAGTGACAACAAGCAAATATCTAGAGACATCATAGTATAGTGACAACAAGCAAATATCTAGAGACATCATAGTATAGTGACAAGAAGCAAATATCTAGAGACATCATAGTATAGTGACAACAAGCAAATATATAGAGACATCATAGTATAGTGACAACAACCAAATATCTAGAGACATCATAGTATAGTGACAACAAGCAAATATCTAGAGACATCATAGTATAGTGACAACAAGCAAATATCTAGAGATATCATAGTATAGTGACAACAAGCAAATATCTAGAGACATCATAGTATAGTGACAACAAGCAAATATCTAGAGACATCATACGTAGGGAGGTCAAAAAGTAATGCACACCAATTTTTTTTCTCGGAAACTATTCGGGCAAAATGTGTGAAATTTTCACAGATTGTAGCTGAACATCCCCTTTACACTACATTTTTTTCAACATAATCCTCATCCAAGCGTATTGCCTTACGCCAATGCGAAACTAGGTCATGAATGCCTCGTTTGTACCAAGTTTTATCTTGCTCGCGTAGCCATTTTTTAACTGCACGGATCACATCCTCATCATTGTCAAAGTGTGTCCCACGCAGGAATTTTTTGAGTGGTCCAAACAGATGGAAATCTGAGGAAGCCAGGTCAGGGCTGTAAGGAGAATGGGGCAGTACAGTCCAACCAAATTTGTTGATTGCTTCCCGTGTTACCAGACTCGTGTGAGGGCGTGCATTGTCATGTTGAAGCAACAAATCTGCAGATGGCTTATTAGGCCGAACTCTGTGGAACCGATTTTTGAGTTTTGTCAGTGTATTGATGTAAGCTGTCGAGTTGATTGTCTCACCTCTTGTCATTACATCAACAAGAATCACACCATCAATGTCCCAGAAGACAGTGATCATCACCTTTCCGGCTGATGGAGATGTTTTGAATTTTTTTCTTTTTGGTGACTGCGGATGATGCCATTCCATTAAATGCATTTTTGTTTCAGGCTCATAATAATGTGCCCACGTTTCGTCACCGGTAACAATTTTTGACAAAACATTTCTCCTTCAACACCGAAATGCTCCAACAATTCAGAACAGAATGTTTTCCTTTGAACTCTGTGATCATTTGTTAGGCACCGAGGAACCCATCGAGCGCAAATCTTTGAATATCCGAGAGTTTTAAAAATTGCGATTGCACTTCCCTTGCTGACTGTAAGCTGCAATGCCAATTGCTGACTAGTGATACGCCTATCCTTACGAATAATGGCATCAGCCCGGTTTAACATGTCTGTGCTGGTAGCCGAGGCAACACGTCCAGAACGCGGTAAATCATGCAGCTCCACTCGTACACTTTCTGCAGCTTTAATTCTCTGAACCCAGCCACTAACTGTGCTCCTATCGACTGCAGAACATTAGTACACTGCACACAGTCGTTTATGAATGTTTGCCACAGTTTCTTTTTCCGCAACCAGAAATTCTATGACAATTCGCTGTTTGTAACGGACATTGTTGACAAGCTCCATTTTAACGGTTCATAGATTGCGTAATATTTATCAGAATGCTGTGCAATTTAGTGCACATAATTGGAACATGTCATATTCCAAGTGTGCAAAATTTCATATTCCTATCTTTAATATTAGCCGAGAAAAACATTGGTGTGCATTACTTTTTGACCTCCCTTCAGTAGTATAGTGACAACAAGCAAATATCTAGAGATATCATAGTATAGTGACAACAAGCAAATATCTAGAGACATCATAGTATAGTGACAACAAGCAAATATCTAGAGACATCATAGTATAGTGACAAGAAGCAAATATCTAGAGACATCATAGTATAGTGACAACAAGCAAATATCTAGAGACATCATAGTATAGTGACAACAAGCAAATATCTAGAGACATCATAGTATAGTGACAACAAGCAAATATCTACAGACATCATAGTATAGTGACAACAAGCAAATATCTAGAGACATCATAGTATAGTGACAAGAAGAAAATATCTAGAGACATCATAGTATAGTGACAACAAGCAAATATCTAGAGACATCATAGTATAGTGACAACAAGCAAATATCTAGAGATATCATAGTATAGTGACAACAAGCAAATATCTAGAGACATCATAGTATAGTGACAAGAAGCAAATATCTAGAGACATCATAGTATAGTGACAAGAAGAAAATATATAGAGACATCATAGTATAGTGACAACAAGCAAATATCTAGAGACACCATAGTATAGTGACAACAAGCAAATATCTAGATACATCATAGTATAGTGACAAGAAGCAAATATCTAGAGACATCATAGTATAGTGACAACAAGCAAAAATCTAGAGATATCATAGTATTGTGACAACAAGAAAATATCTAGAGACATCATAGTATAGTGACAACAAGCAAATATCTAGAGACATCATAGTATAGTGACAAGAAGCAAATATCTAGAGACATCATAGTATAGTGACAACAAGCAAATATCTAGAGACATCATAGTATAGTGACAACAAGCAAATATCTAGAGACATCATAGTATAGTGGCAACAAGCAAATATCTAGAGACATCATAGTATAGTGACAACAAGCAAATATCTAGAGACATCATAGTATAGTGACATCAAGCAAATATCTAGAGACATCATAGTATAGTGACAGCAAGCAAATATCTAGAGACATCATAGTATAGTGACAGCAAGCAAATATCTAGAGACATCATAGTATAGTGACAACAAGCAAATATTTAGAGACATCATAGTATAGTGACTACAAGCAAATATCTAGAGACATCATAGTATAGTGACAACAAGCAAATATCTAGAGACATCATAGTATAGTGACAACAAGCAAATATCTAGAGACATCATAGTATAGTGACAACAAGCAAATATCTAGAGACATCATAGTATAGTGACAACAAGCAAATATCGAGATACATCATAGTATAGTGACAACAAGCAAATATCTAGAGACATCATAGTATAGTGACAACAAGCAAATATCTAGAGACATCATAGTATAGTGACAACAAGCAAATATCTAGAGACATCATAGTATAGTGACAACAAGCAAATATCTACAGACATCATAGTATAGTGACAACAAGCAAATATCTAGAGACATCATAGTATAGTGACAAGAAGAAAATATCTAGAAACATCATAGTATAGTGACAACAAGCAAATATCTAGAGACATCATAGTATAGTGACAACAAGCAAATATCTAGAGATATAATAGTATAGTGACAACAAGCAAATATCTAGAGACATCATAGTATAGTGACAAGAAGAAAATATCTAGAGACATCATAGTATAGTGACAAGAAGAAAATATATAGAGACATCATAGTATAGTGACAAGAAGCAAATATCTAGAGACATCATAGTATAGTGACAACAAGCAAATATCTAGATACATCATAGTATAGTGACAACAAGAAAAATCTAGAGACATCATAGTATAGTGACAACAAGCAAATATCTAGAGACATCATAGTATAGTGACAAGAAGCAAATATCTAGAGACATCATAGTATAGTGACAACAAGCAAATATCTAGAGACATCATAGTATAGTGACAAGAAGCAAATATCTAGAGACATCATAGTATAGTGACAACAAGCAAATATCTAGAGACATCATAGTATAGTGACAAGAAGCAAATATCTAGAGACATCATAGTATAGTGACAACAAGCAAATATCTAGAGACATCATAGTATAGTGACAACAAGCAAATATCTAGAGACATCATAGTATAGTGACAACAAGCAAATATCTACAGACATCATAGTATAGTGACAACAAGCAAATATCTAGAGACATCATAGTATAGTGACAAGAAGCAAATATCTAGAAACATCATAGTATAGTGACAACAAGCAAATATCTAGAGACATCATAGTATAGTGACAACAAGCAAATATCTAGAGATATCATAGTATAGTGACAACAAGCAAATATCTAGAGACATCATAGTATAGTGACAAGAAGCAAATATCTAGAGACATCATAGTATAGTGACAAGAAGAAATATATAGAGACATCATAGTATAGTGACAAGAAGCAAAAATCTAGAGACACCATAGTATAGTGACAACAAGCAAATATCTAGATACATCATAGTATAGTGACAACAAACAAAATCTAGAGATATCATAGTATAGTGACAACAAGAAAATATCTAGAGACATCATAGTATAGTGACAAGAAGCAAATATCTAGAGACATCATAGTATAGTGACAACAAGCAAATATCTAGAGACATCATAGTATAGTGACAAGAAGCAAATATCTAGAGACATCATAGTATAGTGACAACAAGCAAATATCTAGAAACATCATAGTATAGTGACAACAACCAAATATCTAGAGACATCATATTATAGTGACAACAACCAAATATCTAGAGACATCATAGTATAGTGACAACAAGCAAATATCTAGAGACATCATAGTATAGTGACAACAAGCAAATATTTAGAGACATCATAGTACAGTGACAACAAGCAAATATCTAGAGACATCATAGTATAGTGACAACAAGCAAATATCTAGAGACATCATAGTATAGTGGCAACAAGCAAATATCTAGAGACATCATAGTATAGTGACAACAAGCAAATATCTAGAGACATCATAGTATAGTGACATCAAGCAAATATCTAGAGACATCATAGTATAGTGACAGCAAGCAAATATCTAGAGACATCATAGTATAGTGACTGCAAGCAAATATATAGAGACATCATAGTATAGTAACAACAAGCAAATATTTAGAGACATCATAGTATAGTGACTACAAGCAAATATCTAGAGACATCATAGTATAGTGACAACAAGCAAATATCTAGAGACATCATAGTATAGTGACAACAAGCAAATATCTAGAGACATCATAGTATAGTGACAACAAGCAAATATCTAGAGACATCATAGTATAGTGACAACAAGCAAATATCGAGATACATCATAGTATAGTGACAAGAAGCAAATATCTAGAGACATCATAGTATAGTGACAACAAGCAAATATCTAGAGACATCATAGTATAGTGACAACAAGCAAATATCTAGAGACATCATAGTATAGTGACAACAAGCAAATATCTACAGACATCATAGTATAGTGACAACAAGCAAATATCTAGAGACATCATAGTATAGTGACAAGAAGAAAATATCTAGAAACATCATAGTATAGTGACAACAAGCAAATATCTAGAGACATCATAGTATAGTGACAACAAGCAAATATCTAGAGATATCATAGTATAGTGACAACAAGCAAATAAGAGACATCATAGTATAGTGACAAGAAGCAAATATCTAGAGACATCATAGTATAGTGACAAGAAGAAAATATATAGAGACATCATAGTATAGTGACAAGAAGCAATATCTAGAGACACCATAGTATAGTGACAACAAGCAAATATCTAGAGACATCATAGTATAGTGACAACAAGCAAATATCTAGAGACATCATAGTATAGTGACAAGAAGCAAATATCTAGAGACATCATAGTATAGTGACAACAAGCAAATATCTTGAGACATCATAGTATAGTGACAACAAGCAAATATCTACAGACATCATAGTATAGTGACAACAAGCAAATATCTAGAGACATCATAGTATAGTGACAAGAAGAAAATATCTAGAGACATCATAGTATAGTGACAACAAGCAAATATCTAGAGACATCATAGTATAGTGACAACAAGCAAATATCTAGAGATATCATAGTATAGTGACAACAAGCAAATATCTAGAGACATCATAGTATAGTGACAAGAAGCAAATATCTAGAGACATCATAGTATAGTGACAAGAAGAAAATATATAGAGACATCATAGTATAGTGACAACAAGCAAATATCTAGAGACACCATAGTATAGTGACAACAAGCAAATATCTAGATACATCATAGTATAGTGACAAGAAGCAAATATCTAGAGACATCATAGTATAGTGACAACAAGCAAAAATCTAGAGATATCATAGTATTGTGACAACAAGAAAATATCTAGAGACATCATAGTATAGTGACAAGAAGCAAATATCTAGAGACATCATAGTATAGTGACAAGAAGAAAATATATAGAGACATCATAGTATAGTGACAAGAAGCAAATATCTAGAGACACCATAGTATAGTGACAACAAGCAAATATCTAGAGACATCATAGTATAGTGACAACAAGCAAATATCTAGAGACATCATAGTATAGTGACAAGAAGCAAATATCTAGAGACATCATAGTATAGTGACAACAAGCAAATATCTAGAGACATCATAGTATAGTGACAACAAGCAAATATCTACAGACATCATAGTATAGTGACAACAAGCAAATATCTAGAGACATCATAGTATAGTGACAAGAAGAAAATATCTAGAGACATCATAGTATAGTGACAACAAGCAAATATCTAGAGACATCATAGTATAGTGACAACAAGCAAATATCTAGAGATATCATAGTATAGTGACAACAAGCAAATATCTAGAGACATCATAGTATAGTGACAAGAAGCAAATATCTAGAGACATCATAGTATAGTGACAAGAAGAAAATATATAGAGACATCATAGTATAGTGACAACAAGCAAATATCTAGAGACACCATAGTATAGTGACAACAAGCAAATATCTAGATACATCATAGTATAGTGACAAGAAGCAAATATCTAGAGACATCATAGTATAGTGACAACAAGCAAAAATCTAGAGATATCATAGTATTGTGACAACAAGAAAATATCTAGAGACATCATAGTATAGTGACAACAAGCAAATATCTAGAGACATCATAGTATAGTGACAAGAAGCAAATATCTAGAGACATCATAGTATAGTGACAACAAGCAAATATCTAGAGACATCATAGTATAGTGACAACAAGCAAATATCTAGAGACATCATAGTATAGTGGCAACAAGCAAATATCTAGAGACATCATAGTATAGTGACAACAAGCAAATATCTAGAGACATCATAGTATAGTGACATCAAGCAAATATCTAGAGACATCATAGTATAGTGACAGCAAGCAAATATCTAGAGACATCATAGTATAGTGACAGCAAGCAAATATCTAGAGACATCATAGTATAGTGACAACAAGCAAATATTTAGAGACATCATAGTATAGTGACTACAAGCAAATATCTAGAGACATCATAGTATAGTGACAACAAGCAAATATCTAGAGACATCATAGTATAGTGACAACAAGCAAATATCTAGAGACATCATAGTATAGTGACAACAAGCAAATATCTAGAGACATCATAGTATAGTGACAACAAGCAAATATCGAGATACATCATAGTATAGTGACAACAAGCAAATATCTAGAGACATCATAGTATAGTGACAACAAGCAAATATCTAGAGACATCATAGTATAGTGACAACAAGCAAATATCTAGAGACATCATAGTATAGTGACAACAAGCAAATATCTACAGACATCATAGTATAGTGACAACAAGCAAATATCTAGAGACATCATAGTATAGTGACAAGAAGAAAATATCTAGAAACATCATAGTATAGTGACAACAAGCAAATATCTAGAGACATCATAGTATAGTGACAACAAGCAAATATCTAGAGATATAATAGTATAGTGACAACAAGCAAATATCTAGAGACATCATAGTATAGTGACAAGAAGAAAATATCTAGAGACATCATAGTATAGTGACAAGAAGAAAATATATAGAGACATCATAGTATAGTGACAAGAAGCAAATATCTAGAGACACCATAGTATAGTGACAACAAGCAAATATCTAGATACATCATAGTATAGTGACAACAAGCAAAAATCTAGAGATATCATAGTATAGTGACAACAAGAAAATATCTAGAGACATCATAGTATAGTGACAAGAAGAAAATATCTAGAGACATCATAGTATAGTGACAACAAGCAAATATCTAGAGACATCATAGTATAGTGACAAGAAGCAAATATCTAGAGACATCATAGTATAGTGACAAGAAGCAAATATCTAGAGACATCATAGTATAGTGACAACAAGCAAAAATCTAGAGATATCATAGTATAGTGACAAGAAGCAAATATCTAGAGACATCATAGTATAGTGACAACAAGCAAATATCTAGAAACATCATAGTATAGTGACAACAAGCAAATATCTAGAGACATCATAGTATAGTGACAACAAGCAAATATCTACAGACATCATAGTATAGTGACAAGAAGCAAATATCTAGAGACATCATAGTATAGTGACAAGAAGAAAATATCTAGAAACATCATAGTATAGTGACAACAAGCAAATATCTAGAGACATCATAGTATAGTGACAACAAGCAAATATCTAGAGATATCATAGTATAGTGACAACAAGCAAATATCTAGAGACATCATAGTATAGTGACAAGAAGCAAATATCTAGAGACATCATAGTATAGTGACAAGAAGAACATATATAGAGACATCATAGTATAGTGACAAGAAGCAAATATCTAGAGACACCATAGTATAGTGACAACAAGCAAATATCTAGATACATCATAGTATAGTGACAACAAACAAAAATCTAGAGATATCATAGTATAGTGACAACAAGAAAATATCTAGAGACATCATAGTATAGTGACAAGAAGAAAATATCTAGAGACATCATAGTATAGTGACAACAAGCAAATATCTAGAGACATCATAGTATAGTGACAAGAAGCAAATATCTAGAGACATCATAGTATAGTGACAACAAGCAAATATCTAGAAACATCATAGTATAGTGACAACAACCAAATATCTAGAGACATCATATTATAGTGACAACAACCAAATATCTAGAGACATCATAGTATAGTGACAACAAGCAAATATCTAGAGACATCATAGTATAGTGACAACAAGCAAATATTTAGAGACATCATAGTACAGTGACAACAAGCAAATATCTAGAGACATCATAGTATAGTGACAACAAGCAAATATCTAGAGACATCATAGTATAGTGGCAACAAGCAAATATCTAGAGACATCATAGTATAGTGACAACAAGCAAATATCTAGAGACATCATAGTATAGTGACATCAAGCAAATATCTAGAGACATCATAGTATAGTGACAGCAAGCAAATATCTAGAGACATCATAGTATAGTGACAGCAAGCAAATATATAGAGACATCATAGTATAGTGACAACAAGCAAATATTTAGAGACATCATAGTATAGTGACTACAAGCAAATATCTAGAGACATCATAGTATAGTGACAACAAGCAAATATCTAGAGACATCATAGTATAGTGACAACAAGCAAATATCTAGAGACATCATAGTATAGTGACAACAAGCAAATATCTAGAGACATCATAGTATAGTGACAACAAGCAAATATCGAGATACATCATAGTATAGTGACAAGAAGCAAATATCTAGAGACATCATAGTATAGTGACAACAAGCAAATATCTAGAGACATCATAGTATAGTGACAACAAGCAAATATCTAGAGACATCATAGTATAGTGACAACAAGCAAATATCTACAGACATCATAGTATAGTGACAACAAGCAAATATCTAGAGACATCATAGTATAGTGACAAGAAGAAAATATCTAGAAACATCATAGTATAGTGACAACAAGCAAATATCTAGAGACATCATAGTATAGTGACAACAAGCAAATATCTAGAGATATCATAGTATAGTGACAACAAGCAAATATCTAGAGACATCATAGTATAGTGACAAGAAGCAAATATCTAGAGACATCATAGTATAGTGACAAGAAGAAAATATATAGAGACATCATAGTATAGTGACAAGAAGCAAATATCTAGAGACACCATAGTATAGTGACAACAAGCAAATATCTAGATACATCATAGTATAGTGACAACAAGCAAAAATCTAGAGATATCATAGTATAGTGACAACAAGAAAATATCTAGAGACATCATAGTATAGTGACAAGAAGAAAATATCTAGAGACATCATAGTATAGTGACAACAAGCAAATATCTAGAGACATCATAGTATAGTGACAAGAAGCAAATATCTAGAGACATCATAGTATAGTGACAAGAAGCAAATATCTAGAGACATCATAGTATAGTGACAACAAGCAAAAATCTAGAGATATCATAGTATAGTGACAACAAGAAAATATCTAGAGACATCATAGTATAGTGACAACAAGCAAATATCTAGAGACATCATAGTATAGTGACAAGAAGCAAATATCTAGAGACATCATAGTATAGTGACAACAAGCAAATATCTAGAAACATCATAGTATAGTGACAACAAGCAAATATCTAGAGACATCATAGTATAGTGGCAACAAGCAAATATCTAGAGACATCATAGTATAGTGACAACAAGCAAATATCTAGAGACATCATAGTATAGTGACATCAAGCAAATATCTAGAGACATCATAGTATAGTGACAGCAAGCAAATATCTAGAGACATCATAGTATAGTGACAGCAAGCAAATATCTAGAGACATCATAGTATAGTGACAACAAGCAAATATTTAGAGACATCATAGTATAGTGACTACAAGCAAATATCTAGAGACATCATAGTATAGTGACAACAAGCAAATATCTAGAGACATCATAGTATAGTGACAACAAGCAAATATCTAGAGACATCATAGTATAGTGACAACAAGCAAATATCTAGAGACATCATAGTATAGTGACAACAAGCAAATATCGAGATACATCATAGTATAGTGACAACAAGCAAATATCTAGAGACATCATAGTATAGTGACATCAAGCAAATATCTAGAGACATCATAGTATAGTGACAACAAGCAAATATCTAGAGACATCATAGTATAGTGACAACAAGCAAATATCGAGAGACATCATAGTATAGTGACAACAAGCAAATATCTAGAGACATCATAGTATAGTGACAACAAGCAAATATCTAGAAACATCATAGTATAGTGACAACAACCAAATATCTAGAGACATCATATTATAGTGACAACAACCAAATATCTAGAGACATCATAGTATAGTGACAACAAGCAAATATCTAGAGACATCATAGTATAGTGACAACAAGCAAATATCTAGAGACATCATAGTATAGTGACAACAAGCAAATATCTAGAGACATCATAGTATAGTGACAACAACCAAATATCTAGAGACATCATAGTATAGTGACAACAACCAAATATCTAGAGACATCATAGTATAGTGACAACAACCAAATATCTAGAGACATCATAGTATAGTGACAACAACCAAATATCTAGAAACATCATAGTATAGTGACAACAACCAAATATCTAGAGACATCATAGTATAGTGACAACAACCAAATATCTAGAGACATCATAGTATAGTGACAACAACCAAATATCTAGAGACATCATAGTATAGTGACAACAAGCAAATATCTAGAGACATCATAGTATAGTGACAACAAGCAAATATCTAGAGACATCATAGTATAGTGACAACAAGCAAATATCTAGAGACATCATAGTATAGTGACAACAACCAAATATCTAGAAACATCATAGTATAGTGACAAAAACCTCCTGGGGGCCTCGGGAGCTTATTTGGGAAAACCACCCGACTGGACTACCGATGTTCAGAAAACCCGTGTTCGATTCCCGCTGGGAGCAGTATGAGTTGTACTCGTGGTTGGAAAAAAATACCCCCGCGGTCGACCAGCCGCTGACAGAAATGGATACCAGGGTATAGTAATCTGTAAAGGTGAGGAATGCAGCCTCGCATTGTGAGTTTTGATGCTTGAAGCGACACTAACCAGAAGTTTCCGAACACTTCTGGATAGGTGACCGAGCACATATGGGTGGAAACTCGCGTGCTCAGACGCCGACTCAAATCTCGTACATGACCTTGACCTAACAACCCACTTTCTCTGCGACTCATGAAGACATCAGCAGCTAGATAAAAAAAAAAAAAGAAGAGAAGAAGATCGACGACAAATAGGTCGATGTTACATTAGTGCTATATCTGTTCTCTTCATGGAATCAATGTTAATGCAGTCAGGAAATTCCCATATCCGCTCCACCAAAAATGCCACAGCTCACTCCACACCGCGATGATAAAATCTTTTTGACGAAGTCGACGACAGTGCAGCCCTAATCGGTGGCATAGGAGACGATTCCAACGGACTTTCATGAAAAGAGAGTTGGATAGTCACTTCCTCACTCCAGTTTCCTCTAAAACACATTGAAAACAAACAAAGCAACCGAAACGATTTAAGCAACTGTGTTAGTCTCAGAGCGTCATGCAGCCATTCTGCATTATCGGATATAGCGTTAGCAAATTTGAACCTCAGTGCGAGCCAAGTAGTGCAAAAAGTGGAGCTGCATGGGTGAAAATTTCAGACGACATCACCGAGAAGAGAGTGCCCACAGTCACTTTCATAACTACAATTCACTGGGGGAAAAAACAACATAAAAAATTGTCAAAACTCAGAAGAAAAAAAACGGTTCTAGCAATGGCACTCTCTAAAGACCTGAGAACATAATCGCCATCTTCCCGGAAGTCTCTACCTGGCTAGATCGTATTAAGAGACAACAAGCAAGTCAAATAGTTTAAACATGCAACACTATCACCATCAGCCAGAACTCTCCAAAGAGCTTCATCATTAAGAAGAGCACTTACTCGAATACCCATTGTTGAGATTAGTTCATTTTAGTGGACAGATCTTTTTTATCGGACAGTTCTATATCGCTCAGATCACCTCCATAGTAACCTCCCCCCCCCCCCCCACATAGAAAATTTCCACCTCACTCTATCGAAAGCACTTAAGATGGTTTCCATTCAAACGCATGAACTCCATAGTACAGGTGAAAACCGTTAATATGAAGGGTGTCACTTTATCTCTTGACGAACTCTTCCGGGACAGAAACTTGACTTATAATTTTCGATTGTTAACTGCAAAGAGTTTTTAAACCTTCGCAGAGCGCACACAGAACCTTTGATTTTCGCCTTTATTACAGAGAGAACTAGACATAGAATCTCACTAACTAAAGACGTGTGGAGGGTAACGCCAAGAAAAATCCGCGGCGACAAAAAATGTCCATTCCTGTGGCGGGATTCATACCCAGGTCCTTCCATTCATGAGACGACGCCTTATCGCTAGACCATCGAACCCCAAAAAAGCAGGAAACATAAAGAAATCTGCTTCTAAAGACGTCAAGAAGAACTCAGAAAAACAAACCAGCCCAGAGAAGGTGACTTTCACTCACGATGACCTATGACGCTGTGTGGTGAAAGCCAGTAGAGTCTGGAACCAAATAGCCGACCACCTTTCTTTCAGATTAGACAAACATTGTCATTGGAACTTGCAATATCCACTACCCGTCTTTGATCTTAGACAAACAGTACTATTGGAACTTGGAATATCCACTACCCGTCTTTGATCTTAGACAAACAGTACTATTGGAACTTGGAATATCCAACACCATTCTTTCAATTTAGACAAACATTGCTCTTGGAACTTGGAATAACCAACACCCATCTTTCGAACAAGACAAAGATTGCCATCGAAAATGGGAAAATCCAGGCAATTTTTGAAACCAGCAAAGTCCGAACAAACTGCATCGGAAGTGAACTATAGACTGGTTGTTGTTGGAATTGACGACGTGAGATGTCCACAAGGTGGTCAGACTAGACTGGTTGTAGTTGGAATTGACGACGTGAGATGTCCACAAGGTGGTCAGACTAGACTGGTTGTAGTTGGAATTGACGACGTGAGATGTCCACAAGGTGGTCAGACTAGACTGGTTGTAGTTGGAATTGACGACGTGAGATGTCCACAAGGTGGTCAGACTAGACTGGTTGTAGTTGGAACTGACGACGTGAGATGTCCACAAGTTGGTCAGACTAGACTGGGTACAGGTGGGATGCTGTTGTATTCAGGACAGGGGATAGAACAAAGAAACGCATCCCACACACTATAATGATATTCATGCTGTCAAATATAGCACAGATGCACTTATTACATGGTAAGCTCATTGAACAAGAACAAAAATTGCAGGCTTGAGAGCCAAGAAGAAAGGAATCAACTGGACTGTCATCCACTGCAATGTAACCACAGACGACAAGGATAAGATAATAAAAGAGCTGTTCCATCAATTCCTAGCAATCATCATCAGGTGCCATGCTGGTTGGCGTAGGCGATCTTCTCTCTGCACATTATTCGGTCCTTCATGCATGTCATAATTTCAGACGGTAATCTTTTATTATGTCATTTGGCTAAGCAGTTCAATAATTTTTCTCATGGCTTTCCTCTGCTCCTCTTTCAATCAATTCATTCTGCCTGTTGTTATAATGTTCTTAATGCCTTCTTTTCGCTTGACATGTCCAATAAATGTAGATTGTCTCTTCCGTGTGTTTTTGCTGATATATCTGGTTTCTCCAGTTAGCTTTAAACATTCTTCAAATGTAATTCTTTGCTATCAATGAGTTCGTAGCTTCTTCTGATAATGTGGTACATCTCAACTGCCTCTAATGTCATTTGTGTTGTCTTACTTATCGTCTGTGACTCGCTTCCATATAGTAGAACAGATTATAACACATTTTCCAACATTAATTGACAATTTGTTACAAAGGACGTTTTTCATTTCAAGCAATTCTGTCTTTGCCTGTCCTATTCTGCTTCTAATTTCTGCAGTGCCTCTGCTATCTGATGTTATTATTGATCCCAACTATTTGAATCTATGAACTTGTTTCAAGTTTTTCCATTTAGTTTTACTCTACATTCTTGAGTGTTTTTTTTTATATTTTATCATAGTTTTTTTGTCTTTTTGATGTTGAGGGAAAGACCTTTTAGTTCACTCCCTGTCACAATTTCATCTAATAGATTGTGTAGATCTTGTTCTAGCAATTCTATGCCATCTGACGTTGTTTATGTTGCGCCACCCTACATGAATGTCTTATAGCAATCATATTATTATAAATAAAGCTGTCATGTTTACAACGCACGGCAAAGAATGAAGGTTGAGACAGTTGTGCTGGTGACATGGTTGGGGTGACATGGTTGTAGTGACATGGTTGTGGTGACATGTTTGTTGTGCCATGTTTCCGGTGACATGTTTGTGGTGTATGTTTGTGGTGACATGTTTGTGGTGACATGGTTGTGGTGACATGTTTGTTGTGCCATGTTTCCGGTGACATGTTTGTGGTGCATGTTTGTGGTGACATATTTGTGGTGACATGGTTGTGGTGACATGTTTGTTGTGCCATGTTTCTGGTGACATGTTTGTGGTGCATGTATGTGGTGTATGTTTGTGGTGACATGTTTGTGGTGACATGTTTGTTGTGCCATGTTGCTGGTGACATGTTTGTGGTGCATGTTTGTGGTGTATGTTTGTGGTAACATGTTTGTGGTGACATGTTTGTTGTGCCATGTTGCTGGTGACATGTTTGTGGTGTATGTTTGTGGTGACATGTTTGTGGTGACATGTTTGTGGTGACATGTTTGTGGTGCATGTTTGTGGTGCATGTTTGTGGTGACATGTTTGTGGTGACATGTATGTGGTGATTATGTTTGTGGTGCCATGTTTCTGGTGACATGTTTGTGGTGCATGTTTGTGGTGTATGTTTGTGGTGACATGTTTGTGATGACATGTTTGTGGTGCATGTTTGTGATGATATGTTTGTGGTGCCATGTTTCTGGTGACATGTTTGTGGTGCCATATTTCTGGTGACATGTTTGTGATGATATGTTTGTGGTGCCATGTTTCTGGTGACATGTTTGTGGTGCCATGTTTCTGGTGACATGTTTGTGGTGCATGTTTGTGGTGTATGTTTGTGGTGACATGTTTGTGATGACATGTTTGTGCTGCATGTTTGTGATGATATGTTTGTGGTGCCATGTTTCTGGTGACATGTTTGTGGTGCCATGTTTGTGGTGCGTGTTTCTGGTGCATGTTTGTGGTGCGTGTTTGTGGTGCATGTTTTTGGTGACATGTTTGTGGTGGCATTTTTGTGATGATATGTTTGTGGTGCCATGTTTCTGGTGACATGTTTGTGGTGCATGTTTGTGATGATATGTTTGTGGTGCCATGTTTCTGGTGACATGTTTGTGGTGCCATGTTTGTGGTGCGTGTTTGTGGTGCATGTTTGTGGTGCGTGTTTGTGGTGCATATTTGTGGTGACATGTTTGTGGTGACATGTATGTGGTGATTATGTTTGTAGTGCCATGTTTCTGGTGACATGTTTGTGATGATATGTTTGTGGTGCCATGTTTGTGGTGACATGTTTGTGGTGCCATGTTTGGGGTGACATGTTTGTGGTGCATGTTTGTGGTGTATGTTTGTGGTGACATGTTTGTGGTGACATGTTTGCGGTGACATGTTTGTGGGGCGTGTTTGTGGTGCATGTTTGTGGTGACATGTTTGTGGTGGTATGTTTATGGTGACATTTATGTGGTGACATGTTTGTGGTGACATGTTTGTGATGACATGTCTGTGTTGACATGTTTGTAATGACATGTTTTTAACGAGATGTTTGTGGTGACATAGTTGTGGTGATATGTCTGTGTTGACATGTTCTTGGTGACATATTTGTGGTGACACGTTTGTGTTCTGTGCTTGATTTATAGTAAGTACTTGCTATCCGTGTGGCTTCCATGGCCACCACTATGAGTGGAGAAACGAGCAGATCCACTGTTACCTGCCACACATGTCGTTAGAGGCGACTAAAAATATTTAGAATCGTCGCCTGTGCAATAGAGTATGACGTGCACGGAGCGACCATTTCAACATAATTTACCAATGCATTTTTGGGGAATGCTGTGACAAGTGGGTGTCCGGTTAGCGCAATCGATAGGCGGTTGGCTTACCACGGCAACAGCCGGGGTTCGTACCCTGGCGAGGACACCTGGGTTTTACTAATTCCCTAAAAATTAGTGGGAGCCGTGATAGCTCAGTGGTTAGTGAACTGGACTACTACGGACAAGGGGTAGGGTTCGATCCCAACCGACGGCTCCGGGTTCACCCAGCCTTAAATGGGTACCGGATTTTTTCTGGGAAAGTAAAGCAGCACGGGCGTAATACCGACCACATTACCCCAAAAATCATGTGCTGACGGTCTGTAAAATATAGGGTCACTAACACCATATTTCCCTATACGCCACCACTTGGCGTGACGGGGGGTACTTTACTTTTTTTTTTACTGTGACAAGTGATGGAGCGGATATGGGGAATTCCTGACTGCAATGAAACTGTTCCATGTATATAACAGTTTCTGTGTATTGCTTCATGACAAAGTCTAGAGTGGGTAACTCCGAATACAGCAAACTATAAAGTAGGCCAGAGAGTAGGACGAAAAAACCCTGGAAACCTCCACTAGCGTGATGTCTTCCATTATTTAAACTAAAGACATTCGACTTAAATCTACCCACAACCACCCTTGCTCGCAAAACTGAAATTATCACGATAGTTGGGAGTTTTCCTGGGTTTCCTTTTCTGCTCTCTGGTTTTCCCTACAGTCAGCTGTGCCCAATTAAAAGTGTATGTGCATTTTCTAGGCTTTAAAACTTGTTCAGATTTAATGTCCTCGTTACTCAGAGGTTTCAAACAATGAACATTCTCACAGTTCGATGGCCCCCTTCAGGGACTGACAAGAAAAGTCAATTGAAGTTAGTGGTTGTTTATTGGAGAAGGATATGGTGATTGATGAGTGTTCAATATGAGACCCTAAAAAGTCAGAGCTTAAACATGTCAGTTTTCAACTTCAATGTTAAATCAGTCCTATTTGTGTTAGCTGCTACCACCTTCAACGGTCTTTCTAAGCGTGTTTGGCAAAACAGCAAGCTGATAATTAAAACAAAGGCAATCATTTGCATCATTAATATCCTTTTGTATATCAGCCATTAATGGACAACTTACGGAAAGCATGAGAGAATACTAAATGCTTTCCATATGCGATGTCTGCGCCATATCACCTGGAAGGACAAAGTGACAAACGTGGAGGTCCTCACTCGCACAGGCCTCCCGAACACCTACACCCTGCTTAAGCAACGTAAGTTACGCTGGCATGGCCACGTGCACCGTATGAAAGATGGCCGCATACCAAAATATATACTATATGCACAACTAGAAGATGGAAAAACAACTAGGGGTGACCAAAACTTCGATTTGTAGACGTGCGTAAGCGTGACATGAAAACTCTAAACATAAACCTGCAGCCTGGGAAGACATAGCTGCAGACCACAGTCTCTGAAAACACACTCTAAAGCTCCAACTCAATCAAAAAGCAGACAGATTTATAGAAAAAAGAGAATACACGGCGAAAGAAAATAAAAATAACATTTCTAAGGGGGCTTTCAAAATCTATAGTCAACTATGAACGACGGAGGCTACCACTGCTACTACTACTATTACTACTACTACTACTACTACTAATACTACTACTACTACTACTACTACTAATACTACTACTACTACTACTACTACTACTACTACTACTACTACTACTAGTAGTAGTAGTAGTTCGGCTGTGAAACATGGAGAGCAACAAAAATGACAATCACGAAGATACAAACCTTCATTAATGGATGCTTTCGAAGAATGGAAATGGCAGGACAAAATCACTGGCTTAGAATTATGGAAAAGTATTTGTCAAATTCCAGTGGATAAAGAGATACAACGAAGTTGATTGTGCTGGATAAAACACACACTGCGAAAGCCAACTGAGGGTATTACACGACAGGGCTTTTCGGGAATCCACAGGGGAAGAGTCAAAGAGGTAAACAAAAATATTCTTGGAGCAGACAGGGGGAAACAAAGATGAAGATGATCGGGAGGAAATGGAATGGTCTTAAAAGAATGGCAAGAAACAGAACAGCTTGGAAAGTGTTTGTTGAAGACCTATGCTCCACAGGGAGCTGAAAGTGTTTGTTGAAGACCTATGCTCCACAGGGAGCTGAAAGGTAGAAGAAAAATAAAAAGAGTCAGAACTTAGGAAAAGTATAATAGGGCAGCTGTGAGGACGGACCAGGATTGTGTATAACCAGCACACTACAGGAACAATGAGTGATCGTACATTGGATCATCTGTTGCAAAGGTCAGGTCACACATCAGACTGCCATGTAAACATATGTGAGATCGAAAGTTTAATGAGTAAATAATACGTGTAACGGTTTAGTCTCACAAGTGAAACGTGAAAACTATCATTTATTTATAACAGTAAATGAACATTTCCATAAAAGCAGCACTAGATAAATGCAAGTTGCTTCCCCTCCTATAGTGAAGTAAAATGATCCTTGCACTGTATAATTTAGCAAGTGACTCAATACACACAATGTCAGCATGTTTGTACCCTTCTTCGTTTCATCGTCACGATTCAGCCCACCAGTTAAGCGATCCATTCTATTACAGTGGTGGAGCGGACATGGGGAATTTCCGACTCCAATGAAACTGGTTCCATGAAAAGAATAGAATAGAATTAGATCTTTTGTATTCGTTACAGGAGAATAGTTCTATAGGTTATGGGCGCACGTAACGACCTCTACAGCTGCATACGAGACACCCGTAAGAGAAGGAAATTGCATGCAAATTAGTGTTTTTTTTTTTTTTTATATTTAATTTATTTGCTTAGTACCTCACAGTGAACGAACCAGGCATCCGCACATAGCATTAGCATGGACACCACCTGGTAAACGAAGAAGAGGCAGACCACTCGAGACATGGAGACGAACCATACACGAAATGAGAAAGAGGCTGGTAAGTCCTGGCAAGAGTTGTCCATGCTTACTCCAGACCGGGTTGGGTGGAGATCTCTTGTGGGTGCCCTATGGTCGGACCGAAGTTCAGAGAATTAAGAAGAAATACATGAGAGTAAGAAGCCCAGTTACTGAGTGCTTAATGCTCTCGCTACCGACCAGACCTTTTTGAATACCAGATGTGGCGATTTCTGATTGACGGAGTTGTGGGGGTTCACTTAAATTTTGACAACGTGTAATTTTATATTTTACCGGGGAAATGAGACGGCAAGGCGTAGTAACGACCATGACATCTTTCAAATATTTAATTAATTTTTGAAAAATATGGGCGTTAACATCATATACCCCATACACCTTAAGTCGCGGAGAGAAACATTTATTTATCTCATAAATACCAAAGTAAGCTACTAACTTAGTATTATTATATATAGCAGTAAATCATGGACAACTTATTATGCAAAGAAGGAGAGGAGGCTCAATCTATTCAAATGGCGGTGTTAGCGCCGTATTCTTGGTATCATTTGGAAGAACAAAGTGACAAATAAGGAGGTCCTCACTCGCACAGGTCTCTCGAACATCTACACGCTGCTTAAACAACGTAAGTTACGATGGCATGGCCACGTGCACCGTATGAAAGATGGCCGCATACCAAAAGATATACTATATGGACAACTAGCAAATAGCAAAATAACTAAGGAGGCGCCCAAAACACCGATTTATAGACGTGTGTCAACGTGACATGAATACTCAGAATATAAACCCTGTAGCCAGTGAAGAAATAGCTATTGACCGCAATCTTTGTAAACAAACTCTAAAGCTGAAACTCAAACAAGAAGCAGACAGATTCATAAAAGAAGAGAATACTCGGCGAAAGAAAAAATAAAAATAACATATTTTAGGGACGCTACAAAATCCCTAGTCTACTACTACTGATGGAGGCTACTGCGAAAGTAATAAAATGTCCACACATCCTACATACACATTAATGCTCATTAATAAGTCATTATAACTTTCGAGCAAAACCTTTCATATTCATGTGCACATGTTTCACCATACGGAGCACTATTAGTTACAGTTCAGGAGTTAAAGTGAATGTAAGCTTATGTCGAACATGAGATGTAATTGAAAGTTAAAAACATCGGGCGTGTAAAAACATGGTTCCATGAAATGAAAATCAAAATTATGCAACAAATCATGAGAAATGGAAGGGGTGTACGTGTTGTCCATTTCATGTTAATCTAAACACGGTACATATCGACGTGTTATGTTCCATTAGTAAACATTTAAAACAGTCACTCTACTGTGTTTGTCCACATTTATTTCTCAACACTAAAAGTTTAAACGCTCACTCGTCACAAAAAAAGACATAAATAAATAGAAAAGCCGAGTAGAAAAAAAACAAAACAGAAAAGCAATATCTTTATGACGAATTTTGCAGATGAAGAAAAGACTCTTGCTAAACAGTCCATTTATTACACAGGGTCTGCGTATTTCTAACGACAACCTACGGCAGTGAAAAATGGGTTTTAACTGAAGCAGGCGAAATGAAAATCTCAGCATTTGAAATAAATGGTACAGAAGAATACTAAGAATATCAAGGAAATATAGGTCTAACGTAGGCGGAATAAGACAGTTAAACAAATTTTGGTCTTGAGTTAAATTACAAAGGAAATTAATGTACATAATATATATAATAGGTGACGCTCCCATAGAGAAAGTAATAATGAAAGGTGAAGTATCTTGATAACCTGATGAAGGTAGAGTATTAAAGAATGTGCTTCCAGAACACAGAGACAATAACGAGTAGAGGCAAGTACTGTAGTGGCAGTCGTTATGGAAAGACAAGTACTGTAGTGGCAGTCGTTATGGAAAGACAAGTACTGTAGTGGCAGTCGTTATGGAAAGACAAGTACTGTAGTGGCAGTCGTTATGGAAAGACAAGTACTGTAGTGGCAGTCGTTATGGAAAGACAAGTACTGTAGTGGCAGTCGTTATAAATAGACAAATACTATAGTGGCAGTCGTTATAAATAGACAAATACTGTAGTGGCAATCGTTATGGAAAGACAAGTACTGTAGTGGCAGTCGTTATAAATAGACAAATATTATAGTGGCAGTCGTTATAAATAGACAAATACTGTAGTGGCAGTCGTTATGGAAAGACAAGTACTGTAGTGGCAGTCGTTATAAATAGATAAATACTATAGTGGCAGTCGTTATAAATAGACAAATACTGTAGTGGCAGTCGTTATGGAAAGACAAGTACTGTAGTGGCAGTCGTTATAAATAGACAAATACTGTAGTGGCAGTCGTTATAAATAGACAAGTACTGTAGTGGCAGTCGTTATAAATAGACAAGTACTGTAGTGGCAGTCGTTATGGAAAGACAAGTACTGTAGTGGCAGTCGTTATAAATAGACAAGTACTGTAGTGGCAGTCGTTATGAAAAAAAAAAGTACTGTATTATCAGTCGTTATGAACTGGCAAGAAAAAAGGGGATAGGGTGGGTAAGGGGGGGGGACATTCAGTTTGGCCGGTAAAAAAAAGCACAGTGAACAGACGGACAGGCGTACGTCGTTTTTAAAATGGCGCAAATATGGCGTAATTTGAGCTGTTTTGTAGTTTTCAGAAGAAATGAAAAAAAAATTAAAAATCGAAAAAACGCGGCATGGTTAGGACTTCACGTAACAATAGGACAACTTAAACTAGAATGACGTTTCGGTGCAATAGGCCTTCAGCAGGAACAAACAACATACAACAAAATGCGTACATTTAATTTAATTATTATTTTTAATTAATAATTTTCCTGTTATATAGCACTTTGTCTTCTCATCTCATTTCACTCTCTATTCTATATCTACTAGCTCTGGTTACTCTAGAAGTAGTTTAGTTATTCTTCATTTCGTTGTTAGGTTCTGTGTTCGTGTTTTCTGAAGAAGGCCGCATGTAGCCGAAACGTCAAGATTTTGTTTTGGTTTTTTCGTCAAGTAAAGTAAAAGGTAAAGAGCCCCGTCACGCCAAGTGGCGTGCAGTGAATATGGTATTAGTGAACATAAATTTTACAGACCTTCAGCTCTTGATTTTTGGGGTAATGTGGTCGGTATTACCCCCGTGCCGCTTTACATTCCCAGAAAAAAATCCGGTACCCTTTCAAGGCAGGGTGAACCCGGAAGCCGTCGATTGGGATAGAACCCTACCTCTTGCCCTTTTTTCGTAAAGATGTCACCATATTTTGTAGAAGTACTACACGCCAGCACTTGTCCCAGTAGAACTTTATGCGTGACTCCCATCATCATCGAGAGCGGTGTCAAGACCCAACAGGAAATCGTGTGGGATCTTCAAGATATCGCCATTGTGAATGTCTACCACCTTCGCCACAGGGATGCCAGTTTATCAGCTCATTTTGTGTTACAAACCCCTCTCTGACTGGACAGTAAGTGCATCTTTTTATGCCTACAACTTTGGACATCGATATAAATAGGTTGTAAGAAAGTCTTCGTCAGCAAAAAACTGGAGGCATCTCCATAAGGCTTGGCACCGCATGGTACCACCGATGCCCATAAGGGACTTCTCTGTTCATCACATGTTCGCTATGATTCTATAGTTCGTTCACAAACTCGTGCCCACAGAGTTGATCAATTATCTCGGAAACTGTTTGATGAATTTCTGTAATTCTTTTTCACGAAATCTGATTTTTTTTTTTCACCGAACTTCAAATTTTATAACATTTAAGTACAAAGGTAGTCTGAATTTTGCACAAATCGTTTTTTGTTATATAATTTTAGGAAAATATCAAACTGCGTGCTCTAAACACTAGATTTTACTGTAAATTATGTTAATTTTTTTAACAATACAAGCCAAAGGCGTATCCGTATTACATTGAATAATAATATAACCGACCCCTTTTAGATTCCTTGCAAAAGTGCATGTACAATAACACAGTTACCTTTTGAAAAGTGATGAATTTACACTTTAAACTCTTCATGGTTTTAAAAATCAAATAGTCACTTCACAACAGCCTACAAATTATCACACATACAGGAATATTCATTAATAGTAAATATTTTGTCAAAATACACCTCTAGACCAATTTACAAGAAACCGGAAATGAAATTACCCAAAGAAAACCCCGGAGATGCGCCGTCCAACAAATTAGGAGTGCGAAACGTTGCTTAGAATGTGTAGTGTGCACGTGAATTTGCCTTTTAATTGGTGAGTTGATTACAACAAATGTGGGTATTGTAAAATCCTAAAATTTAGGGCAAGCAAGAAAATCATATTTTTATATACTTCAAATAAGCAAAAATTTTTCCTAAATGCATGGCAGTAGGGGAAACAATCAGACTGAAGGTCGGTGAAAAAAAATAAGATTCCACGAAAAAGAATTACAGAAATTCATCAAACAGTTTCCGAGATAATTAATAAACTCTGTGGGCACGAATTTCTGAACGAACTATAGCAGATATCCTGCTGTTATTTTACCTGTGCCATCCACATTCATCAGCAATTCCCGCGTTTTGAAAAGATGGTACTTCAATATGTTATGACCTGTTCGGAGTCTACAAATTGGTACCTGTTCTTTTCTATTAATCTGGTAGCAGACACCATTTTTCTGGTGGCCTTGGTAACTGTATCATTTTTTAAAAATATAACATCATGGTATAGAAGAACCTCATTTGTAGATGGATACTTCGTCAGACAGAAGAACATTGAGATCTACAATCGCTTAACCAAACTGGAAGTCACATGACCCTAAAGCACAAAATCATATACCCATGTGACCCAAACTAATACATGATTCCATTTATTGTGATTACACAGATTATTCCATTTGTTGTGATTACACAGATTATTCCATTTGTTGTAATTAGACAGATTATTCCATTTGGTGTGATTACACAGAAGGAGCCCGCCTGTATAGGTTGAGAATCCCTCCGATAAAGATGACTGCCTTGCTAATTTTAGGCTCCTTTCATCTTCCAGGTGCCATATTGCAAGTGCTAGCAGGAAACCGGAAATAATACGAGATTGCGCGCGCGCATTACCCGCGTGAACACGGTCAGACAATTATTAAAAATGTGGAAGAATAAAAATACACACATAAAACAAATATGTAATAAGAACTAGGAGTATACACTAAACAACTCAGGAAATCGGTAGAAAATCAACTGTGCACTGATAATGATAATAACATGAAATGGCGATAACAATATTAATGATGATGATAATAATAATAACAATAATAATAATAATAACAAGGATGATGATGATAACAAAATCTGTGCCTCTCTCTGTAGTTTCACCCCTCCATCTATTTCAGACATAAAATTTCCTTTTACGAGTGAGACATGTAAGATAGGAGTTGGTTATGTAGGTAACTTGTCTGTTGTGCTGGGATAGTGTTATCTTCGTGTCTGGCAGCATGTTATCTTCGTATATCATCGACTGACGTTTCTTGAAGTGGATGCCCACAGTGATTGAGTGCGCAATATTCGTCGGTACTGCATAAGGGCTGCTTTGTAAATGTCTTCAGATATTTTAAGATGCACAAAGAGAAAGTGAAGAGAGTGTAAAGTGTCTCATCAGTCTCGGTGTTCATTTTATTTCCTTTATTCCCTCCACGAGAACAGGTGTTCAGGAATCATCATCATCATCATTGAGTGCCGTCTCCGCATCGAAAGTCTGTTACCATGGAGCGCCATTCCGCTCTGTCTCTTGCTTTGATGGTGCAAGTTGTCATAGGCTGACTTCTTTATCTTTTAATGTTTCTCGTCCATGTTAGTCTTGGTCTGGCTCTGCCTCTATTACCCTGAATTTTCCCTTCCAAGATTACTTTTGGAAGACTATTGTGTCATTTAACATGCCCCCAAAATATCATTTGTCTTGTTTGAATAGTATTTAATAGTTCTATTGTCATTATAGTTGTTTAAAGACTTCATCGTTTGTTTTATTTTCTTTCCATCCAATTCTTCATATTCTTTTATAAATCCACATTTCAAAGACTTAAATTTTCTTTTCTATTTTCTTTGTCCATGTTTCTGCACCATACAAGAATATTGAGAAGATATAACATTTTGCTATTCTTAGTTTCAGTCGTAGTGTTATTTGTTTTGGTGTTAGTATATTTTTCATGACAATAAAATTACTTTTTGCCATTCCTATTCTTTTGTTTATTTCAGTTTTACAAGGAATATGTTCAGGAATATGCTCTTTCTTGATGCAGGAGCACTACGTGTCCAAGCCAATTCGTTTGAGATTATATTAGTACTGGGTGTATGCTTAAGGAGGGAAGGTGGCCGATGTAAAAGATGTTGAATTATTTTATACTTATATTATTTTTGTTATTATTGTTGGAGCCACATCACATTGATCACAACGTTGTCAACACAATCATCACAGACTATTTTCATAATACATAATCAAGTTTATTGATTTCTAACTTGGCACATAATAGTGGTTGCACTTCTCTTAGAATTAATGTTCTTCAATTCTGGACACTCAAGAGACTACCGTCGATGAATATTTGAAATGTCCATAAGTGCATATTATAAATTATTCTCTCTCATAACTTACTTACGTCTTCTTATAAGAAATATGAAGCACAACTTGAAAACACTCTGAAAAACAATTTCACAACTACATTCATATATTCTAATTCACTTGTTCTGGTTCTGTCTACTGCTAAACTAATTTCTTAAGTCACTGATATCTTTACTACTCTCTAGTCTGTTCCTTCATAACTTCTCAACTAACTTAAAACTACAAACTACTTTCTGAATCTCAATTTCTAACTACTTGTCGGTTTTAACTTAAATTCCTATTTACTTTCCTGACTACTGAACTACCAACTTCTCATTTAAAACCTATTGTGTCGAAGCTTAAATACCACAACATAACTTTTCGTGTGAAATATCTGTAGCCAATTAAATTTCGCTAAGTCGTCGCCAAGTGACAACTTGCAACCCCTGGAACCAATCAGATCTCATCATTCTGACCAATAGTTGAACTATGTCTAAGACTTGACCAAAACAACTTGTTTATGACTCCCTGAGTAACCTCTGGTCAGCTTGAACTCCCCAGCGTTTCAAAGTAATGTTTATTTCATTATTTTGACCTGTCCTGAAATTTGTTTGTCAACCTATTTACTGGACGGTCAAGCCATGTGTTTATCCCCACTTCCACAACAAATGCTTGGAAAATTGCTGTTCCCCCTTAATTTATTGTGTCCAGTACTATTCTGCACCTTCCTTCACCTTAGTCCTCGGTGGGTTGTCCACCACCCGCTATGAACTTTCCATCCCCACAACTTGTTATTCTGTCACTAATACTGATGACCGTTATTCTGTCACTAATACTGACGACCGTTATTCTGTCACTAATACTGATGACCGTTATTCTGTCACTAATACTGATGACCGTTATTCTGTCACTAATACTGATGACCGTTATTCTGTCACTAATACTGATGACCGTTATTCTGTCACTAATACTGATGACCGTTATTCTGTCACTAATACTGATGACCGTTATTCTGGCACTAATACTGACGACCGTTATTCTGTCACTAATACTGACGACCGTTATTCTGTCACTAATACTGACGACCGTTATTCTGTCACTAATACTGACGACCGTTATTCTGACACTAATACTGATGACCGTTATTCTGTCACTAATACTGATGACCGTTATTCTGTCACTAATACTGATGACCGTTATTCTGTCACTAATACTGTCGACCGTTATTCTGTCACTAATACTGATGACCGTTATTCTGTCACTAATACTGACGACCGTTATTCTGTCACTAATACTGACGACCGTTATTCTGTCACTAATACTGATGACCGTTATTCTGTCACTAATACTGATGACCGTTATTCTGTCACTAATACTGATGACCGTTATTCTGTCACTAATACTGATGACCGTTATTCTGTCACTAATACTGATGACCGTTATTCTGTCACTAATACTGATGACCGTTATTCTGTCACTAATACTGATGACCGTTATTCTGTCACTAATACTGATGACCGTTATTCTGTCACTAATACTGATGACCGTTATTCTGTCACTAATACTGATCACCGTTATTCTGTCACTAATACTGATCACCGTTATTCTGACACTAATACTGATCACCGTTATTCTGACACTAATACTGATCACCGTTATTCTGACACTAATACTGATCACCGTTATTCTATGTAACTGTTGTAGTCTGTTAAGAAATGGGTAACGGCTGAGTTACCTGTCCCATACTTTCATTCACCTTTACTGTTACAGCCGAATCAATAACCTGTCGGCTTCAAAATCAGGAAGCGGGGGGTTTGAATCCAGGAAGAGTCAAAAGTATATTTCCATCGGTGGTGAAATAAAAACTCAGACCCGAACTCCTCATGGCGACCGCACCTGGACAAGCGTCATTTATCCTTCGGTCCTACAATACCCCCCCCCCCCCCCCCCCAGCATACAGTAATGGGGAAATGCCGTAAAGATATATATTTTTTCTAGTATACTCCTAATTTTGTTCCTGTTAATGAAAGGCGTATATGAAGATCGCTTGACTACTGTAAAAAGAAAAAAATCAGCAAAATGAAATAGTTCGGTCACGTACCTCGATCGTCTGGCCAAGCAAAGACCATTGTGCAAGGAACTGTGCAAGGAAATGTGCAAGGAGCTGTGCAAGGAGCTGTGCAAGGAACTGTGCAAGGAACTGTGCAAAGAACTGTGCAAGGAGCAAGAATGAGAAGTAGGCAGAGAAAGAGATGGGAAGATAACATCAAACAAGAGGTGGGCAGACCTCGACTTTGCAGAGTCCCACAGGATAACTATAAATACAAATAAATAGAACAGCTTGATGATGTCTGTCAATGGTACCCCAACGACCCCCGATGTCACAGGATGAATAAGAAGAAATGCGAACACTAGTACCTGATAATTTAACTTATTACTTTATTCTGTGCGGACTGCCCATACTGAGTGGTTCAGATTTCTAGCACGTCCTCTATACATTGTCCATGTTTCACTTACACAATACAAGCTAACAAACAGTATGATAGGAGTTTACACCTTCAACAGTCTTCCCGTTTCCGTCCCCTACAATGACATGCTGCTTTCAGAATCTCGCAGGGGCAATAATCAACTTGCTTTGTCTTCGGAGACAATTTTTACTGTACTGGAGAAGGCGCTACCAAAATATACGCAGCTTTTGACATTCTGAAAATGTTTGTCCATGTTCTTCTATGTTTGACTCCTGTTACTCTGCTTGTTCACGTTCTTCTATGTTTGACTCCTGTTACTCTGCTTGTCCATGTTCTTCTATGTTTGGCTCCTGTTACTCTGCTTGTCCATGTTCTTCTATGTTTGGCTCCTGTTACTCTGCTTGTCCATGTTCTTCTATGTTTGACTCCTGTTACTCTGCTTGTTCACACGTTCTTCTATGTTTGACTCCTGTTACTCTGCTTGTCCATGTTCTTCTATGTTTGACTCCTGTTACTCTGCTTGTCCATGTTCTTCTATGTTTGACTCCTGTTACTCTGCTTGTCCATGTTCTTCTATGTTTGGCTCCTGTTACTCTGCTTGTCCATGTTCTTCTATGTTTGACTCTTGTTACTCTGTACTGTAGACAGTCTGAAACAATATTCACTCCGGGTTTTTACTGCTGACGTCAAACCTATCAAAGTTGAGGAGGTAACCTAGAGATAAGTCAGAAAGACTTGTACAATTTATCAACATTACACTCACATTCTGAGCTGCTCAAAAAGGCAATTAAGAAAAGATCAATGTCTTTGTACAAGACTTATTTATATGCAACAGTTTTACAAATTATTGTTGTAAACTTTAATTACTACCTACATCACTCTCCCATCTAGTTTCCTCATTCAACTGCAAGAAAAGATTAATCAATGAGTGTCTATTAGACCCCTTGGTTGAGCATAAGCCACAGACAAAGCCCCTTCATTTCTATACTTGGACATTTTCTCCACTTCTCGCCAGTATAAGCCACAGACAAAGCCCCTTCATTTCTATACTTGGACATTTTCTCCACTTCTCGCCAGTATAAGCCACAGACAAAGCCCCTTCATTTCTATACTTGGACATTTTCTCCACTTCTCGCCATTATAATCCAATGTTCTTGAGGGTTTCCATGATCTCTCATCTCCATGTATTTCTTGGCGTTCTTTGGATTTCTCTTTCTACGTGAGTTTCAAGACAATGCCTGTTTTGCTATGCTGGCATGAGGTTTTCTAAGTGTATGTCAAATCCATCTGCATTTTAAAAATTCATAATCTGTTGTTCGATTGACCTTTGTTTTGTTCTTTCCCAGATGTCTTCATGTTTCATTATATCATGCCATCGGATGTGGAAACAAACAACAACAAATGAACCTATATTATTGAATTGATAATCGGATACTTTTAGTGACATCTGTAGTGGACTCAGAAGAGAAGGCCAAAGAAGACCGAGGACAAACTGCAGGAAGACTTAATAGTAATAATGACTAGTGCAACCACACCTAGGGCACACAGGGAATGATAACCAGTTGCATAATTGTGTTGTTGCCCTACAGAAAGCCACAAGACATTTATGTCACTGCCTGCAGTGTCTGTCCGCCACTAAGAAAAGAAAAAAAACATATAAGAAAGATATAGTGAGTCTTCTTCTTTCTTTTGGTTTCACCTCCCTGTGGAGCATAGGTCTTCAACAAACACTTTCAGCTCCCTGTGGAGCATAGGTCTTCAACAAACACTTTCAACTCCCTGTGGAGCATAGGTCTTCAACAAACACTTTCAACTCCCTGTGGAGCATAGGTCTTCAACAAACACTTTCAGCTCCCTGTGGAGCATAGGTCTTCAACAAACACTTTCAGCTCCCTGTGGAGCATAGGTCTTCAACAAACACTTTCAGCTCCATGTGGAGCATAGGTCTTCAACAAACACTTTCAGCTCCCTGTGGAGCATAGGTCTTCAACAAACACTTTCAGCTCCCTGTGGAGCATAGGTCTTCAACAAACACTTTCAGCTCCCTGTGGAGCATAGGTCTTCAACAAAAACTTTCAGCTCCCTGTGGAGCATAGGTCTTCAACAAACACTTTCAGCTCCCTGTGGAGCATAGGTCTTCAACAAACACTTTCACCTCCTTGTGGAGCATAGGTCTTCAACAAAAACTTTCAGCTCCCTGTGGAGCATAGGTCTTCAACAAACACTTTCAGCTCCCTGTGGAGCATAGGTCTTCAACAAACACTTTCAGCTCCCTGTAGAGCATAGGTCTTCAACAAACACTTTCACCTCCCTGTGGAGCATAGGTCTTCAACAAAAACTTTCAGCTCCCTGTGGAGCATAGGTCTTCAACAAACACTTTCAGCTCCCTGTGGTGCATAGGTATTCAACAAAAACTTTCAGCTCCCTGTGGAGCATAGGTCTTCAACAAAAACTTTCAGCTCCCTGTGGTGCATAGGTCTTCAACAAACACTTTCAGCTCCCTGTGGTGCATAGATATTGAGCAAATACTTTCAGCTCAACTGTGGAGCATAGGTCTTCAACAAAAACTTTCAACTCCCTGTGGTGCATAGGCCTTCAACAAACACTTTCTGCTCCCTGTAGTGCATAGATATTGAACAAATACTTTCAGCTCAACTGTGGAGCATAGGTCTTCAACAAACACTTTCAGCTCTCTGTGGAGCATAGGCCTTCAACAAACACTTTCAGCTCTCTGTGGAGCATAGGTCTTCAACAAACACTTTCAGCTCTCTGTGGAGCATAGGCCTTCAACAAACACTTTCAGCTCCCTATGGAGCATATGTCTTCAACAAACACTTTCAGCTCCCTGTGGTGCATAGGTCTTCAACAAAAACTTTCAGCTCCCTGTGGTGCATAGGTCTTCAACAAAAACTTTCAGCTCCCTGTGGTGCATAGATATTGAACAAATACTTTCAGCTCAACTGTGGAGCATAGGTCTTCAACAAACACTTTCAGCTCTCTGTGGAGCATAGCCCTTCAACAAACACTTTCAGCTCCCTATGGAGCATAGGTCTTCAACAAAAACTTTCAACTCCCTGTGGTGCATAAGTCTTCAACAAAAACTTTCAGCTCCCTGTGGTGCATAGATATTAAACAAATACTTTCAGCTCAACTGTGGAGCATGGGTCTTCAACAAACACTTTCAGCTCTCTGTAGAGCATAGGCCTTCAACAAACACTTTCAGCTCCATGCAGTGCATAGGCCGTCAACAATCACTTTCCAAGCCGTTCTTTTCTTGCCATTCTATTAAGATCCTTCTTTGTCTTCCCCATCATCTTCCTCTCTGCTTCCACCTGTCGTCTCCAAGAATATTTTCATCTTTCTCTTTGTCTCTTCTTCTGGGGATTCCAAAAAAAAAGTCGTATTGTTTAATTCTCTCAGCTCACTTCCGTAGGGAGTGTCCTATCCAGCGTCATCGTCTTCGTTGTATTCACTATATAGTATTTGATTGGTACTTTTCCATAATTCTACATTAGTGATTTTGTTCTGCCATTTCAAATCTTTTATTCTGCGTAAGCGTCCATTAATAAAGGTCTGTATCTTTGAAGAAATGTTCGACATGATAATGTAGGAAAGCAAAAATAAAGGACTCCGTTTTAACAGCAAAAAGACAGAAGTAATGGTACCAACAAAGAAAAAGACAACACAGCAATGCACAATAAAGACAAGAGGAACAATCTTAAAACAATTAAATGAATTTAATATCTGGGAAGAATGTTAATCTCAAATGGTAGATGTACAACAGAGGTGAGATGCAGGATGGCTCAGGGAAAGCAGCTTTCCAAAAATGAGGAAGATACTATGCAATCCATTTTTGACAATAGAAACAAGAAAAAGAGTTCTTAAATGTTAGGTATAGCCAGTTTTAACATATGGATGTGAAACATGGACAACAGACAAGAAAATCACTGGAGTCTGTAGAAATGTGGCTATATAGTAGAATATTGAGAATATTGAAAAGCAAAAAGAGAGCTAATTTCCAATATTAGAAAGAAACAATCGTCATATTTTTGTCATGTAATGAGAAGGGAAAAGCTTGAACATAGTGTGACAACTGGGAAAATTGAGGGACTAAGAGATAGAGGGAAGCAAAGAGAAAATACACCAGACAACTTAAGAGAATGGCTTGGGAGAAGGTCAACAACATAAAGGATAAATAGCCGTCGAGATAAAAAGTTGTGAAGAGACATGATCACCTACGCCAGCAGGCATTGTACCTGATGTTGATGATAATGATGTATCTTCGAAATTGCCATTTTTGTTGTTCTCCATGTTTCACGGTCATAAAATAAGACTGATTTAACATTGCGTCTGAAAATGTGTATTTTTAGTATGAGTCATCATTTTATTTGTTTGTATTTGCTCTAATTACCGGCCAAAGATAAAAGAGTGCAAATTTCTTTCTTGATGTAAAGAGCTCTCATTGTAAATGTGTTTGAACATGCATTGTTTGAACGTATTAGCTAGAGAGCTTATTGACTTCACTTGCGGAATGACACTAGAACGACTGCAAAACAAGTGAAAGCTTTCTGCTTTTCACTCTGTGAACTGTGCTGTTAAATTACGTTCTATATGTTGGTCAAAGTTTCCAACCCTCTTAGAAACAACCGCTAGCACTTTTTAAATTAAAGTCCCCAAAAATAACACCATTGACAATGTGTTTCTGAGAAATCCCGAGTTATGGATTTTCCCTGAAAAGTTCATATGACTAGAGGCAAGATTTTGTTAATTTAAATAATGGTTCCTTTTATTCTTGTATTGCCCCTTGCAATTTCCTGCCCCAAGTACTAAGGTCATATTTCGTTTTTCCCCACTCTGCTTTCATTCGATTCATTTTAACAACTTGACAAGATAATTATATATCCCCTCAACGACCTTTCTCTATCGAGTAAAGTGAGTTTATTTTAATGTAACGTGTTAGACGTGCAGATTGCTTTCATTTCATGTTTACGTTTATCAAGGGAAATAATTTAATTATTGTAAATAAGCTTGTCTGTTCCTCTACACCTTCCTTGTCTTTCATGTACAATTTCTTGACGGGTTATTGCCCTTAGGTCCTTTTTTTTTAATGTAATGAGATGATAGTTTCTTACTGTTTGATTTTTCTCATATTAACTTTTTGCGAAGTGTTCCTCCATTTGTCTATAATTATTGAATGTTCTACCTCCATCTGTCTGTCTGATCGTTAAATGTTTTACATGTGTCTCTGATAGTTAAATGTTTTATCTCTGTCTGTAATCGTTACATGTTATACTTCCATCTATCTGTAATCATTAAATGCTCTACATCCATCTCTAATCATTAAATGTTCTACATCCATCCATCTGTAATCATTAAATGTTCTACATCCATCTCTAATCATTAAATGTTCTACATCCATCCATCTCTAAACATTAAATGTTCTACATCCATCCATCTCTAATCATTAAATGTTCTACATCCATCCATCTCTAATCATTAAATGTTCTACATCCATCCATCTCTAATCATTAAATGTTCTACATCCATCCATCTCTAATCATTAAATGTTCTACATCCATCCATCTCTAATCATTAAATGTTCTACATCCATCCATCTCTAATCATTAAATGTTCTACATCCATCCATCTCTAATCATTACATGTTCTATTTGTCGTGTCTGTGAACAGATAACCAAGTTTACAAGTTTCGCCAGACAGAAAATGTATACAACCAACTACTACGTCACTATGTTTTTTTTTAAATTTTCTTTTACCACAAAGTGAGAAGATCTTTTAAAACATAACAGGGATACTTTTCTTAAACATTAAAGGAAAGATAACCAATCAGCTCCTAAACATTAAAGGAAAGATAACCAATCAGCTGAGATATGCTGATGACACAGTATTACTCGTAGAAACTTCTGAAGATCTGTAACAATCACTTAATAAAATAAACACACAAGCAAAAAATATGGATTAGATATGAATATAAAAATAGACGAAAACTATTATCATGAAAAAGATAATACTCAAAACCTACAAGTGGATAACAAAGTTAAAGTAATAGACCTGGAGACAGTTCTGAGCTACAACTACTTTGAACATTCTATGACCAGTGATAGAAAATGTAAAACTGAAAAATACAAAAGAATGAGAATGGCCAAAAGTAATGTTAATGTCATGAAAAATATACTAACTTCAAAACAAGTAACACCAGGGCTAAAACTAAGAATAGCAAAATGTTATCTTCTCAACATTCCTGTATGGTGCAAAAACTAGGACAAAGAAAACAGAAAAGAAAATAGAAGCCTGTTATTTGTGGATTTATAGAAGAATAGGAAGAATTGGATGGAAAGAAAAGAAAACAAACGATGAAGTTTTAAAACAACTAAAAATGAAAAGAGAACTACTAAACACAATTACAACAATACTAATGAGATTTTGTGTGGCATGTTAAAAGACACAACATTCTACTAAAAGTAATCTTGGAAGGGAAAATACAAGGTAAAAGAGGCAGAGGCAGACCAAGACTAACATGGACAAGTCAGCCTATGACAAGCAGCACTATCAAAGCAAGAGACAGAGTGGAATGACGCGACATAGTAGCCAACCTTCAATGCGGAGACGGCACTCGATGATGATTTACCACAATATAATCACCGTTTCCATAATCTGCATCAATCTACAATTTATTCCTCCCCCGCCCTCTCTCTCTCTCTCTCTCTCTCTTTCTCTCATTTGGGTGCTTGTGTAATCTTATTCGACATCTTCATGAATGTGTTTTGTTGCTATGATTATGCCTTGCTGTGGTTGCCATTCTATTTATTTATTTTTGTAATGGGTAAATTTACAATCTGATAGGGAAATAAGAAAACGTGTTGAAAATTTGTTATATCATCATCATCATCACCAACATCATGTGCTATACCGATTGACGTAGGCGATCATGTCCTTCCACAATTTTCTATTCACAGTGCATCGTATCAATTCTGTTGTTGACTGTTTTCCATGCCATGACACCAAGCCTTCTAGTGTCCTCGCTCTTTGTTGTCCGCGATCTCTCTTTCCCTGTATTTTGCCAGTTGTAAGAAAGTATCCTAACTCTTTTCATGTGTGATGGTACTGGTATATGAGAGGGGTAAGGACAACATCATGACATACGATTAGCTGATCGCATAGTCGGTACTCATATATGGGGGGTTAAGGACAACACCATGACATACGATTAGCTGATCGCATAGTCGGTACTCATATATGGAGGGTTAAGGAAAACATCATGACATACAATTAGGTGATCACATAGTCGGTACTCATATACGGAGGGTTAAGGAAAACATCATGACATACGATTAGCTGATCACATAGTCGGTACTCATATATGGAGGGTTAAGGAAAACATCATGACATACGATTAGCTGATCACATAGTCGGTACTCATATATGGAGGGTTAAGGACAACATCATGACATACGATGATCTGATCACATAGTCGGTATTCGCATATGCGTGTGTGTCATTATTTTTCTCCTAAACCTTCGCCGTCCCTGACACACTCTGTCTTCACTAGGTTTAATCTAAGATTGACGTAGTTTTCCTTCTCCTTGCTTTGATGCCGTCCTGACCGTGTTGAGCCCACCCTGTCCGTGGTTTCTGTCTAGATGTTCTCCCATAGCCTTTCCTTCTCCCGGTGGTAACTGGTAGGCAGCAGTGGTTTGTTTTCCGTGGTGTCCTTCCCAGTGGATAGAGCTTTGTTACTCGCATGGCCTGTTCCGTTGTTGGAGATATGAATCGTGTTTTTTAGTTCGTGCAATACAAATCAATATAAGTATAATGAGAAAGAAACAAATGATAGAAATCGTGACAATTTAATTAATTGAGCGAAGAAGAGATAGAGGAAAGCAAATAAACATAATCCACAACAGTTCAAAAGAGTGTCTTTGGAGTAAATCAACATTATAATTAATAAATAAGTGCTATAAAGAGATAATACCACATTTTTCAGAAAGGACCTTAATAATAAATGTATTGTCAGAAACAATAAAAGTCGGCAAAAATATACATACTTTGTAATTTTTAAATAAACAATTTAATGTCCGCTAAATATCAGACTTTGAACTAACTAATCTTAGTCCCGTGTGTTACCAGGGCCACATTATGAAGGAGGTTTCTGTTTTTGAGATTGTGGTTCTGCCCTATGTGCCGTCTTCGGCTCGAAAGGACAATAGGTAGATAGATAGACATATCGGACTATTATGAGATATAATGTGCCTTCCCACATGTCTTACGTTTTACATGGCGACTTAAACTAATGACAGTAGTATACATCCTCTTTCTCTTTTCGCTTTTCCCTTCGCTTATCCACCCTTGTTATGTACCTCTATAAGCGTATGGGGTATATGGTGTTAGTGGCTATATGTTTCCATGACCACTATACATTGTGGGGTGGTATGGTCGGCATCACGTGAGGCCGTCTTTACTTCCCAGAAAAATATTCCTGGTATACTTTTGTAAAAGCTGGGTGAAACCCAGAGCTTTATCAAATCAAAGAAAAATATTCCATTTCTGGGAATCGAATATGGACCCGTATCATCAGGAAGCGAGCGCACTAACCACTCAGCCACCCAGTATTCGATTTGATTTTAAAAAAAGATAAGCTATTTCGCTATTCTGTGTCACACTGGTTATTGGGGCCTCGGTAGCCTAGTTAGGAAAACCACCCGACTAGGCTACCGACGCTCGGACAACCCGTGTTCGATTCCCGTTGGAAGCTGTGTGAATTATACTCGTGGCTGAAAAAAATACCCCCGTGGTCGACCCAGCCGATGGCAGAAATGGGTACCAGGGTAGTACTCTGGGAAGGTGAAGAATGCCGCCTCGCATCGTCAGTTTCGATGCTTGAAGCGACACTATCAAGAAGACTCCGAACATTTTTTAATAGGTGGCCGAGCACAGATGAGTGTAATCTCGCGTGTTAAGACGCCGGTTCAAGTCTCGTTCTTGACCTTTATCTTTTATTGTTATATGTTTATGGTTTCTTATTATTCTGTTACCTTCTGTACAATGAGCAAATCCGACTCATAGCAGATGTAGAGCCCGTTCAAACAAATAGAAATACCTGTTTTACCTGTTGTGATACTGTTTGATATATGACATCGCATGTATTTGTGCGTAGTATCATATTCAGTTGATGAAACGATGTTATCATTCTTCCCACGCTTTGGTTTACTCACTTCATTAACTCACGGTGTGCGTACATCTTCTAGCACGCAAAATGGTCGTGTATTAAGTTAAAATATATGCAGAGATCAAATAAGAAATAACAGTTTGCTTGTTTATTCTTGTAAGTTTTCTCTTCCGAATTCTCTAATTAGCAGCTTTGTTATTAAAATATATGCCAACTCCTAATGGGTAGTTTTATTCTCCTTACGATAGAGTGTCCACAATGTGTGTTATTAAAATATATGCTAACTCCTAATGCATAGTTTTATTCTCCTTACGATAGAGTGTCCACAATGTGTGTTATTAGATAATGTGCTTCTATTGTTTTTATGTCCTTCAACTAGAGCAGAATTGCTGGAATAAGTAGCGACCGCTGTCTTTGGCAGGAGAATAACCGCTCGTATTGCTGTGAGCTTCAACGACAGAGAAACGTTATTACCATCGCCTTGAAAGTGTGAACGTTAATGACGTCACGCTATATGTCAGATCTCTTTCAACCTATTCATGTGGACAAATATACAAATCATGTAAAATTCTTTATTTCAAGTCGATGTAGAATTGTTTACTTCATGCAGATATAAAACTGTTGCTCATTTTGTGGTTATAAATAAACATATAATACTCTTACTTAAAAATTGTTGAGTTTAAAGCCACAAGGGGAATACAAATTGTTGAGTTTAAAGCCACAAGGGGAACACAAATTGTTGAGTTTAAAGCCACAAGGGAAATACAAATTGTTGAGTTTAAAGCCACAAGGGGAATACAAATTGTTGAGTTTAAAGCCACAAGGGGAACACAAATTGTTGAGGTTAAAGCCACAAGGGAAATACAAATTGTTGAGTTTAAAGCCGCAAGGGGAACACAAATTGTTGAGTTTAAAGCCACAAGGGGAACACAAATTGTTGAGTTTAAAGCCACAAGGGGAACACAAATTGTTGAGTTTAAAGCCGCAAGGGGAACACAAATTGTTGAGTTTAAAGCCGCAAGGGGAACACAAATTGTTGAGTTTAAAGCCACAAGGGGAACACAAATTGTTGAGTTTAAAGCCACAAGGGGAACACAAATTGTTGAGTTTAAAGCCGCAAGGGGAACACAAATTGTTGAGTTTAAAGCCGCAAGGGGAACACAAATTGTTGAGTTTAAAGCCACAAGGGGAACACAAATTGTTGAGTTTAAAGCCACAAGGGGAACACAAATTGTTGAGTATAAAGCCGCAAGGGGAACACAAATTATTGAGTTTAAAGCCACAAGGGAAATACAAATTGTTGAGTTTAAAGCCACAAGGGAAATACAAATTGTTGAGTTTAAAGCCACAAGGGGAACACAAATTGTTGAGTTTAAAGCCACAAGGGAAATACAAATTGTTGAGTTTAAAGCCACAAGGGAAATACAAATTGTTGAGTTTAAAGCCGCAAGGGGAACACAAATTGTTGAGTTTAAAGCCACAAGGGGAACACAAATTGTTGAGTTTAAAGCCACAAGGGGAATACAAATTGTTGAGTTTAAAGCCGCAAGGGGAACACAAATTGTTGAGTTTAAAGCCACAAGGGGAATACAAATTGTTGAGTTTAAAGCCGCAAGGGGAACACAAATTGTTGAGTTTAAAGCCGCAAGGGAAACACAAAATGTTGAGTTTAAAGCCGCAAGGGGAACACAAATTGTTGAGTTTAAAGCCACAAGGGGAACACAAATTGTTGAGTTTAAAGCCACAAGGGGAACACAAATTGTTGAGTTTAAAGCCACAAGGGGAACACAAATTGTTGAGTTTAAAGCCACAAGGGGAACACAAATTGTTGAGTTTAAAGCCGCAAGGGGAACACAAATTGTTGAGTTTAAAGCCACAAGGGGAACACAAATTGTTGAGTTTAAAGCCACAAGGGGAACACAAATTGTTGAGTTTAAAGCCGCAAGGGGAACACAAATTGTTTGTTTTTAAAGCCGCAAGGGGAACACAAATTGTTGAGTTTAAAGCCGCAAGGGGAACACAAATTGTTGAGTTTAAAGCCACAAGGAGAACACAAATTGTTGAGTTTAAAGCCACAAGGGGAACACAAATTGTTGAGTTTAAAGCCACAAGGGGAACACAAATTGTTGAGTTTAAAGCCACAAGGGGAACACAAATTGTTGAGTTTAAAGCCACAAGGGGAACTCAAATTGTTGAGTTTAAAGCCACAAGGGGAACACAAATTGTTGAGTTTAAAGCCACAAGGGGAACACAAATTGTTGAGTTTAAAGCCACAAGGGGAATACAAATTGTTGAGTTTAAAGCCACAAGGGGAACACAAATTGTTGAGTTTAAAGCCACAAGGGGAACACAAATTGTTGAGTTTAAAGCCACAAGGGGAACACAAATTGTTGAGTTTAAAGCCACAAGGGGAACACAAATTGTTGAGTTTAAAGCCACAAGGGGAACACAAATTGTTGAGTTTAAAGCCGCAAGGGGTATACAAATTGTTGAGTTTAAAGCCGCAAGGGGAACACAAATTGTTGAGTTTAAAGCCACAAGGGGAATACAAATTGTTGAGTTTAAAGCCACAAGGGGAACACAAATTGTTGAGTTTAAAGCCACAAGGGGAACACAAATTGTTGAGTTTAAAGACACAAGGGGAACACAAATTGTTGAGTTTAAAGCCACAAGGGGAACACAAATTGTTGAGTTTAAAGCCACAAGGGGAATACAAATTGTTGAGTTTAAAGCCACAAGGGGAACACAAATTGTTGAGTTTAAAGCCACAAGGGGAACACAAATTGTTGAGTTTAAAGCCACAAGGGGAATACAAATTGTTGAGTTTAAAGCCACAAGGGGAACACAAATTGTTGAGTTTAAAGCCACAAAGGGAATACAAATTGTTGAGTTTAAAGCCACAAGGGGAATACAAATTGTTGAGTTTAAAGCCACAAGGGAACACAAATTGTTGAGTTTAAAGCCACAAGGGGAATATAAATTGTTGAGTTTAAAGCCACAAGGGGAATACAAATTGTTGAGTTTAATTTAAAGCCACAAGGGGAATACAAATTGTTGAGTTTAAAGCCACAAGGGGAACACAAATTGTTGAGTTTAAAGCCACAAGGGGAATACAAATTGTTGAGTTTAAAGCCACAAGGGGAACACAAATTGTTGAGTTTAAAGCCACAAGGGGAACACAATTGTTGAGTTTAAAGCCGCAAGGGGAATACAAATTGCCAGAAAAATAACTTCAATAATCAAAAACGTGTATACAGCTAAGATAAAAGGCTTCACATATGCGTGAGGCCTTTTTATCATTCTCTGCAACGGTTTAAAAAAAACAACAACAAAGAAACATAATCTGAAAAGGAAAGGTAAACCTGGATTGACCGTTAACAAACAAATGAAAAAACAATTAGGGGCCACAGAGATGGCATTTATTAGAAGAATGTCGAAAGTTTCCTGGGCAGCTAAAAAGACCAATGAGGAAATTCTCAAAAAGACCCACACTAAAAGAGAGCTACTAAAAAAATCTTCAGATGGAAACAATCAACATTTTTCGGGCGCATCTTGAGAAGAGGAAAGTTGGAATACTTGGTTACAACTGTCAAAATACAGGGAAAGAGAGAGCGAGGACGACAAAGAGAAAAGATACTGGATAGCTTGGTGTCATGGCATGGAAAACAGTTAACAAAAAAATTGATAAGATGCACTGTGGACAGAAGATTGTGGAAGGACATGAACGTCCACGCCAACCGGTATGGCACATGATGATGAGTACTCTAAGCTTCTACCTTTTTGAAAATTAATTTTTAGTACATTTAGTATTTATAGAACTGTAGTATTGTACAACTTAAATTCATAACATTTTTCGTGTAATATAAAGTCAATGCTACTTTAGTACTTTTTTTTTTAAATCGAGTATTGAAGTATTTGAATACTTCTTCTGTATTAACTCATCTTCACTACGCGAGTTTCTAAAAAAAAAAAGGCATTAAGTTAGCGCAGATGCGCTGTGTTGTAGTTTACGTCAAATTTCGTTTTTTTTCCAGCTTTTTAGCCCAAACATTCGTCTTTAGCATGGAATTATTAAGTATTGTGTTGCTTCCCTATAGACAATTACTGAGTTGGCTCGACAGTCGGGAACCGAGTGAAGGTCGAGAAGATTCTGGAGAAACATGGTTCACTTAAGTGCGTGTCCTCTGAGACAATACGACGCCACACAGCAACAGGAACGACCATTGATGTCTTTAAGTGCCTCTCACACCCTCCGTACTCATCCGCCATGGCGCCATGTTACCTCCTTGGTCCGCTGAACGTGTCATAACTCAAGTCGAGTTCCACGCCGATGACGATGTTCGGTGGAAGGTGTATGACTCGGTTTCGCATCCGTCATAATGCATGGCCTCCCCGCACCCCACCACCTCACGATTTTTAGTTGCAGATGTAAGTGCATTGAACAAGAGGGACCCTTCGCTGAAAAGTTATCATCATCATCATCATCAAGTACCGGGTCTACTGGCGTAGGTGATCATGTCTCTCCACAACTTTCAATCTCGACAGTTATTTATCATTTCTGTTTTTGACCTTCTGTCAAGCCATTAAGTTGTCTTGTCTCTTTTCTCTTTGCTTCCCTCTATATCTTCGTCCCTCAATTTTCCCAGTTGTTATAATATATTCCAGTTGTTATAATATATTCCAGTTGTTATAATATATTCCAGTTGTTATAATATATTCCAGTTGTTCTCTTCTCATTACATGGCCAACAAGTGATGAATTGCAATAAATACTATGTGAATGAAACATAAATTAAGTTTTCAATTGACGTCAGAGTGTATGTTTGTGTGTGCGTATGTGTGTGACTGCGTTTGTGTGTGTGACTATACGTCACATATAACCAGGCGCAAACATTCAGCATGTTATTTCATTGATGTTTTCATCTGTTCTCTTATCTTGTGTTACCTATACAAGTCAAATGTGTGCATATGTTTGAGACTTCTGCTTTTCATCCTATACTTTGATGGATGTCGATTTCCTAAACTTAGCACATTTATCGATTTTGTTGGTTTGAATGATCTTTCTCTGTGTGCTCTTCCAAATGTAGGGGAGACAATTTGATGTTTATTTATCGTGTTGTTGTTGTTTATGACGTAAATGCCACGAGTTGACAAAGGCAGAAGCTCTTTGACTCACAGAGGTGGCGTGCCGAAGGGGCTTTCTTGTCACTCCCGGCTATTACTGGAGAAACTGGATTTCGCCTACTTCCGGTCTGTGTGACTTGAGGTACCGCAAAATACTAGGACATCAATATAAGCAAGAGCCACCACCACATGGAACAAGGAGTACGTGGGGGGGGGGGGGTGTGTGATGTCATGTACATTCCTACAAAATATGGGATGGGTGGGGCAGTTTTACAAAAAAGGAACAAAAGCAAATCATGACGGTTCGACCTACATGCGATCTTCTTCAGAAAACCAGAAGAGCACAAAACGGACAACGGAATGAAGATATACTCTACTACATGTCCTTGAATAGACAGAACGAGTAGATGAAGAACGGAATGAAGATATACTCTACTACATGTCCTTGAATAGACAGAACGAGTAGATCAAGAAGAAACAAAAATGGGATGAAAAATTAAATGAAACGTTTAGTGAACAAAAGCGAACACAGCGATCTTAGCTACTGTTGTCCAGGATGTTTTGAGGCAAGCTGTTAACAGGGGCGACTGACTAGGAGGTCGAGGCTAGGTCGTGGATAGTTGTTGGCTATTATAACATCTGGTCGTAGGCGCTTGAACTTTCGGTAGAAAAACAAATACATTTTCTATCTCTGTCGTCCGCTCAAAGCACAAAATTATCTTTCAACTTCGAAAAAGATCAGACTATCTTCCCAACTGGATTTCTTTCACTCACATTAAAAAAAAGACAAAATAAAAAGTCAAAGCTTGAACATTACTTCTGTTTTATGTGCTCTGAACTAAATCTATATCAATGTCATTTGTTAATAGATCTACTCATTAACAAACGTTAAATATTCTGGCTTAATTGTAATCGTTCTGTCATTCGGGGAGATCTTTCCGCATGACAGCTCGTTTGAGGAAAGGGAATTATATTTCAAGCAAATATCAAAGCACAAACATGGCTTTTACCAGCATTACTGCCCAATATTTGTCTTAGTTTTTGAACCAACAAAAAGTTAAAATTGTGTTTTGATGTAGCTGTTATTTCCCAACGGTTATTATCTTTACATTATCATTCCGCTACGTCTGTGTCGCTTTTAATCTAAATCAAAGTTGTGCGCATGCCTTTGATGCGTTGTGAAGATTATCACATGATAACTGAAGTGATAACGCTTGTGATATAAGGAAGGAAGGTGTTTGAGGGGGAAAAGTGGGATGGGAAATACGGGAATGAAAAAAAGAGGATAAGAAAACATTACAAAACATATGAGGATAAAACTTAGGATTAAAAATGAGAAAAAAAAATTATGCTATAAAAAATGAAATGATAAAAAATTAATGAGATTTAATAATATATGTTAGCCTTCCATGGAATTGAAGAAAAACGCATCCCAAAGCAAGTACTACATGGTGAACTAATACACAGAAAAAGACAAATCGGCAGACCTAAAAAATAAAGATAAAAAATAAGGCCATAAAAAAAGGATGATACATACAGGAGTCAGTAGTGGAGTGGAGTGGACTAACATAGGCGAGTAACATCAAAGATGGACAAGTCATCCTGTGACAACCTGTACCATCAAAGCAAAAGACAGAACAGAATGACGCTCCATGGCAGCCAACCTTCGTTGCGGAGATGGCACTCGATGATGATGAGTGAAGTGTAACACACACCCACAAGGTATTGTTGTTGTTGTTGCGTTCGCCAGCTTTCATCTCTGACGAAGTCCCTAGAGACTAGGAACTGAATTTTGCGTGTTAATCCATTTTTCCCTGGCAGCCAAGTGTGCACAGGGGTCCCTCACCGCACAGGTAGATAACTCCGACTTCGGAGGTACTCATGTTTTCTCCGTCGATGAGTAACTGACGTTTCAAGCCGGGCCTCGCTGCTGAGACCAGGGGTGGTTGTCGCAGAGAGAAATCATAAATAAAAATCCAAACCGGTGTCGCCGAGATTTGAACCCACAACCTCTCTGTCCCGAGGCTGAGGTCTTGCCTCGAGACCAACCAGTCCCCCATGGACTTGAAATATGAGGAAACTGAAACAAGGAACACTTTTCATGCACAGCCTGCAACGGTTCCTGCCGCCTATCCACCATATACCAGAAGTTCACGTCCTCCCGAAAGTGATGATCGTCATATTTCTTTACAAATGTATAGCGCTTGATGATGTTAGGTCATCGTTGTTGACTCCAATTTCGAACATATAAACACGCAGTTAGTCGTCAGATTATCCCCGTCGCACATCAAACAACAGACCGTAAGATTAGTGTACGACTGGTCTAGGGATTTACGATGAGCCATTACGATGACGTAGCACACATAATAATGTCGGACGCACTGCAATGACGCGCCCTTTAGAATCCTGATTACCCTAGTGAATGTAGCCCACGACGAACAGAACACGGTGCAAATTTCCCAAAGAGATAAAACTGCGGCTGACGAAACATTTCACATTAATGAATAACATGGAAATAACTTGCGTCAAGCAAATCCAACAACGGTCATTAACAGCACCAATGTGACGTAAAGCGCAGAACAAGCCTAGACGATGGAAGGTCGCATTCACAACACTTGATTTGTTGAATATTGTCGGCGTACGACATTGTTTTATCGACGCAGATGTAACAAGTAGATCATCATCCTGACTTTAACGAATAGGAGTGCAATGGAGAACCGAAATTAATCAGACATCTAATGCACTTTCTGCAGCGATCGAGAGAACGTTGACTAGATCCGTCATCTTAGAAACGGAAGTCCCCCACAAGGTAGGGTTACAGCTTTACAAAAAAAGGAACACAACAAAATACTGATGTTTCGGCCAACATACAGCCTTCCTCAGAGAACGAGTGCAACGATAACAAACGATGAGACACAGATAGATGCTACTACATCTAGGATGATAATGACTAGTAAGTGAGGGAGAAGTGGACTGATGGATAAGAGATGAGATGACACGAGAGAGAGAGAGAGAGAGAGAGAGAGAGAGAGAGAGAGAGATGTGTTACATGTTGAAGGATAGATACAATGTGCAAATATAAAGTACAAGTAAAAAATGATTACATGTAAAAATAGACTTAGCTGGTAGAGTCCGTCAGCTCATAATGATGGAAGGCTAATGTATGGCCCTTTTAGTCTTGTCAGATGGTTTAGTGGAGGCTTTTGTGTATTTTTTTTTTTGAGGTTTTATTTTCAAACAGCTTCTCTCGTGGCTAATTCTACCAATGTTTGACAAACACACGCGGCCACAGAACGAACGAAGTCTCACTGATCCACATGGTTTTCCATCGTTTTTCATGAGTCTTTTCTCTTCTAAGTATTGCCTGAAAAAACTGTAACAATGAAAGATATAGCTATGATATAAAAGGGGTCAAAAGCAAAGAAATGCATATTAATTGATAAAAATGATGCGAAACTGCAGTCTAGCTGATTGTGAAGCTGCAGTCAAGCTGATTGTGAAGCTGCAGTCAAGCTGATAGAAGAAATGACAAAAATAGAAAAAACAACGGTATGGTTAAAGCTTTTACTATTTAAAGGACGACACAAATTTGAGCGACGTTTCGGTTCAAAAGGCTTTCGATAGGAGTAGCAAACAACACACACGCAGGGATATAAGTCAATAAAATTAGCCTTACATAGCTAATAATCAAGCATTTAAAACTAGCCATCATTCATTTTACTTCTGGCTACAACACAATAAGCAAAGAAGACATTTACATTTTTATTTCTCATTCTTGTTCGCAGTTATTTCGTTTTAGATACTTCATTATTAATTTAGCTAGTAATATAGCATTTCAGAAAATGAAAAATATCTTATACAACAAATCTATGTCGACAGAAATGAGAAAGAGAGTTCATCGATGCTATATAGAACCAATTCTGACTTATGGAGGCGAATCATGGACAATAGACAAACAAATGAAAAGACGATTAGAGGCCACAGAGATGGGATTTCTCAGAAGAATGTTGACAGTTCCCTGGACAGCTAAAAAGACCAATGAGAAAGTTCTCAAAGAGGCCAACACAAAAAGGGAGCTCTTAAAAAACATCAGAAAGAAGCAATCAACATTTTTTGGGCACATCATGAGAAGAGGAAAGTTGGAATACTTGGTTACAACTAGCAAAATAAAAGGAAAGACAGGTCGCGGACGACAAAGAGAGAAAATACTGGATAGCTTGGTGTCATGGCATGGAAAAGTCAACTACAGAACTCATACGATGCACTGTGCATAGAAGATTGTGGAAGGACATGATCGCCAACGTCAACCGGTACGGCACATGACGATGATGAGTAGGCTAATTTGATTTACTCATGTATTTGTGTGTGTGGTGTTTGTTGCTCCTGCTGAAGGCATATTCAGCCGAAATGCCGTTCAAATCTGTATCGTCCATTAATTACACAAAGATTTAAGCATACAAATATTTTTTTTATTTCTCTTATAGTATACAAACATTATTTTCTTAAATAACATAGATCACAATGGTTGCAGTTCTCTCTCACTCTCCCTCTCGCTCGTGAGTCATTTACTTGCTACTTAATATTCGCTACATCTAACTCTTTTTTCTTTTCTATTCTTTTCTTATCATTTCACTTCCTCTAATATACACTCGGATGTTGATGCAGATACAAATCTCTAGTTATTGCCCTTCTAGAAGCCTCGTCCAGTGTCATATGATGTTTCTGCATCATTTCCTGGATGTTGTCAGTAACTCCTACTCTGGGTTTTCCACCAGCTCCTCTTCCATCTCCTTTTATAGTATATATTTTGTATGTTATAAAATCTTTAGAAACTCTTCCAAGGGGAGCAAACTATTTTACTTCTTGCCCCTGTATGTAGTTTAGTATTGATTCAATGCACAATCTCTATCGGACTTCCGGTTCCAAGATGGTGCAAAGAAATTCATGTTTTCTCGACCGCTGCAGGATTTGCATTTGGGGACTGATTAATTTCAGCTCTCCAATGCCGAATTCTGCGTTAAAATCATCCTGATGTTCTACTTAACGGATTTGTGCAGGTGCTGATATGTCTTGCACATGGTAATATTCCTTTTTGGCAAGTCAAGTGTTGTGAATGCGACCTTTTCACGTCTTGAGGTTGATATACGGATTAGGTCAACACATTGAGTGCTGCTCAATGGCTGTCGTTATAATTGTTTGACGACAATTATTTACAAGTTACAACTCATTAATATGGACTGCTCTGTCAAGGTTTCACTTAAGGGATTTTGCACGATCGGTACGGTGTTTCGTGAGTTGTTGGCTGCATTCACTGGAGTAAGCGGGAGTTTGTGGGCGCATCAATTGTTGTGTGTTCAACGTCATCATGAAGGCTGATCGTATATCCCTAAACCGGTCGTACGTTTATAATGAAGGGCGAAATTACATAGTTTTGTTCATAACTTTAAGCCCCAGTGTGACTCGTGGAATTTCATGTAAGTCAGGAGGGATGTTGTCTAGATTCAAGAGGGCTACTGTGAGATCGAGGGTAGACTTGTGAAGTGGTTTATCATTTCACAGATTCACATTCCAGGGGGGATCTGATCGCTTATGGTCTGTTGTTCGATATGCGATGAGGATAGTCCGGCGACTAACTGTGTTTCATACGTTCGGATTTGGAGACAAAAACAATGTCCTAACATCATCAAGCGCTATACGTAAAAAAAAAAAAATGACGATGAACATTTTCAAGAGGACGTGAACTTCCTGTCAATATGGCGGATAGGCGGTGGGAACCGTTAAAGGCTGTGTCTGAAAAGTGTTCCTTGTTGCAGTTTTCTTCATATTCCAAGTCTGGCTTACTGTCGGAGCTACTGCGTTAAGTGCTCTGTGCACACAGTGAGCTGTGCGTTTCATCAGTTTTGATCGTGTTTCGATATTAAGATTGCATACAATGAATGATGATATCGTATGACGGGGAACAGATGGCTGTGTTCACTTTCTGTGCGGTTTCGCCTTATGTATTTTGGCGTGTTCTGAGACTGTTATGATAGGGACTGCAGCTACCTTTCTTTCATTGGGAGATGAGATATTAATTCAGATGATACCACTGGCACAGGCGGTTGAGCAATTATGGATTTTAATTCATATGCAGTGATACAGACGCCATCCATAATTTTAAAAACATCTCTCATATGACGTCATTTTTAATATGTCTCTAGTGGTCGCAATAAACGCCTTTCTCAAAAGTCTAATTGAATCAACTATCTATCTATCTATTGACCTTTCGAGCCGTAGCCGGCCCATAGGGCGTAGACCAAGATACTCCTTCTCTTATCTAAATATTTGTTCTAGCAGTTTTCAGTTCTTTTAAAGATGTTTTATCAAATCTCGCCATTTGTCTCTGTTCTGTGCAAGCAGCTCTATCTCATTGAGGGAGCCGATTCCTGCTGCTCTTGCCTCTCTCATCAATGTTCTTCTCAGTGTCTCTCTGGGTCTTCCTCTTTTTCTCTTACCTGTTGTTTCCCACATGAGGGCTTGATTTGCTATTCGGTTATTATCTCTTCTCATCACATGTCCAACATATGACCGTTGTCTTTCCTTTATTACTGAAGATATTAGTGGTTGATTGGCGGTTTCTCTAATTTCCTCATTTGTTTTGAATTTGTTGCACTCTATACCAAGTATTTTCCTTAGACATTTATTTTCGAATGCGTTCAACCTTGTTTCTATCTCTCTCGTTGTTTTCCAGCTTTCAAACGCATACAAAAGGGTTGATAGTACATTTGATTTGAATAGTCTAAGTAAATTGAATCAACTAAAGATAATTAATTATTTCTAATTTCAAAAATACCCAATGACAGCGTGAAAAAAAATACGTTTATCAAATATGATAAAAATGGATTCAAATCATGGTAATGACAAAGTATATTTTTTGCTAAATGATGAGGAAATTCTTGCCTGAACACCACTGGAGTTATGGCAGGCCAGAAGAAGACTGGAGTTATGGCAGGCCAGCAGAAAACTGGAGTTATGGCAGGCCAGAAGAAGACTGGAGTTATGGCAGGCCAGTAGAAGACTGGAGTTATGGCAGGCCAGAAGAAGACTGGAGTTATGGCAGGCCAGCAGAAGACTGGAGTTATGGCAGGCCTGAAGAAGACTGGAGTTATGGCAGGCCAGCAGAAGACTGGAGTTATGGCAGGCCAGAAGAAGACTGGAGTTATGGCATGCCAGTAGAAGACTGGAGTTATGGTAGGCCAGTAGATGACTGGAGTTATGGCAGGCCAGTAGATGACTGGAGTTATGGCAGGCCAGTAGATGACTGGAGTTATGGCAGGCCAGTAGATGACTGGAGTTATGGCAGGCCAGTAGAAGACTGGAGTTATGGCAGGCCAGTAGAAGACTGGAGTTATGGCAGGCCAGTAGATGACTGGAGTTATGGCAGGCCAGTAGAAGACTGGAGTTATGGCAGGCCAGTAGATGACTGGAGTTATGGCAGGCCAGTAGAAGACTGGAGTTGTGGCAGGCCAGTAGATGACTGGAGTTATGGCAGGCCAGTAGAAGACTGGAGTTATGGCAGGCCAGTAGATGTCTGGAGTTATGGCAGGGCTGTAGATGTCAGGAGTTATGGCAGGCCAGTAGATGTCTGGAGTTATGGCAGGATAGTAGATGTCTGGAGTTATGGCAGGCCAGTAGAAGACTGGAGTTATGGCAGGCCAGTAGAAGACTGGAGTTATGGCAGGCCAGTAGAAGACTAGAGTTATGGCAGGCCAGTAGAAGACTGGGGTTATGGCAGGCCAGTAGAAGACTGGGGTTATGGCAGGCCAGTAGAAGACTGGGGTTATGGCAGGCCAGTAGAAGACTGGGGTTATGGCAGGCCAGTAGAAGACTGGGGTTATGGCAGGCCAGTAGAAGACTGGGGTTATGGCAGGCCAGTAGAAGACTAGAGTTATGGCAGGCCAGTAGAAGACTGGGGTTATGGCAGGCCAGTAGAAGACTAGAGTTATGGCAAGCCAGTAGAAGACTGGAGTTATGGCAGGCCAGTGGAAGACTGGAGTTATGGCAGGCCAGTAGAAGACTGGAGTTATGGCAGGACAGTAGAAGCCTGGAGTTATGGCAGGGCAGTAGAAGACTGGAGTTATGGCAGGCCAGTAGAAGACTGGAGTTATGGCAGGCCAGTAGAAGACTGGAGTTATGGCAGGGCTGTAGAAGACTGGAGTTATCGCAGGCCAGTAGAAGCCTGGAGTTATGGCAGGCCAGTAGAAGACTGGAGTTATGACAGGCCAGTAGAAGACTGGAGTTATGGCACCCCAGTAGAAGACTGGAGTTATGGCAGGCCAGTAGATGACTGGAGTTATGACAGGCCAGTAGAAGACTGGAGTTATGGCACCCCAGTAGAAGACTGGAGTTATGGTAGGCCAGTAGATGACTGGAGTTATGGCAGGCCAGTAGATGACTGGAGTTATGGCAGGCCAGTAGATGACTGGAGTTATGGCAGGCCAGTAGATGACTGGAGTTATGGCAGGCCAGTAGAAGACTGGAGTTATGGCAGGCCAGTAGAAGACTGGAGTTATGGCAGGCCAGTAGATGACTGGAGTTATGGCAGGCCAGTAGAAGACTGGAGTTATGGCAGGCCAGTAGATGACTGGAGTTATGGTAGGCCAGTAGAAGACTGGAGTTATGGCAGGCCAGTAGATGACTGGAGTTATGGCAGGCCAGTAGAAGACTGGAGTTATGGCAGGCCAGTAGATGTCTGGAGTTATGGCAGGGCTGTAGATGTCAGGAGTTATGGCAGGCCTGTAGATGTCTGGAGTTATGGCAGGATAGTAGATGTCTGGAGTTATGGCAGGCCAGTAGAAGACTGGAGTTATGGCAGGCCAGTAGAAGACTGGAGTTATGGCAGGCCAGTAGAAGACTAGAGTTATGGCAGGCCAGTAGAAGACTGGGGTTATGGCAGGCCAGTAGAAGACTGGGGTTATGGCAGGCCAGTAGAAGACTGGGGTTATGGCAGGCCAGTAGAAGACTGGGGTTATGGCAGGCCAGTAGAAGACTGGGGTTATGGCAGGCCAGTAGAAGACTGGGGTTATGGCAGGCCAGTAGAAGACTAGAGTTATGGCAGGCCAGTAGAAGACTGGGTTATGGCAGGCCAGTAGAAGACTAGAGTTATGACAGGCCAGTAGAAGACTGGAGTTATGGCAGGCCAGTGGAAGACTGGAGTTATGGCAGGCCAGTAGAAGACTGGAGTTATGGCAGGACAGTAGAAGCCTGGAGTTATGGCAGGGCAGTAGAAGACTGGAGTTATGGCAGGACAGTAGAAGACTGGAGTTATGGCAGGCCAGTAGAAGACTGGAGTTATGGCAGGGCTATAGAAGACTGGAGTTATCGCAGGCCAGTAGAAGCCTGGAGTTATGGCAGGCCAGTAGAAGACTGGAGTTATGACAGGCCAGTAGAAGACTGGAGTTATGGCACCCCAGTAGAAGAATGGAGTTATGGCAGGCCAGTAGATGACTGGAGTTATGACAGGCCAGTAGAAGACTGGAGTTATGGCACCCCAGTAGAAGACTGGAGTTATGGCAGGCCAGTAGATGACTGGAGTTATGGTAGGCCAGTAGAAGACTGGGGTTATGGCAGGCCAGTAGAAGACTTGGGTTATGGCAGGCCAGTAGAAGACTGGAGTTTTGGCAGGCCAGCAGAAGACTGGAGTTATGGCAGGCCAGTAGATGACTGGAGTTATGGCAGGCCAGTAGAAGACTGGAGTTTTGGCAGGCCAGTAGATGTCTGGAGTTATGGCAGGCCTGTAGATGTCAGGAGTTATGGCAGGCCAGTAGATGTCTGGAGTTATGGCAGGATAGTAGATGTCTGGAGTTATGGCAGGCCGGTAGAAGACTGGAGTTATGGCAGGCCAGTAGAAGCCTGGAGTTTTGGAAGGCCAGTAGAAGACTGGGGTTATGGCAGGCCAGTAGAAGCCTGGAGTAATGGCAGGCCAGTAGAAGCCTGGAGTTTTGGAAGGCCAGTAGAAGACTGGAGTTATGGCAGGCCAGTAGAAGACTGGGGTTATGGAAGGGCAGTAGAAGACTGGGGTTATGGCAGGCCAGTAGAAGCCTGGAGATATGGCAGGCCAGTAGAAGACTGGGGTTATGGCAGGGCAGTAGAAGACTGGGGTTATGGAAGGCCAGTAGAAGACTGGAGTTATGGCAGAGCAGTAGAAGCCTGGAGTTATGGCAGGCCAGTAGAAGACTGGAGTTATGGCAGGCCAGTAGAAGCCTGGAGTTTTGGAAGGCCAGTAGAAGACTGGGTTATGGCAGGCCAGTAGAAGCCTGGAGTAATGGCAGGCCAGTAGAAGACTGGGGTTATGGCAGGGAAGGTAGAAGACTGGACTTATGGCAGGGCAGTAGAAGTCTGGAGTTATGGTAGGCCAGTAGAAGACTGGAGTTATGGCAGGCCAGTAGAAGACTGGAGTTATGGCAGGCCAGTAGAAGACTAGACTTATGGCAGGGCAGTAGAAGTCTGGAGTTATGGTAGGCCAGTAGAAGACTGGAGTTATGGCAGGCCAGTAGAAGACTGGAGTTATGGCAGGCCAGTAGAAGACTAGAGTTATGGCAGGCCAGTAGAAGACTGGGGTTATGGCAGGCCAGTAGAAGACTGGGGTTATGGCAGGCCAGTAGAAGACTGGGGTTATGGCAGGCCAGTAGAAGACTGGGGTTATGGCAGGCCAGTAGAAGACTGGGGTTATGGCAGGCCAGTAGAAGACTGGGGTTATGGCAGGCCAGTAGAAGACTAGAGTTATGGCAGGCCAGTAGAAGACTGGGGTTATGGCAGGCCAGTAGAAGACTAGAGTTATGACAGGCCAGTAGAAGACTGGAGTTATGGCAGGCCAGTGGAAGACTGGAGTTATGGCAGGCCAGTAGAAGACTCGAGTTATGGCAGGACAGTAGAAGCCTGGAGTTATGGCAGGGCAGTAGAAGACTGGAGTTATGGCAGGACAGTAGAAGACTGGAGTTATGGCAGGCCAGTAGAAGACTGGAGTTATGGCAGGGCTATAGAAGACTGGAGTTATCGCAGGCCAGTAGAAGCCTGGAGTTATGGCAGGCCAGTAGAAGACTGGAGTTATGACAGGCCAGTAGAAGACTGGAGTTATGGCACCCCAGTAGAAGAATGGAGTTATGGCAGGCCAGTAGATGACTGGAGTTATGACAGGCCAGTAGAAGACTGGAGTTATGGCACCCCAGTAGAAGACTGGAGTTATGGCAGGCCAGTAGATGACTGGAGTTATGGTAGGCCAGTAGAAGACTGGGGTTATGGCAGGCCAGTAGAAGACTTGGGTTATGGCAGGCCAGTAGAAGACTGGAGTTTTGGCAGGCCAGCAGAAGACTGGAGTTATGGCAGGCCAGTAGATGACTGGAGTTATGGCAGGCCAGTAGAAGACTGGAGTTTTGGCAGGCCAGTAGATGTCTGGAGTTATGGCAGGCCTGTAGATGTCAGGAGTTATGGCAGGCCAGTAGATGTCTGGAGTTATGGCAGGATAGTAGATGTCTGGAGTTATGGCAGGCCGGTAGAAGACTGGAGTTATGGCAGGCCAGTAGAAGCCTGGAGTTTTGGAAGGCCAGTAGAAGACTGGGGTTATGGCAGGCCAGTAGAAGCCTGGAGTAATGGCAGGCCAGTAGAAGCCTGGAGTTTTGGAAGGCCAGTAGAAGACTGGAGTTATGGCAGGCCAGTAGAAGACTGGGGTTATGGAAGGGCAGTAGAAGATTGGGTTATGGCAGGCCAGTAGAAGCCTGGAGATATGGCAGGCCAGTAGAAGACTGGGGTTATGGCAGGGCAGTAGAAGACTGGGTTATGGAAGGCCAGTAGAAGACTGGAGTTATGGCAGAGCAGTAGAAGCCTGGAGTTATGGCAGGCCAGTAGAAGACTGGAGTTATGGCAGGCCAGTAGAAGCCTGGAGTTTTGGAAGGCCAGTAGAAGACTGGGGTTATGGCAGGCCAGTAGAAGCCTGGAGTAATGGCAGGCCAGTAGAAGACTGGGGTTATGGCAGGGAAGGTAGAAGACTGGACTTATGGCAGGGCAGTAGAAGTCTGGAGTTATGGTAGGCCAGTAGAAGACTGGAGTTATGGCAGGGCAGTAGAAGCCTGGAGTTATGACAAGCCAGTAGATGTCTGGAGTTATGACAGGGCAGTAGAAGCCTGGAGTTATGGCAGGGCAGTAGAAGACTGGAGTTATGGCAGGGCAGTAGAAGACTGGAGTTATGGCAGGCCAGTAGAAGACTGGAGTTATGGCAGGGCTGTAGAAGACTGGAGTTATCGCAGGCCAGTAGAAGCCTGGAGTTATGGCAGGCCAGTAGAAGCCTGGAGTTATGACAGGCCAGTAGAAGACTGGAGTAATGGCAGGCCAGTAGAAGACTGGAGTTATGGCAGGCCAGTAGATGACTGGAGTTATGGCAGGCCAGTAGAAGACTGGGGTTATGACAGGCCAGTAGAAGACTGGGGTTATGTCAGGCCAGTAGAAGACTGGAGTTATGGCACCCCAGTAGATGTCTGGAGTTATGGCAGGCCAGTAGATGTCTGGAGTTATGGCAGGATAGTAGATGTCTGGAGTTTTGGCAGGCCAGTAGAAGACTGGGGTTATGGAAGGCCAGTAGAAGACTGGGGTTATGGCAGGGCAGTAGAAGACTGGAGTTATGGCAGGCCAGTAGAAGACTGGGGTTATGGAAGGGCAGTAGAAGACTGGGGTTATGGCAGGCCAGTAGAAGCCTGGAGTTATGGCAGGCCAGTAGAAGACTGTGGTTATGGCAGGGCAGTAGAAGACTGGAGTTATGGAAGGCCAGTAGAAGACTGGAGTTATCGCAGGCCAGTAGAAGCCTGGAGTTATGGCAGGCCAGTAGAAGACTGGAGTAATGGCAGGCCAGTAGAAGACTGGGGTTATGGCAGGGCAGTAGAAGACTGGAGTTATGGCAGGGCAGTAGAAGACTGGAGTTATGGCAGGCCAGTAGAAGACTGGAGTTATGGCAGGGCTGTAGAAGACTGGAGTTATCGCAGGCCAGTAGAAGCCTGGAGTTATGGCAGGCCAGTAGAAGCCTGGAGTTATGACAGGCCAGTAGAAGACTGGAGTAATGGCAGGCCAGTAGAAGACTGGAGTTATGGCAGGCCAGTAGATGACTGGAGTTATGGCAGGCCAGTAGAAGACTGGGGTTATGACAGGCCAGTAGAAGACTGGGGTTATGTCAGGCCAGTAGAAGACTGGAGTTATGGCACCCCAGTAGATGTCTGGAGTTATGGCAGGCCAGTAGATGTCTGGAGTTATGGCAGGATAGTAGATGTCTGGAGTTTTGGCAGGCCAGTAGAAGACTGGGGTTATGGAAGGCCAGTAGAAGACTGGGGTTATGGCAGGGCAGTAGAAGACTGGAGTTATGGCAGGCCAGTAGAAGACTGGGGTTATGGAAGGGCAGTAGAAGACTGGGGTTATGGCAGGCCAGTAGAAGCCTGGAGTTATGGCAGGCCAGTAGAAGACTGTGGTTATGGCAGGGCAGTAGAAGACTGGAGTTATGGAAGGCCAGTAGAAGACTGGAGTTATCGCAGGCCAGTAGAAGCCTGGAGTTATGGCAGGCCAGTAGAAGACTGGAGTAATGGCAGGCCAGTAGAAGACTGGGGTTATGGCAGGGCAGTAGAAGACTGGAGTTATGGCAGGGCAGTAGAAGTCTGGAGTTATGGCAGGCCAGTCGATGTCTGGAGTTATGACAGGGCAGTAGAAGACTGGAGTTATGGCAGGGCAGTAGAAGACTGGAGTTATGACAAGCCAGTAGATGTCTGGAGTTATGACAGGGCAGTAGAAGCCTGGAGTTATGACAAGCCAGTAGATGTCTGGAGTTATGACAGGGCAGTAGAAGACTGGAGTTATGACAAGCCAGTAGATGTCTGGAGTTATGACAGGGCAGTAGAAGACTGGAGTTATGACAAGCAAGTAGATGTCTGGAGTTATGACAGGGCAGTAGAAGACTGGAGTTATGACAAGCCAGTAGATGTCTGGAGTTATGACAGGGCAGTAGAAGCCTGGAGTTATGGCAGGGCAGTAGAAGACTGGAGTTATGACAAGCCAGTAGATGTCTGGAGTTATGACAGGGCAGTAGAAGACTGGAGTTATGACAGGGCAGTAGAAGATTGGAGCCGTCGACCATCATGAGACCCGAACGCGCGTCCTTTGTAGTGTAATAACTAACCACAGAGCTATCGCGTCCCCCTATTTCAGGCCAAACCAACCAGGAAAAGACGTGCTACTTTCTACAGCACTCCACAAAACATACACCCACACACATACACGTGTATGTATAATTAAAACGCATACAAAATAGCCGCCCGCGCATGGCATTCCAAAAATCCACAGACAATAAACAGTTTAAACATAAAATCAATCAATCGAAGATAGTTCTCCCTCAAAGCCCAGACATGCTGTAGAAGCTGCATATTTCAAGTTAATCAGCATCGACGCTCCTGCCCTCGAGTGCTGCTCGTCCAGAGACGAGACGACAGCTGGCTGTAGCTTTCAATAATAAAGCAAACGTGCAAGGTAATATTATCATAATGGCCGTCTGAAGGCTTGTCCGAGCAGCTATTTCAGTTGTCTTATTCGGATTGTCATTATTTTAACACTGTTTATTTGTGTTTACTCTCCAGCTTTTAAAGTCCTGCTTTATTTTATAATGCTATTTCGAAACATGAAAAAACATGCTGTCTTTTTTTTTTAAACTTATCTTTTCAGAAGTGTTTTTTTTTTTAACTTGAGTAGAATACATGTTTGAGTTTCAGTTTGTTTATGTTTTTGTCTAGCTGGAAAGATATCACAATGTGGTTGTTTTTTTTTTGTTTTTTTTTGTGTGTGGATTTATATGTCTAGTTGAGGTGTTTACTTAGTTACACCTGAAGTGTCGCATTCTAAATATGTATATATTGTATACATACACATACGCGGACACATATGCAGCTCTTATTCACACACACACCCTCACAAACTCACTCTCGATTCTTCTATATTTCATTCTACTTATCTCACTCATTCACCACGCACTTACTATGTCATTTCAGTCCGCTCTTCCGTATCGCTTTTTCTTTTACTCTGCACTCTTCTTTATGACGCTCATTTTTTCTGATAACCTTTATTTCACTCTGTCACTCTTTCATACTCTCTCTCTCTCTCTCTCTCTCTCTCTCTCTCTCTCTTTCTAGCACTCTCGATCTGACTCGTTTTTTCCTTCAATGTCTCTCCCTCACACATTCTTTAATTCATGCTCTCTCTCTCTCTCTCTCTCTCTCTCTTTCATTCTCTCTATTTCATTCTCTCTCTTTCATTCCCTATTTCATTCTGTCCTTTATTCTTCCTCACTATTTTTCTCTGTCACTCTTTCCTTCAATCTCTCTCCCTTACTCATCTCTCACAATATTTTCCTGCTGTCTGTCTCTCTTAGTCTTTCCCTCACGCTCTCTCACACTCTTTCCTTTACTCTCCGCCTCTCACTCTTTCGTTCATTTTCTCTATCTCATTCTTTCCTTAACTCTCTCACTCTTCCCTTCACTTTCTCTCACTCTTTACTCTCTCTCACTCTTTCCTTCACTATCTCTCTTATTATTTCTTTAAATCTCTCCTTCTCACTTTTTCCCCTTACTCTTTTTCACTCTTCCCTTCACTCTCTCTCCCTCTTAACCTCTTTACCTCACTCACCATCTCACTTTTTCCTTCACTCTCTCTCGCTCTTTGCATCACTCTCCCTCTTACTCTTTCCTTCACTCTCTCTCCCTCTTTACCTCACTCACCCTCTCACTCTTTCCTTAACCCTCTCTCTCTCTTTACCTCACTCACTCTCTCACTCTTTTATTCACTCTCTCGCACTCTTTACATCACACTCCCTCTTACTCTTTCCTTCACTCTCGCCTTACGCTCGTCCTCTATCCTTCAATCTCTCTATCAGTTTTCCCTTAACTATCCCCTTTTTTTCCTTCACTCTCATCCATTCACTCTTTCCTTCCCTCTCACTCTTCCCTTTACTGTATCTCTTTCTTTCAATATATCTCTCTCGCTCTTTCCTTAAAACTTTCCCTCTCTCTTATTTGTTTTTCCCTTTGTCTCACATTGTTCCTTTAACTCGTTCACTCTCATTCTTCCCATCACCCCCTCTCTAATTCTTTCTCATACTCTCTGTCCATCACTCTTTCTCTGTCTATATCATATTTCAACCGTTGAGCGCTGATGTTAACAATCAGCCATCTTATCTCTCTCTCTCTCCATCTCTCTCCCTCTGTCTCTCACTCTCTCTCCCTCCCCCTCTCTCTCACTCCCCCTCTCTCTTCCTCTCCCTCCCCTCTCTCTCCCTCTCTCTCTCCCTATACCCCTCTCTCTTTCCTTCTCTCTCTCCATCTTTCCCTCTCTCTCTCTCCCTCTCTCTCTTCATCTTTCCCTCTCTCTCTCCATCTCTCTCTCTCTCCATCTTTCTGTCTCTCCCTCTCTCTCTATCTCTCCCCCTCTCTGTTTCCCTCTCTCTATCTTTCCCCCTCTCTCTCTCTCCCTCTCTCTCCATCTTTCCCTCTCTCTCCATCTCTCCCTCTCTCTCTCCATCTTTCCCTCTCTCTCCCTCTCTCTATCTCTCCCCCTCTCTCTTTCCCTCTCTCTATCTCTATCCCTCTCTCTTTCCCTCTATCTCCCTATCTCTCTCCATCTTTCCCTCTCTATCTCCATCTCTCTCCCTCTCTCTCCATCTTTCCCTCTCTCTCTCCCTCTCTCCCTCTGTCTCTCTCTCCATATCTCCCTCTCTCTCCATCTCTCCCTTTTTTCATCTCTCTCCCTCCCTCCCTCTCTCTCTCCCTCTCCCTCTCTCTCCCTCTCTCTCCCTCTCTCTCTCCTCTCTCTCCCTCTCTTTCCCTCTGTCTCTCTCTCACTTACTGAAGCTGTCAGTTGTTTACAAAACCTGTCCATTATCTGATCTTACCTTTCATCCGTTTCTTTGTCTTCTATCCATTACTTATCCTTTGTGCAATTACCTGTGACAACGTTTGATTCTACTTTTAAGATCATTGACGTGGTCTGTCATGTTCAGGCTGTCAGGGCACTCTTATGTGTTCTCTGGTGCAAATCTAGCTCGCTCCCTCTGTGTCTTTAATCTTGCTGTATTTGTGTTTGGCGATCTAATGAGAAGATATCAGCTGGAAGGATTGTGTAGCAAGTGGGAAGATTAAGGAAACAACAGTTAAGGAGAGAGAGAGAGAGAGAGAGAGAGAGAGAGAGAGAGGGTGAGAGAGAGAGGGTGAGAGAGAGAGAAGAGAAGAGAGAGAGTGAAGACAGGAAGAGAAGATAGTGAGAGTTTGAGATAGGAGAGAGTTAAAGAGAAGTGAGAGTGAGAGAGGAGGAAGTGAGAGAGAGAGAGAGATAGAAGAGAGAGATAGAAGAGAGAGATAGAAGAGAGAGTGTGAGAGAAGGAAGAGATAAAGGTCAAGATCAAGTTAGAGACTTCAATCGGTGTCTTAGCACGGGAGTTTCCACCCATATGTGCTCGACCGCCTATCCAGAAATGTTCGGAGACTTCTGGACAGTGTCGCTTCAAGCATCAAAACTCACGATGCGAGGCGGCATTCCTCACCTTCCCAGAGTAATAGCCTGGTACCCATTTCTGCCAGCGGCTGGGTCGACCGCGGGGGTATTTTTTTTTTCTAACCCAAAAGTCGTACACGAAAAAGATGGACTGATGGAGGATTAGAAACTCTAGGAAAAATAACATCACCAGAGGCCAAAAGACAATCAATCGATCGAGATTAATATCTCCCATCGACTTTCAAATGATGGAAGAAAAGAGCAAAATTTACAGGATGGAAAAATTGCGTTTTTGTGTAGAGAATCATGTAATCGCAACAGACTACCCTATATTCTGAGAGCTCCTTAAACATTCTCACCTGCCACCTACCTACAACCCACCTGCCACCTATTATTCTGAGAGCTTCTTCACCTGCCACCTACCCACAACCCCATATTTTGAGAGCTCCTTACACATTCTCACCTGCCACCTAAGTAGTATAGTATGTCAATTAGGACGGATAAAAGTGCCTTTGAAGGCACCTAAATCCTTATATAAATAGTCTACCCGTACATCGAGGGAAATTTTTTGGTGCCGTTTTTCCTTATATGAGAGTCTTCATTTTTTCTTATATGAGAGTCTACCCGCCCATTTTGGTTCGGTGACCTCTCGTTGACCTCTCGTTGACCTCTCGTGGTGTTGTGAAGGCGTCGAAACGCAGATAAATCCTTATATAAATAGTCTACACGCAGATCGAGGCACAATTTTTGGTGCCGTTTTTCCTTATATGAGAGTCTACCCGCCCCTTTTTGTTCCGGTCGTGGTGGTGGTGGTGGTGGTGGTGACCTCCCGGTGACCTCCCGGTGACCTCCCGGTGACCTCTCGTGGTGACCTCCCGCTGCGGTGGTGTTGTGAAGGGGTGGTGAAGGGGTGGTGAAGGGGCGGCGGTGGTATCATAACTTTAATATTCTTTGTACTTTCAATGGTTCCGTAACTTTCATAAATCTATTCTTTCTTTATACTCTCATTCAATAAAAACAGTGACAAGTTTATTTATTGTTTTTAAAAACTTCCTTTAGAATTAAAGGTAACAGCTTAGGCCGTTACACACGCTACACGCCAAATGCGAAACACAGCGTTAATTAAGCGAGAGATCAAAGAGTTCCAGGTAGGCGCGCAGCAAGGGGCCGCAAGATCAAAGAGTTCACGGTAGGCGCGAGGCGACCTCGCGCAGCGAGGGAGCCGCGTTTAACGTTAAGCGCGATCAAAGAATCCGCCTCCCGTATGAACATCAAAGAATCTGCCTCCCGTGGTGAAATATCCGTCGCCGGTAAGTGTTCATCAGGAGAATCATTTAACAGGGGAATTTTACGATACCGATGTTTTAATGTGAGACGCTTGGGAGTAATTAATATCTTTGCGCTGGTTCGTGTTCAAAGACCGTGTTTCGCTGTGAAAAGTTTTGATTAAATGTTGAGGGCCAGACTGGCCAGGGCTACGTTAATAACTTTTTATCATCTGAAGATTAGAATACCACTTATCAGGGGAATTTTAGTGGGTGGTTGTTTTAATGTGGGATGTTTAGGGGAAAATTAATATGGTTGTACTGGAGAGTACTTGATCGATCAAAGAGGTTAGAACTGTATATAAGTAGATCCAAGCAGCCAGGATTTTATTCTCACTCTCTGAAGCAGTTTCAACGAGTGTCTTGGCTGTAACGCAAGCAAGAGTGTGCTTGGCTGTACAAGTAATTTTTCTTTACAAATCGTAAGTAGAACCTTATTTCATAGATTCTATACTGTCATTTATTTTAATTTAACAAAATAATTTAAAATTAAATAAATTAAAACAACTCAAATAAAAATCAAACAAATATGCTCTTTTTATAATGTTTATTTTCACACTGAAACATAAATTTATTTCAATACATCAACGTGGACAATACATGTTACACATTCAAATGTTTATAATTGAACAATGATGATTTCAATAGTACAAATATGAATTCAAATCATCTGAAAAAAGTACACAAATAACAACATAGTCATGTATAAGTAATAAAAATTTCACTGTCCCACTGCAGCATTTATTAATTTTACTCGTCTCGGCTTCCTCGCTTTGTTGGAACTGTCTGTTTGAGCTAAATGGTTATCAAACACTGGTGAATACGAAGGTTGATTAGAGTTCAAAACACAGCCACCCTCCATTTTGACAAAGCCTTGATCAAAGACGGCGTAGGTAATTGGCGACTGAGTGGAAATTGAATCACTCGAGGCATACATATCTCTTGGTTCTTTCGGTTGCTCAACAAGAGGTGTAGTATAGTTGATGTTATCATAAGTTGCTAAAATGTCATCTCGCATATCAACTAGCGTGATAAATTCATCTCTCGAGAGTGTTATTCCAGTTCTGGTAGGAAACTTAAGAAGACTCTCACCACGATATGACCTTATGTTTATCAATGGTCTGTTATGAAAAGCAGAAACTGAGACTGCCTTAACACCATCTTTGGACAGTGGAATTATATTCTCATTTCTACGAGACATGAAAATACGTTGATCACATACATCAAATGAAGCTGGCATATTAATGCTAGCCGATTCCATGTTTGAATCACACGACTTGGTAGCAGGGCTCTGACTTTCTGTATGTAGTAGAACTGAGAACGGCTGACTTTTATACCCTGTAACAAGTGGGGCGTGGCCAGCCTAATTATAGTAACCAATGGAATACGTTCTATTTATAGTAACTGATGCAATACGTCATCGGACGTGTTGAGACATGTTCAGAGAGCCGCCATCTTTGATGAGTCATGGGAAGTTTGTTCCACTCAGTCGATGGATCCAGGGCGTCATCAACCGATAAATGATACGGTCGTTAATATGTTGTTTCGTTGAAAATGGCATGAGAATTCTGTTAATGCTCGCACCACGACACTTTAAAATTATATAATAAACACAATATAGACCACACGTGTTGCTAAACAAGTCTTGTAACACTCGTGAGTTGTAGACGAATGGAACACGTGAATTCCTCTCGATAAAGTTTAAAATATCAATGTGCCTGGGAGGTAAACCGTAGGAATCAAAATACTCTATTTGGCCGAGGCCATTGTAAAAGATGGCCACCCAGTGTTCACCAGGTTTGTGGGCAGGGTCGGTGTTTACGACAAAGGCTGCAGTCTTGGTTTGATCGATGAGGGGTGGTAAGTGGTTTCGTGGGATGACACTAACAAGGGCGCAACCTCGAACAAAAACATCGGACATCAAGAGACTGTAAATATCCCCCGTGTTCATTTTCTCAAATAGCGTAGTCTGTTAGAACCTGTCTTGTCTTGGACACTTCCAGTACTGAATCCAACTCGGCGTAGACAATAACTTGTAGGGGAGTTGTCGTGGGAGCGGCGAATTTGAGCTCTATCGACAAGGGTCCACTCGTGGCTAGCTCAAACTGGGTTCCATCTAGCAGACTGGGTGAGAGGTCAAAACCAAATAGACAAAAGCCATCCTTGAACTGATGATAATCAATACCATTGCCAGCATCTCTACCAATCAAACACATGGCCAAATTTGTACCAAAAAAGGCTCGCGCATAGTGATTGTTTTCAAAATCCATAGCTAGGGGCTTTCCGGATACACATCTCCCGTCAACCATCAGGTTCATATAAGTCAAACCAAAGTGTTGAAAATTGAATGGGTTAATGTTATAAACTCCATTAAACCCACCGGCGGTAATCAGACCTATCACTATACGTGTTGGCGTTTGAGATAGGAATAAATTGTCTTGGTTGTGGGAATACATCCCACGAGCAATGGCAAATGTTTTCAGGGTAACCCGCTTGATTGGGTACCGTGCATTCCCACTTAAAAGCGCTTTTTCGTGGGCCAGAGAAATTGCTGGGTTTAGCTTGGCTTTCCTGACCACGAGGGCAGCATAAGTGATTACACTCTTATAACCCACAGACTTATCCTGAGCCATGATGTTGAACACGTCCTTAGAGGGTGTGAGTTTAATCTTTACATCCACTCTGTTTAACATGTAACGGTCCTGCACAAAGAGATCAGAGTGCAAACGACCCATCATTTCAACCTCTTTACTATCCGAAGTCAAAGCACGTCGTATTTTAAATCCCTCGTTAGCCTGCATATCATCGTGGTGGCCTGCTGTATCTTTGTAGAACAGAGCAGCCGTCAAGTGCCCCGTTTTCGCATCCTCCCCATAGTTTAGTAAAGTCTCGAACACTGCTCTAAATGGATAGGTATTCTCAGATGGTGTAATCAATGTATCATTCAGAGAAACATCGACTTGCGAGAATAGACTGTGAAGATAATTGTTGACTGGACCTACCTCGGCATCCAATGGTAAGCTTTCACCATTGGGGAGGGTGATCCTGGCCCGCAGATGTAAAAACGTGTTGAAAAGATCTAGATACTCTTCAGTGTTTCCAGAAATGAAAAACTCTATGGGAGCCCCATGTGCTAACGAGGCAAGAGGTCGAATTTCAGTAAATTGGCCCGAGTCTACAGCAGTCTGAGTTGGTGGAACGCTAAATAAATCCAAACCAGAATGAAGACATTCACATGACTTGGGGTGAATGAGAGACATCATTAATCAAATATATCTTTTGGTACCGACAGTTTAGTTCGCCTCTTGGTTGCAGAATGAAGGGGGAACAGTCTAGCTGATGGTTTATTCTCTTCGTAACGGGTTGGCCAGGTGGGGCTGCCTTCCCGACTCGCTTTCTGATTCGTCGTCGTAAACCACTTCCTGATTGGTTGTTACCCGTCAGGTGGTGTACGGCCCCGTCTAATAACCGCATGCCGGCCTCCTTAGCTCGTGATTTGAAAGCATCGCCGATATTTCTGCCAGCTAATGCGTCCTGCGCGACCTGCAGACCGGTCCCCACGCCTTCTCTGAGTAAGGCTTTACCCCCTGTTTTTAACCAGGGTAAAATAGCCCTCCCGATTCCACCAAAGAAACTACCGATTCCTCGTCCTCGTTGATTTCGACCTCCTATAAACACTGGCATCCCATCACCCGCCTGACAGCAATAAAAGTCTTCGTATAACCTGGCATTGCGGTGAAAGGGTGTATGTCTCACCATTATACCAGCTCGAGATGTTTCTTCACTCGAAAGTGTACCGTTAGCACCGACGTCCCACTGGTGAATGGAATGGTTTTTCCATGTTCGTTGGCTAAAAGGATTTCCACGGTATCGAAGGAAAATCTACTCAGGGGCAGGTAGTGAGGCTTATCGTAGATCTGAAACACCGAGGTGTGATTTCTATTGAGAACAGGCACGCTCCTGAGGAGAGGTACCATCACATCCCCGACGGGTCTGGGTGAAACCAGATCGCAGTAGACGTAGACATTTTTTGCAACACTTTCCAAGTCCATTTCACCCACGCTGAAGATATCGGGAGCCGTGTCTGCTATTGAGGTCGTGGGGAAGGCTAACATGTTTTTCAAAGTGTCGCTTATGGTAACACTGACTCCTTTTTCGTAAAGTTTCAAGATGGCTTTATTCACCTCTTTTGCGTAAATGAATCTCATTTTTTTCCCTTTCACATCCCCGTTCGACTCATCCTCCGCTTTTATGATCGACGCATTCAACGCGCCGATGAACGCATCGGGTTTCGTGTATAACCCAGGCTCCAATGTCACGTTGAAATAAAATCTAGCGTCGCAAATATCGTCGTTAGCGAGAGATTCGTATCGAATCCAGACATCACCCTCTATTACATTGAAATAATTTAGCGGAAACTGTATCTCGACCAGCGCAATCTCATATTGTGTTGTAATATCAATGGTCTGAGGAAGCTTGACGAAAAAGTGGCCGGGGTTATTTTCCTTAAAAATATCCATAGAAGCATTGCTGGGTAACGTGACATAAAAACTCATTTTCCTCTATTCACCTTTTCGTCTCCAACTTTGGATTCGGGAGCATGTAACCTAAACAACTGCTCAGTAGGGCGATCCACAGTTTTCCGTCCTTCGCGTCTGGCTTTTCAGTGGACAGATTGAACAGCGAGACCGCGACAACGGCATATATAACAAGCATTTGACACATAAAGACAATCTCTAAACGGGGGAATAGTTTCCCAAATACTGGCCAGAGCGAGGTTCTCTCCCCGCCAGAGCTCAGGGTTCGCAAAACAGGATCTTCAAACGATTCACCTTCTTCCACCATCTCTAGTTTTTGTATCTGACAATGTCCTTGGTCGGTATCCAACTGTTGAATGAGGAATCATAACCAAACCACTTGACTAAACTCTCTTTTCGTCCCAATGACGTGCGACGTTGGGTTATAACCCTCTCGACCCTGTACTCATTCTTGTCTCCAACCTTTTGAATTTCTTGGGTGTAAAATGACCCCTCTATTTCATCACCCTTATCATCTTTTAGCACATATGTAACGGGTTTTGTTTCAGTTACTCGACTGATGGTAAAGAGTTCCTCCGTCCAAGCTGGGGCATAACCCTTTTTAAAATTAGCTCTGCCCAGGACCATTCTAACTCGATCACCAGCCTTATACAGGGGTCTTTCAAATTTCAAGTTGTGTTTGTTATACAACGTGTTCCACACTTGTTCTTGATTGTCTCTGCTAACGTCGACCGGTGCCATTTTTATACTTCTGTGGTACGAATGATTATAACTTCGAAGTAGGGCGGGTAGCACATGTACATAACAAAGTCGATTGGATTTCGTAAAATATCGCCACATCCTTTGTTTCAGAGTCCTGTTAAAACGTTCCACAACAGCAGCCTTAATATCTTCATTCTGGGTGGTGAAAAAGTGAATATTGTTGTCTTCGAGAAATTTCTGAAATGTTTTGTTCAGAAACTCTGACCCCTTGTCGGTTTGAAGACTCGCAGGTTTCCCATCGATAAATATTTTACCAACAGCCTCCACTAATGATTTCCCCGTTTTTGTTCGTATTGGGACGGCCCACGCTAATTTACTGAAAACATCCACACAAGAAACCAAATAGGAGTACCCATCATTGTGTTTTTTCAAATGTCTTAAATCGATTAAGTCTGCTTGGTATTGTTGTTTGGGTCCACTCGTTATAATCGGACGCCGTTCAAATTTATGTCGAATCGGTTTATGAAGGGTATAGGTATCCTGGTGACTCAACCAACGATTGATCTCTTTAATTCCTACTTTGGTGTTACGTTGCAAGGCTCTTGCACCACTATACGACCCTGGTTGATTAGGGTCAAAGTAATAATGTCTCAATACTTTGACCACCTTTCCCATTTTGGTGTTGGGATTTTGGACTTTTTTCTTTTGGACCTCAATTTATACGAGGTTAGCCGTGAAGTGTTTTCATTACTTGTCTTTGGGGTTTCGGGTACCTTGGCTTGTTCTGGTTGCACATCGACTGGTGGTGGCGAAGGTGGAGGAGAAGGTATTCTTTCTGTTGACGAGTTATGTTGAATGAGATCGACTGATCCCAAAGGACGTCGTTTATACTGCTCCATTCTAGTTAAATACTGTTGCAAAGTACGTTGGTACACTCTGGCCTTATCAGCAGGGGCTAAATCGTTACGGTCTAAGATACGTTGCATTTCATCGTCTAAATCTCTCAAGTTATCATTGATCGCCTCGGGTGGTGTATACGTGGAAGTCTGTTTCAAACCCTCTAATAACCGAGGATCCATCAAAATCATTTTCTTGGCCATGATTACAGACCTAATACACCACCTAGAACACTTAATATAGGCTTGATCAAAGCACCTATGAATCCACCAGTTTGTAGAATTGCTTTCCTCTGCGTAAGATTCGGTTTCTTTTTAGTGAGGAATCTCAGCTTGTTCTTGTGTCGACGTAGCTCGCACTTCTGATGCTTAGTGAGTCTAACATTACCTTTTAATATGTTATGACAACACTCACATAAAAAGCGAATGAGTTCTGGAGAGGCCGTTTTCAATATGGCTCTTAAACCACTCGGCGTGGCTGAGCGCAGACATTTCAACATTTCACCGTGTCGTCTAAGTGAAGCTTCCATTCTATTACTTTGGAACGTAGACGATTTGTCTCGCCCCTGGAAATATCTTTGTTCTCAGCCTCAGATGATCCGGTGTTTCCTGTCGAAGGTCTACCAGCAAATAACAGTGGGGAGACGCTGTCGCGTCCTTAAAACTCTCTTGGAGGTACGCCACTTGACCAGGGTACATTTGCTTAGCCAGATTTGTAATTTGACTTCCGTCTCTTGGATTCTTGAAAAGGACTATATAATGAGTATTGAGGCTTATAGTTCGATGTTCCTTATTTTTTCCAAATAGATTTTGAACAATGTAGATCACGCTCATATCTCTGTGATGACTACCTTTGGTGAATAATTTTGTCACCCTCTCATCTGTTTCTGACATCAAGTCATCGAGGATGATGAGTCTTCTCTTCTTACCCCCTTCCAAGTTATCGATATCTGGTAGACCCTCGATAAATCTCACTTTCTCCATAGTCTCGTATATTGGTTGCCATTCCCCGTAACACCATATAACTTCCTCGGGTACGGGGACAACTAGCTCTTGTAGATTCTGTAGAAACTTTTGAACAAATACAGTTTTTCCACAACCGGTGGGACCAGCAATAAGAGCAGTGAAGGGGTGTTTCCACCGAGGGTCCATCGTCACTAATGACACTTTGATTGAGTATTATCACATTTAAAGTATTTTTATCATGTATTACATGTTCTGTCCCATTCCAAATATTTGTGATGTGGTTTTCTTATATTACAGATTCCCATAAAATGGCATCTATCAGACCTTACATCCTATTTGACAAGGTGTTGTGCATTCTACAGTATCAACCATATGACTATTGTAAAGGGTGTCAGGTGAAAGATGACAACACGTTACCTCACTCGTGTCTTCTAGAGTTTGAGGAACGCCTTAGCGCGCAAATAAATGATATTTTATATCATGAGTTCACGAAAGAGGATGTAGTCTTCTTGTGTGGGGAACATTTAGCCCAACGAATAAAGGAATACATTAATTGGGAAGGAGCTGACTCTGCACCACCCTCCCCTGTCAGTTCAACTAACTCACCACCCGCATTACTTGACCCCACCACTGAACCCGGGCCACTACATATAACGCGGAGGATGATGAAATTTTACCGCCACCACCCCTATTTGCCGACCCCACCGATGAACCAGAGTCGACGGCCTGTCAACCAGGAAATGAGGTCAGTATTCACCCACTTCTCTGATTGGTTAATCTAGCTGTCAGTCATTTCTTTGCCCCGCCTCCTATACTAATACTCTTCTCTGATTGGTTAATCCAGATATCAGTCGATGTTTTCATAGTCACTCGCTGATTGGTTAAAATCTTGTACCAGGATATATTTAAACTAGTCTCATGTGAGAATTTGTGTCATAAGTTTGGTTGCTTCAAGGAAAGTTACTGTTCATTCTAGCGGATTGAGATTCTATTTTACACAGTAAGTTGGATTGTTTTCACTTAAAGTATGTTAAGTGTTATCGATAATAGGTTATATTCAGTGTAGATGATTGAGACTATATTTTGCGTTATAAGTTGGATTGTTTTCTATTAAGGTATGTTAGGTGTTATCGATAATAGGTTATATTCAGTGTAGAAGATGGAGACTATATTTTACGTTATAAGTTGGATTGTTTTCTATTAAAGTATGTTAACGCTTAGCGATAATAGGTTATTCAAGGTGTTTAATATAGGTATGCTAAGGTCGGTACACACATATACACAACATCGGAACTCACTCTCGTATTTCTACATCAAGCGTCAGGTCCATTCTGACAACGTGACCACCTCCCCTTTATCCATTTAACACTATCATTTATTACTGCTTGTAAATAAACTACTTTGTTTTCTATGTATTAAATATGTGTATAATGTACATTAGTTAAAGAATACATTTTTGTCTAAACCATGTGTTATCTATTGTTCAATATATACGAATAAAACAATAAATAAATATCAGGTCCATTCTGACAACGTGACCACCTCCCCTTTACTCATTTAACACTATCATGTATTACTGATTGTAAATAAACTACTTTGTTTTCTATGTATTAAATATGTGTATAATGTACATTAGTTATAGAATACATTTTTGTCAAAACCATGTGTTATCGATTGTTCAATATATAGGAATAAAACAATAAATAAATAAATAAACTTGTCACTGTTTTTTATTGAATGAGAGTATAAAGAAAGAATAGATTTATGAAAGTTACGGAACCATTGAAAGTACAAAGAATATGAAAGTTATGATTCCACCGCCGCCCCTTCACCACCCCTTCACAACACCACCGCAGCGGGAGGTCACCACGAGAGGTCACCGGGAGGTCACCGGGAGGTCACCACCACCACCACGACCGGAACAAAAAGGGGCGGGTAGACTCTCATATAAGAAAAAATGAAGACTCTCATATAAGGAAAAACGGCACCAAAAAATGTGCCTCGATGTACGGGTAGACTATTTATATAAGGATTTAGGTGCCTTCAAAGGCACTTTTATCCGTCCTAATTGACATACTATACTACTCACCTACCTACAACCCCATATTCTGAGAGCTTCTTACACATTCTCACCTGCCACCTACCCACAACCCCATATTCTGAGAGCTCCTTATACATTCTCACCTGCCACCTACATACAACCCCATATTCTGAGAGCTCCTTACACATTCTCACCTGCCACCTACCCACAACCCCATATTCTGAGAGCTCCTTACACATTCTCACCTGCCACCTACCCACAACCCCATATTCTGAGAGCTCCTTACACATTCTCACCTGCCACCTACCCACAACCCCATATTCTGAGAGCTCCTTACACATTCTCACCTGCCACCTACCTACAACCCCATATTCTGAGAGCTTCTTCACCTGCCACCTACCCACAACCCCATATTCTGAGAGCTTCTTCACCTGCCACCTACCCACAATCCCATATTCTGAGAGCTTCTTCACCTGCCACCTACCTACAACCCCATATTCTGAGAGCTTCTTCACCTGCCACCTACCCACAACCCCATATTCTGAGAGCTTCTTCACCTGCCACCTACCTACAACCCCATATTCTGAGAGCTTCTTCACCTGCCACCTACCCACAACCCATATTCTGAGAGCCCCTTACACATTCTCACCTGACACCTACCCACAACCCCATATTCTGAGAGCTACTTCACCTGCCACCTACCCACAAGCCCATATTCTGAGAGCCCCTTACACATTCTCACCTGACACCTACCCACAACCCCATATTCTGAGAGCTCCTTACACATTCTTACCTGCCACCTACCCACAACCCCATATTCTGAGAGCCCCTTACACATTCTCACCTGCCACCTACCCACAACCCCATATTCTGAGAGCCCTTTACACATTCTCAGCTGACACCTACCCACAACCCCATATTCTGAGAGCCCTTTACACATTCTCAGCTGACACCTACCCACAACCCCATATTCTGAGAGCCCTTTACACATTCTCAGCTGACACCTACCCACAACCCCATATTCTGAGAGCCCCTCACACATTCTCACCTGACACCTACCCACAACCCCATATTCTGAGAGCCCCTCACACATTCTCAGCTGACAATTTTTATTGTCACTCTTTTTTCTTATCGTGGCTTTACAGCAGCTCCTCATTGTTATGCTTCCCCCTCCCACCAGACCGTGGCTACTTTACCCGCACTGCTTGGGCAGTTGAAAGATATAAGCACTAAAAACATGCTCCCCTCATGTTTTCTTCTTAATTCTTCTCCTTCTTTCCTTCATTTGCCTTTAAACGTCGAGGGGAGATATAATTTGCGGTCTTTTGTTCTTCTGTTCGCTTCTGCTGTTATGTTTCCTAGTGCTTTTAATATTCCATCGACCCATCTTTTTCGTGGTGGACACTTGGGTCTGGTGTTCTCGCAACGCTTATTGAAAGCTCGTTGTGTTGTGTTTTGATCACTCTGTCTTGTCAAGTGGCCAATTCATTTTGTCTGTTGTTTCTTTATATATTCTATGGCGGGAGCTACTGCTTAAGCGCGTGGAAGGAACCATTTTACGTACACACTTGGTTGAAATCTCAGATTGTCTTGAGTAATTTTTCGTTTAATATTTACTTCATCCATATCTTAGTAGGTTTTATGTTGAGTCTTTTATTGCTCACATTTATGTGTTACTGATATTTTAGTTGTTTCATTCATTTGTCATTTTTCAGAAATACAAAATGCATATGCCGTTTCTGTGTTATGTTTAATGCTATGTAGAGCCAGTCTTAACATATGGATGTGAATCATAGACAATAGGGCAACAGACAAGGAAATCACTGGAGGCTGTAGAAATGTGGTTTTACAGAAGAATGTTGATAATACTACGGACAGGGAAGAACTATAATGAAAACGTTCTGAAAGATACCAAAGCAAAAAGAGATCTAATTTTTAATATTGGGAAGAAATAATCATCATTTTTTGGCCATGCAATGAGAAGAGTTTTTGTTGACGGATTGCCACGAGTTGATGCGGGTAGGTTGCCCTTTGACTCATAAGATGTGGTTGGTCGTAATGGCTTTCTTGATATTCTCGGCTCTTACTGGAGAGGTTGGAGTTCGTCTATCCCTGGCTATGCTGGGAAATTACTAGTCCAGCCCAGAGGTACTGCAATACTGAGTCTTCTATATTACAACATGTAACACTACAGGAACACGGCGATCCTAGCTTCTGTTAGCCAGTCTGTTTTGACGCAGACTGTTACCAGAGGAGACCACGAGGAGGTAGAACTGCTAGGTCTTGGTCAGTGATGGTGTGCCGACCCTGTTATTGCGACCGCAGGTCGCAATCGCTTCTGCTCCCCCGCAATGAGAAGAGAACAGCTGGAATATATTGTGATAACTGGGAAAATTGAGAGACGAAGAGATAGAGGGAAACAAAAAGAAAAGATACCAGACAGCTTAAGAGAATGGCTTGGCAGAAGGTCAACAGCAGGAATGATAAATAACTATCGAGATCGAGAGTTGTGGAGAGACATGATCACCTGCGCCAGTAGGCGTTGTACTTGATGATGATGATAATGACGATGATGCCTCGTTCAAGTTTACCAAAAGACGCTATAACTGAAATTACGAACAAAGTGTGTAGCTACTTCACGCCAGAAAGTCTCTCATTTGTCAACCTTTTAAAAATGAATATTTCATCTCCGGAAACTCTCATATGTGTCAATCTTTCATAATTTGCTATTACAAACATTTGCTACTAAGATATCGTAACATAGTCTTTACGTTTTGTATCGCGTGTCTGAAATTGGAAACACTCCTATAAAATATATTTTGTTAAAGAATTAGAGAAACGTACTAGATTCAAGAGTGCTCCACCCAATAAACGTGGCTAAAATTACAAGATTGGAACTAAAATACCCCTTCGAGATGGGAAAAAACAGCCGTGTACCCTTCGTCCATTTAGAGAGAACTTTATATTAGCACCTTTAAGATTATACATAATTTCGGTTGTCATGTTTGCTTTTCGTGACGTGTGCTTATTAAGGCAGGAATAGGGAGTAACTTTTTATAGGATACTAAAATAGGTACCAAGGTAGCGGCGGGTATTCGAAGGAGGTATCGGAGGCCATGATTTATCAGAGAACACATACGACAATCACGTTCCAGCTCGTGTACACCCAGCTAAAGTATTCCATAGTCTTCCATGACATAGCTCAAGTAGTTCGAGCCGTCACTAGTAGATGGGCTGCAATGTCCGCAGAGATCAAACCTACTACAACCGTACATCTTTTGACCTTGCAGTGTATATGACAACAAGGTATGTCATTTCAGCAATCACATTTCTGGTTATCATAGAAACAGTGATGATTCAACTAATAAGTAGACATTTTCTCTCTTTATCACAACATATAGAAGTATAGCAGGGAGAAAGCTAGTTTTAGTAGTACCTCATTGAATCAAGGCGCTGCTTCTATATATAACAAACTTGAACAAAACTGGAAGAGATGTTAATTAACAGAAAAATTATGTGTTTATTGTATAATTGGAGTGCAAATAACTAACATATAATAAATGCAATTATGATAATTTAGGTCAGTTATTGAAGGAACTATTTTACATAGTGTAAATTGTAGTAATGTTTTGGTCGCAAATTATCAGGTCAACCAAAAAGTACGATCTTACGTCCTGGCCTTTTCAAGTTTCAGTTTAGCTCAGTGGTTAGTGAGCTCGGCTACAAAGGACATTTTCGGGTTCGATCCTGTGCAACGGCTTCCGGGTTCACCCATCCTTATATCTATCGATTGAGCTTTCGAGCCGTGACTGGTCCATAGGGCAAAACTCTCTTCTTCTACCTTTTAGCTCCCAGTGGAGCATAGGTCTTCAACAAACACTTTCCAAGTCGTTCTGTTTTTTGCAATTCTTTTAAGATCATTCCATGTCTTCCCCATCATCTTCATCTCTGCTTCAATCTGTCTTCTCCAAGAATTCCTTGGTCTTCCTCTTTGTCTTTTCCCCTGGGGATTCCAAAAAAAGGGCCTGTTGTGTAATACTCTCAGTTGGTTTCCGTAGTGTGTGTCCTATCCATCGCCATCGTCTTCGCTGTATTTCTTTATCCACTGGTATTTGACCGGTACATTTCCATAATTCCACGTTTGTGACTTTGTCCTGCCATTTCCATCCCTTTATTCTGCGCAAGCATCCATTAATGAAAGTCTGTACCTTCGTGATTGTCAATTTTGTTATTCTCCATGTTTCACAGCCATATAATAGAACCGTCTTAACATTGGAGTTGAAAATTTGTATTTTTGTATTTAGCCTAATTTCTTTGGATTTCCATATGTTTCCCAGTGCAATGAAAGCTCCTCTTGCTTTTGATATCCTTATTTTGGTATCGTTTTCTGTTCCTCCCTCTTTATCTATATTACTGCCCAGATATATATAAGATTGTACGTCTAGCAGAGGTATTTCTCCTAGTTTTATTTGGTTATTGCCAACTGCATTACTTCTCATAATGTTGGTCTTATCTCTATTAATCTTTAGTCCCAGCTGTTGTGATCTCTCATCTAATATACTCATTTTATCTTGCATTTGTTGGTGGCTGTGTGATAGGAGACCTATGTCATCAGCAAAGTCTAAATCATCAAGTTGTTTGGTCAGTGACCACTGGATCCCATTTCTGTTGTTTTGAGTTATTTTCATAATCCAATCTATGGCCAGTAGAAAGAGAAATGGAGACAGAAGGCATCCTTGCCTTACTCCTGTTCTTATTTCAAATGCTTCTGTAAGCTGTCCTTCATGCACCACACTACATTTTGTTCCTTCATACATTGTTTTTATCAGGTTAATAAACTTTATGGGGATTCCATAATGACTCAGCAACTTCCAAAGCATTCTTCTGTCTAAACTATCAAATGCCTTTTCGTAATCTATGAATCCAATATAAAGTGGGGATTTTAGTTCTAAACTTTGTTCAACTATTATACGTAGAGTAGTTATTTGATCAGCACATGATCTGTTCTTCCTAAAACCTGCTTGTTCATCTCTCAAGTGTTTCTCTATAGCCTCTTTTAGTCTCTCCAGAATGATTCTGCCTAATATTTTTCCTGGCACTGATAGTAGCATAATTCCCCTATAATTTGTGCACTCCTGTAAACTTCCTTTCTTTGGTAGTTTGATCATATAACCTTCTCTCCAGTCTTTAGGTATTTCTTCCCTCTCCCAAATTTTATCCAATAGATTATGTAACATCTTGGTAGAGGTGATATCTGCTTTGATGGCTTCCGAAGGAATTTCATCTGGTCCTGTGGCTTTACCATCTTTTAACAGTTTGATGGCTTTCATTATTTCTTCTTTGCTTGGTTTTCCGCAGTTAACGTGTAATTCTTCTTCTGCTGGTAGTATATCTGGAGGATTATTTGAGCCAGGTCTGTTCAAAAGTTCTTCAAAGTGCTCCTTCCATCTCTCCATTTGTTCCTTTATATTACTAAGCAGATTTCCTTTCTTATCTTTGATAAAGGCGTTGATCTGTTTGTATTTTCCACCTAATTTCTTTGTGCTGTTGTACAGTTCTTTCATATTCCCTTTATTTGCTGCTTCTTCTGCCTCTTTAGCTAATTCATCTATATATTTCCTCTTATCCCTTTTAATGCATCTTCTCACTTCTTTATTCACCTCTGTGTAAGCTTCCTGGGTCTTGGCTTTATTACTTCTTGTTTTGCTTTTATTTATGTCTGCTTTCTTGTTCTTTCTTTCTTTAATTTATCCAGGGTCTCTGCTGTCATCCATGCCTTATTCTGGCGTTCTCTTTTCCCCAGTGTTTCTTCGCATGTCTCTTTCCATATATTTTTTACCTGTTTCCAATGATCTTCTATATTTATAGTATTTTCTAGTTGTTGGAGGACTTGGTATTTGTTTGATATTGTGACTGCGAATTTATCTTTAATTCCTTGTTCTTTAAGAAACCCTACATTGAAATACGTTCTGCCCTTATTCAGCTTTCGAGCCGTGACTGGTCCATAGGGCATAAACTCAACCTTAAATGTGTGCCGATTTTTTTTCTGTTACAGTAAAGCGGCACGGCTGTAATACCAACAACATTGCTCCAAAAATCACGCGCTGAAGGTCTACGAAAATTATGATGATTAACTCCATCTTTGCTATAAGGTACTTGGCATAGCCGGGCTCTTTAATCTTCAAGTTTTGAACTACCAGTCCACCGCTGCACGAGAACGCTGTTTGTTGTTGTTGTTGTTTTTGTTATTATTGTATAGACCAAACGTAACGCTGATCGCGTTATAAAAGAACATGTTTCGTAAGTTCAGATTCGTACACTAGCCCCAAGTTTCTAAGTTCAGATTCGTACACTAGCCCCATGTTTCGTAAATTCAGATTCGTACACTAGCCCCATGTTTCGTAAGTTCAGATTCGTACACTAGCCCCATGTTTCTAAGTTCAGATTCGTACACTAGCCCCCCCAAGTTCCGTAAGTTCAGATTCGTACACTAGCCCCAAGTTCCGTAAGTTCAGATTCGTACACTAGCCCCAAGTTCCGTAAATTCAGATTCGTACACTAGCCCCATGTTTCGTAAGTTTAGATTCGTACACTAGCCCCATGTTTCTAAGTTCAGATTCGTACACTAGCCCCATGTTCCGTAAGTTCAGATTCGTACACTAGCCCCATGTTTCTAAGTTCAGATTCGTACACTAGCCCCATGTTTCTAAGTTCAGATTCGTACACTAGCCCCATGTTTCTAAGTTCAGATTCGTACACTAGCCCCATGTTCCGTAAGTTCAGATTCGTACACTAGCCCCATGTTTCTAAGTTCAGATTCGTACACTAGCCCCATGTTTCTAAGTTCAGATTCGTACACTAGCCCCATGTTCCGTAAGTTCAGATTCGTACACTAGCCCCATGTTCCGTAAGTTCAGATTCGTACACTAGCCCCAAGTTCCGTAAGTTCAGATTCGTACACTAGCCCCATGTTCCGTAAGTTCAGATTCGTACACTAGCCCCATGTTTCTAAGTTCAGATTCGTACACTAGCCCCATGTTTCTAAGTTCCGATTCGTACACTAGCCCCATGTTTCTAAGTTCAGATTCGTACACTAGCCCCATGTTTCTAAGTTCAGATTCGTACACTAGCCCCATGTTTCTAAGTTCAGATTCGTACACTAGCCCCATGTTTCTAAGTTCAGATTCGTACACTAGCCCCATGTTCCGTAAGTTCAGATTCGTACACTAGCCCCATGTTTCTAAGTTCAGATTCGTACACTAGCCCCATGTTTCTAAGTTCAGATTCGTACACTAGCCCATGTTCCGTAAGTTCAGATTCGTACACTAGCCCCATGTTCCCTTACTCCCTCCGTCGAAGCGTGACGATGTCAATTCTTTCGTCCATTTCTAAACTCCAACGATGCAGCAAGACTGTCACTCCTAGCACGACATACACGTCTCCAAAAACTACCTCTCCAATATCAACGACAAAGCCTGCCCTCAAACACAAATTACGAGGCAGCAGGAAGACACCAGACACCCATAAAGACACGTGGCAGTGTTTCCCCCTGAATTAACCCCCTGTATAATCTATACCTCAAGCCAACGCCCATTCCATGCGGTCTCATTTATGTCTACATTCCGGGTGCAATCAGCAGTGGGTTACCACATTCGACATACATCTTTCATGCGTTCAATAGTTCAGACTTCCCTGGTCAATGGAATGTGAAAGTTAGTGTGCAGTAACTGGCAGTGGTGAATGGGGTTCGGGATTGGATCCTGAGAATAGGTGATTGGGTTGTTCAAAATGGGGAGAGTGTTTGAGATTAGTGAGCGAATGAAGAAAATAGAACAAGTGAAGAATGAACATATAAGATAAGATTTTTTTTTAATCCACAAAAGCGGTAATTTAAGAATTTATTGACGTATATTAGGGTGATCTCCTCTTAGTTGGCGTCACAACAAAACTATAGCGGTTCCCAATATGGTACAAATGACCTCTCATGTTCATCAATGTTTGTAACTAACGCATTTTATGTTTTTTGTGGGTTAGGGTTAGGGTTAGGAAGTTTAGAACCTTAAGCATAGACTCAGCCTTAATAGCAAACAGACCGAAGTAATGGCATCAATACAGAAAAAAGACATCACAGCAATGCAAAATAAAGACAAGTGGAACAATATTAAAACAAGTAAATGAATTTAAATATCTGGGAACAATGTTAACCTCAGATGGTAGATGTGCAAAGGAGGTGAGATGCAAAAAGGCTCAGGCAAACGCAGCTTTAAAAAAAATGAGGAAAATATTGTGCAATTCATTTTTAACACTAGAAACAAAAACAAGAGTTCTTAAATGTTCTGTAGAGCCAGTCTTAACATATGGCAGTGAATCATTGACAATAGGACAACAGATAAGAAAATCACTGGAGGCTGTAGAAATGTGGTTTTGAAGAAGATAATGGAGAATACCACGGACAGCTAAGAACTATAATGAAAACGTTCTTAAAAAGACAAAAGCAAAAATAGAACTAATTTCCAATATTAGGAAGAAAGAATCACAATTTTTTGGGCATGCAATGAAAAAGGAACAGCTGGGATATTTTGTGACAACTGCGAAAGTTGAGGGACGAAGAGGCAGAGGGAAGTAAAGAGAAAAGATGCCAGGCAGCTTAAGAGATTGACATGGCAGAAGGTAAAACACATAAACTATAAATAACTGTCGAGATCGAAAGTTGTGGAGAGACATGTTCACCTACGCCAGCAGGCACGGTAGTTGATGATGCTGATGATGATGATGATGACGCAGAGATGAGTAGACCTGAATCTCAGAGATAATCACGAATCCAATAACCTACGTGAGGAGACACGGTACTTGATGATGCTGATGATGATGATGGCGCAGAGATGAGTAGACCTGAATCTCAGAGATAATCACGAATCCAATAACCTACGTGAGAAGACACGGATACAAACTCAGAGACTAGTTTACTGGAACTCTGTTATCTCATTCTAATAAAACTCAACATCCCACACCACTGATACTAATAATTTAATAATCGTTGTTATAAATCTTAATATGAAGTAAGATAGCGGCAATTAAATTTTCAGTTACTTATAATGTCTGGGGATCGGGCAAGTGATACAAGTTTACGGAAACGCTTGCCGAACCATTTTGGTCTAAATAGGATCTAGATATGTACATAAATGCAAGCATAGGTGGTGATTAAACCTTTTAAATAGATTCTAGTGGTGTAAACGACTTGTTCATTCATATTAATATTAATACGCCATTCAATGTATGACGCCCTGTAAACGTCGCCGATGTACTTTCACATGAATATACTTTCAAGCGTTCTAATGTGCTGCCTTTATCGTGATCGCCATAATCTCCAGGCCGTAACGACTCTCTTCTTGACCCACTTAATGCGTGCTCCGCTGCAGTGGTTGAGGATGCGTCGTCAAGACGTGATCTTACCGTTACTCTGATGAGAAACCTTGGATGGTGGTTCCCTACCGTGTTTAACATGTACCCATCGTACACTTGACGTACTTCGCGTTGATCTGGAATTAGTCTGGATTGTAGAGTCTGATAACACTGACTCTCTTTCACCGCGTCACTCACACTTCGTTCTTCATCACAGCGTCAGACCACGACAAAGTGATAGTTGTTGATTTACTGCACACATAATTCTCTCCGGGAGTAAAAGTAAATTTGTTTGCACGTAACATGTCCAATGAGACAAATATATACAAGCCAACGGTGTACAATTCGTTCAGCTGTTCACACATTAATGTCCTGAATGCACATCTCTCTACTGCAGTCGTGCCTCAGTTCGTCTCACACACACAATCGGTCCAACACTGAATCACTCTAGTCTGGATCCTAATATTTACTCCCTATACTAACACAATGATCTGACTCGTCAATAAATTTGAGATCTACTTCTGCAACTAGTCTAACTCTTATAGACAGATTGGGAGCCGCGATAGCTTAGTGGTTAGTGAACTGAGCTACAAAGGACAAGAGGTAGGGTTCGATTCCAACCGACGGCTCCGGGTTCACCCAGCCTTTAATGGGTACCGGATTTTTTTCTAGGAAAGTAAAGCGGCACGGGCGTAATACCGACCACATTACCCCATAAATCATGTGCGGAAGGTCTGTAAAATGTATGGTCACTAACACCATTTTCCCCATACGCCACTTGGTGTGACGGGGTCACTTTACTTTACTTTATGCCATAATGCACTAGCTAGTTGTATTGTTTGTCCATTTATGTTTTGTTCCATTACGTCGATATCTGTTTTCTTCTCATTGTTTTTTTAAGCAATGACTTACTAGTTCCAAGATGATTATGTCATTTCGTAATGTCAGTTTGCTGATTGTTCACACAGTAAGCCCACCTTGGATACGTTGTGGTGACTAAGGTAATTTTGTAATACAAATGTAATGGACGTCATTTAAGTAACATAGTATGTTTTATTTGATTAATTTCTTTTATAAATAATACATAGAAAATGTAAATGATATCAGCTATGTTATATGACGTGTAGGAAGTCATAGTCGCTTTGTGCCATATCGTTTGCCGTAGGCGATCATGTCATTCCACAATCTTCTATCTACAGTGCATCGTATCAATTCTGTTGACTGTTTTCCATGCCATGACGCAAAGCTATCTAGTATTTTCTCTCTCTGTCCTCTGTGAAATCTCTTTCCCTGTATTTTGCCAGTTGTAACAAAGTATTCCAACTTTCCTCTTCTCATGATGTGCCCGGAAAATGTTGATTGTTTCTTTCTGATATTTGTGGCCTTTTTTGAAAATTTCCTCATTGGTCTTTTTTTTAGCTGTCTAGGGAACTTTCAACATTCTTTTGAGAAATCCCATCTCTGTGACCTCTGATCGTCTTTTCATTTGTTTGTCTACCATCCACAGTACATCGTATCAATTCAATTATGTAGTTGTCTATTTCCCATACCATAACACAAAGCTATTCTCTCTTTGTCGTCCGCTATCTCTCTTTCCCTGAAGAAAATATGGCAAGAAAATGACAAGAAAGTAAAGGTTTCCGCCATGCCCTGAGAGTCATTTGGCTAATTCTGTGTAGTGACCATGCTTTCCCAATGACCATGGTACATTTGTGGGTGATGTGGTAGATCCCACGTCAGACCAAATTAACTTCTCAGAGAAAAATCTCTGGTACCCACTTTTAGAGCCAGCGTTAACATCGCAGCTTTGCAGCTCTAAAATAAAAATTCAGTCATTTCTGGGAATTAAATAAGCAACTATCCAACCAGGGAGCAAGAGCAATAACCACTCAGCCACTGAGTATAGGGAATACGGTAAAAAGTAAAGTAAAGAGCCACATCACGCAAAATGGCGTATAGGGAATATGGTAAAAAATAAAGTAAAGAGCCACGTCACGTCAAGTGGCGTATAGGGAATATGGTGTTTAGTGACCATAACTTTTACAGACCTTCGGCACATGACTTTTGGGGTAATATGGCTGGTATTACGTCCATGCCGCTTTACATTCCCATTTTAAAAAATCCGGTGCCCATTTAAGACTGTGAACCCGGAAGCCGCCGATCAGGATCGAACGCGACCACATGTCCATTGTAGTCCAGTTCACTAACCATTGGAGCTATCGTGGCTCCCTTAGGGAATATGGTACTGATGTGTAAATTCATCAAGACTATGCTTTTATGAGCTAAGTGGTAAGCAACACGTTAAGTTGCGCTGGTTTTATAAAGACGGCATCTGCTACCAAACAAAGTATCCAACAATTTCAACGAGAACAAGGTGGTCATATGTTGGCCATGTGATGAGAAGAGACAACAAAAGAGTTATAGACCAGGCCCTGAAGTAGGAATCAGAGGGTTAAAGAAAAAATGAGGCCCACCTAGAGTAACACAAAATGAACAATGAGACGAGAGGCAACAACAGCAGGCAGCAACTCACGAAGCTAAATTATGCAACTTGCCCTGACCAGATCTGAGTGGTGAACCACAATGCAGTTACTGTGCAAAGTCTGTCAGTTGAAAATGATAGTCGAACACAAGAGTCTAGAACTTCTGTCATATGTGCCGTCTTCGACTCGAAAGACAATACACAGACATACAGACAGACAGACGGACAGACAGGCAGACAGACAGACATACAAATAGATATATAGATAGATAGATAGATAGATAGATAGATAGATAGATAGATAGATAGATAGATAGATAGATAGATAGATAGATAGATAGATAGATAGATTAGATAGATAGATAGATAGATAGATAGATAGATAGATAGATAGATAGATAGATAGATAGATAGATAGATAGATAGATAGATAGATAGATAGATAGATAGATAGATAGATAGATAGATAGATAGATAGATAGATAGATAGATAGATAGATAGATAGATAGATAGATAGATAGATAGATAGATAGATAGATAGATAGACTTGCAAACATGACTTACACCTAGAAATGTTATCAAAATCTCCAAACAATATTTTGACCTGCAAAACATGATCTAGACCTGCAAATATGATCTAGACCTGCAAATATGACCTAGACTTGCAAATATTATCTAGATCTGCAAATTTGATCTAGACCTGCAAATTTGACCTAGATCCGCAGAACGCGATACAGACTTGCAAATATGATCTAGGTGTGCACACATGATCAAGACTTGAAAATATGGTCTAAGTGTGTAAACATGTATCTACATTTGCAAATATGATCTGGGTGTGCAAACATGTATCTACATTTGCAAATATGATTTGGGTGTGTAAACATGTATCTACATTTGCAAATATGATCTAGGTGTGTAAACATGTATCTACATTTGCAAATATGATCTGGGTATGCAAACATGTATCTATTTGCAAATATGATCTGGGTGTGCAAACATGTATCTACATTTGCAAATATTATCTAGGTGCGTAAACATGTATCTATATTTGCAAATATGATCTGGGTGTGCAAACATGTATCTACATTTGCAAATATTATCTAGGTGCGTAAACATGTATCTACATTTGCAAATGTGATCTGGGTGTGCAAACATGTATCTACATTTGCAAATATGATCTAGGTGTGCAAACATGTATCTACATTTGCAAATATGATCTAGGTGTGTAAACATGTATTAACATTTGCAAATATGATCTGGGTATGCAAACATGTATCTACATTTCCAAATATGATCTGGGTGTGCCAACAAATATCTACATTTGCAAATAAGATCTAGGTGTGCAAACATGTATCTACATTTACAAATATGATCTGGGTGTGCAAACAAATATCTACATTTGCAAATAAGATCTAGGTGTGCAAACATGTATCTACATTTGCAAATAAGATCTAGGTGTGCAAACATGTATCTACATTTGCAAATAAGATCTAGGTGTGCAAACATGTATCTACATTTCCAAATATGATCTGGTTGTGCAAACAAATATCTACATTTGCAAATAAGATCTAGGTGTGCAAACATGTATCTACATTTGCAAATATGATCTAGGTGTGCAAACATGTATCTACATTTCCAAATAAGATCTAGGTGTGCAAACATGTATCTACATTTCCAGATAAGATCTAGGTCTGCAATGAAATATTTACTTTTGCAAATAGGATCTCGACCTACACAGAAAACTTTGGCTAGAAAAAAGTCACAACAGAAAACAAGTACGCATGTGAGTATGAGTGTAGTGGTCAGATTTCATGGATAATTAGTTTACAATTTGAGGTCATTAATTTTAGAGAGGACAGAGCAGAAGCTTAAAGGATATAAACTGGAAGAATAAATGACGGCAAAATGACTTTCAGAAAACTTGACAAAACATAGAAATCATAAGTAATACATAGGACAGACAGACACAGTGAAAGAGAGAGAGAGACAGACAGACAGACAGACAGACAGACAGATTGAGAAATAGACAAATAAACACATAGAAAGAAAAACAGATAGATGGATAGATAGACAGACAGACAGATAGACAGACAGACAGATAGACAGACATACAAACCAACAGTTTGAGAAATAGACAAATGGACAAATAGACCGATAGACAGGAAAACATATAGACAGACAGACAGACAGACAGATCGATAGATAGATAGATAGATAGATAGATAGATAGATAGATAGATAGATAGATAGATAGATAGATAGATAGATAGATAGATAGATAGATAGATAGATAGATAGATAGATAGATAGATAGATAGATAGATAGACAGACAGACAGTCAGACAGTCAGACAGACAGACAAACATATAGATAGATAGATAGATAGATAGATAGATAGATAGATAGATAGATAGATAGATAGATAGATAGATAGATAGATAGATAGATAGATAGATAGATAGATAGATAGATAGATAGATAGATAGATAGATAGATAGATAGATAGATAGATAGATAGATAGATAGATAGATAGATAGATAGATAGATAGATAGATAGATAGATAGATAGATAGATAGATAGATAGATAGATTTTATTTCTATAAATGTACTTCACATTCAACAAAATAAATCATAAAGCAGGTTGTTTGACAAATCAGTGATAAACTGTTATTGTTACCGAAAATCGACATCAGCCTGCCTCCACCCGTTTGTGAAGACGCCAAAGACTTTAAAATAGGAAGAAACAAAAAAAAAAACAGTTTCAATCAAGAAATAAAAACAAAGAACTTGATCACAGAATACGGCGAAGATAAACAAAATGTACCCACTTTTTTTTTCGTTTGTTTCAGTTTGGACATAAAGCGGCCACTGTCAAAGGTCTAAATCAGCGTCTGTGGTCCGCCACCCCCCCTCCCCCCCCCCCCCCCCCCAGTGGTTCCGCGGTGCCGTCAAAAGGGGGTCCTTGAAGGCTTGAAGATTTGTATATTTTATAGCTAAATGGATTCATTTCACGCTTTCATTAAACAGCTCCAATATATAAAACAAGGAGTCAGACAAGACTGCGTTATATAGCCGCATTTGTTTTCACTTTATAAAAAAGTAAGTAAAGTACCCCCGTCACGCCAAGTGGCGTATAGGGAAATATGGTGTTAGTGACACTATATTTTACAGACCTTCAGCACATGATTTTTTGGGTAATGTGGTCGGTATTACGCATAGCTGCTTTGCTGCTTTACTTTCCCAGAAAAAATCCGGTACCCATTTAAGGCTGGGTGAACCCGGAAGCCGTCGGTTGGGATCGAACCCTACCCCTTGTCCTTTGTAGTCCAGTTCACTAACCACTGAGCTATTGCGGCTCCCTATTTCACTTTATAGCAAAAAATATTATGAGATCAATAGTAGATATAAAGGAAATTGAAGTCAACGGTCAAAATAAAAAAAAATATTTGCGAATGACACCGTCTTAATAGCAGAGAAGAGAGAGAGAGAGAGAGAGAGAGAGAGAGAGAGAGAGAGAGAGAGAGAGAGAGAGAGAGAGAGAGAGAAAGTGAGAAAGTGAGAAAGAACGAACTACAAGAAATGATAGATATAATAGTAAAATAAAAGAACAAGAAAGGAATAGTAAGTCTGAATAGTAAGAAAACAGAAGTAATGGTTATATCGAAGAAATAATCATCACCATCAAGCAGCACAAATATAAACAGGACAAATCAGAAACAAGTGCAACGTTTCAAATACTTGGACACAATAATAACATCAGATGGAAGATGCACCACAGAAATAAAAAGCAAAATAGCTCAGGCCAAAATAGCTTTTCAGAAAATGAAAACGCCTTATGCGACAAATCTATGTCAACAGAAGTGAGAAAGAGAGTTCACCGGTACTATATAAAGCCAATTCTGACCTATGGAAGCGAATAATGGACAGTAGACAAACAAATGAAAAGACGATTAGAAACCACAGAAATGGGATTTCTCAGAAGAATGTTGAAAATTCCATGGACAGCTAAAAAGACCAACGAGGAAATTCTCAAAGAGGCCAACACAAAAAGGAAGTTCCACAGACACATTAAATAGAAACGACCAACATTTTTTTGACACTTCATGAGAAGATTATAGTTGGAATGCTTGGTTACAGCTGGAAAAAAAGTAAAGAAAAAGAAATCGCGGACGACAAAGAGAGAAAATACTGGATAGCTTAGTTTCATGGCATGGAAAACAGTTAACAACAGAACTGATACGATGCACTGTAGATAGAATATTGTCAAAGGACATGATCGCCTACGTCAACCAGTATGGCACATGATGATGATGAAATGGATTCTTATGAGAGTGACAACATTAAAATGAGACATTAATTATAGTTTGTCAAGTAAAAATGTTGACGCACTTATGGGTTGCAGATGAGTGCTCGGGGTCCACGACTACAAAATGTAGTAGACCCACCACCTTTATGGGGGTCTATGACTACAAAATGTAGTAGACCCACTATCTTAATGGGGGTCCAGGGCTACAAAATGTAGTAGACCCACTACCTTAATGGGGGTCTATGACTACAAAATGTAGTAGACCCACTATCTTAATGGGGGTCCAGGACTACAAAATGTAGTAGACCCACTATCTTAATGGGGGTCTATGACTACAAAATGTAGTAGACCCACTATCTTAATGGGGGTCCAGGGCTACAAAATGTAGTAGACCCACTACCTTAATGGGGGTCTATGACTACAAAATGTAGTAGACCCACTATCTTAATGGGGGTCCAGGACTACAAAATGTAGTAGACCCACTATCTTAATGGGGGTCCAGGACTACAAAATGTAGTAGACCCACTACCTTAATGGGGGTCCGCGACTACAAAATGTAGTAGACCCACTACCTTAATGGGGGTCCGCGTCTACAAAATGTAGTAGACCCACTATCTTAATGGGGGTCCAGGGCTACAAAATGTAGTAGACCCACTACCTTAATGGGGGTCCGCGACTACTAAATGTAGAAAACCCACCACCTTAATAGGGGTCCGCGGCTACAAAATGTAGTAGACCCATCAACTTAATGGGGGTCCGCGGTAAAGGAAAATTTGAGAATCGCTGCTCTAAATGTAAATTTCAATAAATCAAGAAAAAAAGAACAGTTCCTCGTCTTTAACGTGGCTCGTCACCTTTCCTTCGCAGGGTGCACCAAATCTGGCCTACATTGTTGATCTCAATATCCATTGTTTTTCGTCATGCCCTCATTAGTTTGCACTATTTCGCTTTCCCTCTGAAATCCACTGAATGACAGTTCTTGTGATTGTTTCTCGATATCTCCTGTCCACTTGCTTGGAGTCTCTGTGAGGCTGCGTTTTCTACCTGCCATCATTGCGTGATATTCCTTTTTGATTCACGTTTTGCGCAGTTTAAAACAGATTTGGTGATGTCTACTTAATTACAAATCCTAAAATAGGAACAATTAATTTACATGAAAAAAGGATTGCTCGGTTTGTGTGAAACATTTCACGCTTGTCGTTTCTTTTACATTCACACTTGTTTATCTCTGGCAAATTATTTCTTTCTTTCTGTCTTTCTTTCTGTCTTTCTCTCTTTCTTTCTTTCTTTCTCTTTTTATTTCGTATATTCATCACTTATTTAACTATGGCAACTACTTTCTTTGCTCACCGCCTTCCACGAGATATATATTCCATTTTGTCATCCGCCCTTAACAATAAATTAGTGCAGTTACATTATGCTGTAGGTTATAACTATCTGCGACTTGTGCGCCTCTTGGCCCGCTATATCCGACTTTAACACGGACTACCTGATTACTTACCTTCCAATTTCGATTGCTATTCCTTAAACTAGAATGGCTAGTCTGCATTTGTACCACCACGGCGTAGTTGGAGCAGCATCTTGATCAGTTTTAGTTCACTGATCTTCGTTCAAACTGCAACATTGAGACATCAGCTGTTTTAGCAATATGCCCCCTCAAACTTTTCGTCGCTTCTATAAAAGAAACATCTTTCCATAGCCATTGTCTTACGTATTTGTTTGCGATAACGTAAATATGTTTATTTATTTATTTCGTAAACAAACTAAATTGAATTTCAGATCGCCTTTATTCAAATCTGCACAGAAAATGTCCTTATCTGGAGAATACTCTGTAAAATAGTTACAGAATTCCCAGTAAACCACGGGGCTTTCCCACGCAAGTCTAAGCCCCGTCATTTCAAACCGGGTAAACCCGATCAAACAATTGGGAATTCCACTGGAATACAGATGTAGTTTCAAGGCGACAGAAAAAAGACAAGTGTGTCTTGCCTAGATCAGTTGGAAGTCGCAGCGTCTTTGAGTTCCAGACTTGAATTTGTAAAATAAGGATTGAGTATGCACGTTGGAAATCTTATAATACAACTAAGATTTTGTTGTCGTTTTCTTCACTGAGGTTTGCAAGTATTAAATGAAGGAAATACACACTAATTGTATATATGCAGTTGTGTTGGTATTTATATATACGCATTTCTGTTGCGTATGGAATCGTTGTTCTATCTGGACTTGTTTATGTAGATTTGGTGTTGAATGGGTAAAGTAAAGAAGATAAATCTAGAAAAGTAATCCAAACCCAGCGGCGGACGATGAGTTAGAAACTTGAGAATGATAAATATAAGGCTGAACTTTTAGCATGACCTTTGACCTGATCATTTGCAACATAAACATTGATACACTTTGGGTTACGTAATACAGTCCCTTCAATTATTGCCCTAAAGTAACATCGCTATAATTGCATTATAATATCTTAGTTATTTACATTATAAGTTATGAAAAGAAAATGGTTTGGCTATTAATAAAATTGCTTACAGTTTGTGTTGAGGTTTTTTGTTTATAAAGTCACAGTGCAGTGATTCCTACTGGAGTCTCTTCATATATTCTCCTTTCCATCGGCACTACTACTATACGTTTAATAAAAGGATAAAATGGTTATTTGATTCGTCGTTCGTTTGTTGCCATGGAAACGAGGAGGTAGTTACTGAAATGGTCTACCTAGTTCCCAAACACATTGTAAAGTCGATATATGTCTTTGTACGGTTGAAGTATGTTTGACTTCCATAGGCATTGGCGTCTATTTATTAGTAACTGGCTGGAGTTGTTTGAACAATGTCAAGGTGATACTAAGGGATACGGTCGCTGGTTGTACACCGACATTTAACTCATTGAGCTGTAGATTGCGTTATTTATTCTGATCAAATATTAGAGGAATCGTGGCCTCAGTTACCTTCTCTGAATATCCGCGGCTGCCTAACGTACAAATAAACATAACAGAAGCTAGTCACTACAGAGATGAGATATTAACTCTCTCCGTACGGAGGCTTTTGATCGATGTAACAGAAGAGATTTCAGAGACAAAATTGTTCATGCTTTTAAGAATCAATCTACATATTTGATATTTATTAAATATATAATATAATATATACGAAATTTTGATAATTGAACAAGGAATTAGATTTCACCACTAGCAAGTTGATACATCATCATCATCAAGCACCGGGCCTACTGGCGCAGGTGATCATGTCTCTCCACAACTTTCGATCTCGGCAGCTATTTATCATTTCTGTTGTTGACCTTCTGCCAAGCCATTCTCTTAACGCTGTCTGTTATTTTTTCTCTTTGCTTCCCTCTATCTCCTCGTCCCTCAATTTTTCCAGTTGTTACAATATATTCCACTCGTTCTCTTCTCATTACATGGCCAAAAAATGATGATTTGTTGTGGCGATTCATGATTGTACAAGTTGATACAAGACGTGTAAACACTAATATGTCTTAATGACGGTTCACACTAATCAAATTAAAAGTGACGCACTGTGCGGCGAAACGTACAGAATGAGTTAAATAAAAAATACTTGGAGGGACCAGTGAGACAAAGTGAAGTTGTATTCTTTTTAGGCACTTGTCTTCAAAAACGTTTAGTTTTCTCACAATCTCATTTGGGAATTCCAATCAATATGGCGGATAGTCGGCAAGAACAATTGAGGCATGGTCTGAAAAGTGTACTTTTTTGCGGTTAACTCATATTCTAAGTCCGGCTTGCTATCAGAGATACTGAATTTAGTGCTCTGTGCACACAGGGAGCTGTGTTTCACCGGTTTGTGTTTCAATATTTTGATTTCTACGATGAATGATGTATTGTATGAAGAAGGGCAACTCAGCTGCATTCACTTTTGGTGTAGCTTGGCCTTATGTCTTTTGCCTTGTGCTGTAGCTGCTATGATGGTGACTGCAACTACCTTTCTTTGTTTGGATCTTTCAATGAGATGAGATGTTAATTTGAACGATTCCACTGGCAGGGGTGGTTGAGTAATTATAGATTTTAATTTGTTTGCAGTGATACTGGAGCCTTCCTTTAACCATAACAATTTCATTTGTTGTTTTCCAACTATCACACTCATAAGTAAGTTGTGATAATACTCTAAATTTACAACACGCTACATTTTCACATACCAGATACAACTACTGAAGTGCTATCAGAATACATTTTTTTTAATTATTTTTTTTCGTTCGCTGTCTTTTACATCTGACGAAGTCCCTAGAAACTAGGAACTAAATTTTGCGTGTTAATAAATTTTTCCCTGGCAGCCGTGTGCACATCGAACAACTCCGACTTCGGAGGTACTCATATTTTTTCCGTCGATGAGTAATTGACGTTTCAAGCCTGGCCTCGCTGCTCAGACCAGGGGTAGTTGCCGCAGAGAGAAATCATAAATAAAAATCCCAACCAACGGGGATTTGTACCCACAACCTCTCGGTCTCGAGACCGGCGTTTTGCCTCGAGACCAACCAGTTCCCCATCAGAACAAATAACAAGAGCTATACAGACTGTGCTCGAGGATGACAGTTTCTAAGATGAGAAGAGACTTGAATGCACTAAGGGCATGAAGTAGGACGAGTTAATGATTAAGTCAACGATCAGGAATCTACCATGTCCTGACTGCGTGAACATCAGGTCAGGACTGGAGACGCTAGAAATGAGCGCAATTCGTGAAGACACAGAAGAATAACAATCAACTCAGAACTTGCCCCATCATTCCCCACACACTGAGGGACATACTGCGGAGGATATCTGATCACTTACAGACGTGTCCAACGTGCGGTGAGATTGGTCCGTCCACTAAACTAGAGAAGCTCATCTCAAACATAGACGAAGCTATAGTTAGATCAAGACGAGTCTTATGAGCAGCAAGATAACTTCCTCACACGATTTGATATGTTTTTATCTGACTTCAATATCAAGAATAGATTGATATCGTTATCTTCTTGTAATACAGTGATATAATGCAGATCCTGCGCAAGCTCGGACAGTTGAAAGATCATCGGACACAAGAGTCTAGAAATTATGCCCAATTTTCGGTTCAAAAGGACAAGATATATATATATATATAGGTATAGAAACCAATTAGGAAATTCACAAAGAGGCCAACACAAAAATAGAGCTTCTAAAAAACATCAGAAAGATGCAATCAACATTTTTCGGGCGCATCATGAGAAGAGGAAAGTTGGAATACTTGGTTACAACTAGCAAAATAAAAGGAAAGAGAGATCGCGGACGACAAAGAGAGAAAATACCAGATAGCTTGGTGACATGGCATGGAAAATAGTCAACAACAGAAATGATATGATGCACTGTAGATAGAAGATTGTGGAAGGACATGGTCGCCTACGCCAACCGGTATGGCACATGATGATATATATATATATATATATATATATATATATATATATATATATATATATATATATATACACAGTTATCCCTCGCTACTTCGTGGTTCATTTATCGCGGCCTCAGTACATCGCAGATTGTTCAAAAATTCAAAATTGAGGAATTATTATTTAAAAAACCATTATATTATGTATGTTATTTATACTAGTAATATTTTATTTACATGTTTGAAACTATTCTTTAATGTTTTAATGATAACATATGCCCTTATATGGTTTCATATACTCTTATTGATATCATACATACACAAAAAATGTACGTATGTTTAAAATAAGAGGGTGACACTACTTCGCGGTTTTTCTCTTATCGCGGCCGGTTGAATAGATATAAACAAGTTATCATTATACGCCTCAGAACAGGACACAATCGACTCCATAGTCACATGTATACAAAATTCAAGATCGGCACTTCAACTACTTGTATATGTGGACAGGCGCCCCAGACTGCTGAACACATACTTCAGGACTGTACTGAATATAGTAGACAGAAAAATCCATTAGCCCATAGATACAACACTACAGACAAAACTATATGGGCCACTGCAAGAATCACAAAAGACAGTAAAATGTATACAGGAAATGACATTGCAGATATAGACAATACTTCAGGCGAACGAAACGTAGATAGATAGATCGCGGCCGGTTCTGGTCCCTAGTAACCACTGTAACTGAGGGATTACTGTATATATATATATATATATATATATATATATACATTCAGAGAGAGAGAGAGAGAGAGAGAGAGAGAGAGAGAGAGATTGACTTAAAGATGACTATAAAACTACATGTACCATGTTTCTTATCGTCATTAAAGGAGCGTATTGAAGAACACCTGTCAACAAAAAGCTTCGTTCTCTGCAAATGGATTCATTGTTATTAACTTGACTATACTCAGATCATCATCATCATCAAGTACCGGGCCTACTGACATAGGTGATCATGTCTCTCCACAACTTTGGATCTCGGCAGCTATTTCATTTCTGTTTTTGACCTTCTGTCAAGCCATTCTCTTAAGCTGTCTGTTATTTTTTTCTCTCTTTGCTTCCCTCTACCTCTTCGTCCCTCAATTTTTCCAGTTGTTACAATATATTCCAGTTGTTCTCTTCTCATTGCATGGCCCAAAAATTATGATTGTTTCTTCCTAATATTGGAAATTAGCTCTTTTTGCTTTGACCTCTCTCAGAACATCTTCATTACTCTTCTTAGCTGTCCATGGTATTCTCAACATTCTTCTGTAAAACCACATTTCTACAGACTCCACTGATTTTCTTGTCTGTTGTCCTATTGTCCCTGATTCGCATCAATATGCTAAGACTGGCTCTACATAACATTTAAGATTTAACATTTAACATTTCTATACTAACATTTCTATACTCAGATACATACAAATAAAACGGTTTGCTGGTGGGGGGTGAGAGGGATGTCAATATTCAAGTGCATAGTTTTCATTACCGATTTTAAAGCCAGTAGGGTTAGGGTTAGGGTTAGGGTTAGGGTTAGGGTTAGGGTTAGGGTTAGGGTTAGGGTTAGGGTTAGGGTTAGGGTTAGGGTTTAGGGTTAGGGTTAGGGTTAGAATGAAAAGAAAGTTCTATAGAAAGACATTGGCACGATCTCACAGGTAGACAAGCGTACAATGTTACAGTGTTGGGGACTGCGTGGTCTAGAGGTAAGGCTTCAGCCTATGGACAAGAAGGTCCCGGCTTCGATCCACACCACAGGCGGTGGGCATTTCTAACAAGAAATCGAATGCGTGGTTTCTTCGTGGCCTTATCCCCCCCCCCCATGGTCTCTGCGTAGTGACATCCGATGTGTGGCCATCTATTGGTAGTAACATCCGACGTGTGACCCTCTATTGGTAGTGACATCCGATGTGTGGCCATCTATTGGTAGTAACATCCGACGTGTGACCCTCTATTGGTAGTGACATCCGACGTGTGGCCCTCTATTGGTAGTAACATCCGACGTGTGACCCTCTATTGGTAGTGACATCCGATGTGTAACCCTCTATTGGTAGTGACATCCGATGTGTGGTCCTCCTTTGGTAGTGATATCCGATGAGGTGCCCTCTATTGGTAGTGACATCCGATGATGGGCCCTCTATTGGTAGTGACATCCGATGTGGGGCCCACTATTGGTAGTGACATCCGATGTGTGGCCCTCTATTGGTAGTAACATCCGATGATGGGCCCTCTATTGGTAGTGACATCCGATGTGGGGCCCACTATTGGTAGTGACATCCGATGTGTGGCGCTCTATTGGTAGTAACATCCGATGTGTGGCCCTCTATTGGTAGTGACATCCGATGAGGTGCCCTCTATTGTTAGTGACATCCGATGTGTGGCCTTCTATTGGTAGTGACATCCGATGTGGGGCCCTCTATTGGTAGTGACATCCGATGTGGGGCCCACTATTGGTAGTTACATCCGATGTGTGGCCCTCTATTGGTAGTGACATCCGATGTGTGGCCCTCTATTGGTAGTGACTTCCGATGTGGTGACCTCTATTGGTAGTGACATCCGATGTGTGGCCCTCTTATGGTAGTGACATCCGATGTGTGGCCCTCTATTGGTAGTGACATCCGATGTGTGGCCCTCTATTGGTAGTGACATCCGATGTGTGGCCCTCTATTGGTAGTGACATCCGATGTGTGGCCCTCTATTGGTAGTGACATCCGATGTGTAGCCCTCTCTGGGTAGTGACATCCAATGTGTAGCCCTCTCTGGGTAGTGAAATCCGATGTGCAGCCATCTCTAGGTAGTGACATCCGATGTGTAGCCCTCTCTGGGTATTGACATCCCATGTGCAGCCCTCTCTGGGTAGTGAAATCCGATGTGTTGCCCTCTCTGGGTAGTGGCATCCGATGTGCAGCCCTCTTTGGGTAGTGACATCCGATGTGCAGCCCTCTCTGAGTAGTGACATCTGATGTGCAGCCCTTCTGGGTGGTGACATCCGATGTGCAGCCCTCTCGAAAAATTTCGAAAAATGCAGGGGTCCCGTGTGCACTCGCTCACGTTAAAGAACCATTTACAGTTTAAAAAAAAAGAGAGTAGGCAAAATAATAGCCGTTGTCCGGGCAAAAATTGTTAAACAAAATATACTCATTCATGCCGAAGATGGATATGTCGGGCCGAAAGCCGCAGATATGGCGGCGTTAAGTAAACTAGTGACACAACACAACTGTGCCCACTTAACGGTAGAATGCTGAGAAGAAATGAAGAGACACAGGTTGTCTTAAATACAGTCATACAGGGAGACTTGTACAAAATACACAATGAGACAAGATATGATGTAATGAGGCAAAAATGATCAAGGAGACCCAACCATACAGAGTACACGCAATCATATACACAGATTTAGATACAATCATATAGACAGATTTAGATGCAAAATTATAGACAGATTTAGATGCAATCATATAGACAGATTTAGATGCAATCAAATCGACAGATTTAGATGCAATCATATAGACACATTTAGATGCAATCATATAGACACATTTAGATGCAATCATATAGACAGAATTAGATGCAATCATATAGACATATTTAGATGCAATCATATAGACAGATTTAGATGCAATCATATAGACAGATTGGGAGCCGCGATAGCTCAGTGGTTAGTGAACAGGACTACAAAGGACAAGAGATAGGGTTCGATCCCACCGACGACTTCCGGGTTCACCCAGCCTTAAATGGGTACCGAATTTTTTTCTGGGAAAGTAAAG